>LJIJ01000052.1:0-384109 GCA_001718145.1 Orchesella cincta | reverse complement strand
GCTTTTTCCATTTAACAGTCCTACTTCGTCAGCCCTGTGGAAGTTGACGGCCAGCGCTCTATTATCATCGTCATCATCTTCTTCGCATTCACGTACATGTCGTGTGGTTTGTCGCTTCTTGCTTGGCTGTTTTTTGGGTCGTGGACCGGGTTCAACAAGGGCACAATCAGAACAGCCATTAGACCTTTCTCCGTCTGATGGCCTCCTCTTTTGTGCCTTTCGAGGTCGCTCTGGCATTCCCTGAATTGCTAGAACCTGTAGGTTGATTAGAGCCCGCGTCGTCATCATCTTCATCATCAGCAGCAGCAATGCCCAGTTCACCGTGGTCTGGCCAGTCACAAGCAACATTTTTGAATGTTTTCCGTACATTAATCTGTATGTTAAAAAATATTTGATAAACCTTAAACGATCATAAAACAAAAGGAAAAAGTTGGTTGGTTGTGTTAAATCCGCAAAAGCATCTAATACTTCAGGGCTCAAGTTCAACAATATATATGAGGCGAGTTCGGGGTTACAAGCAGAAATATGAGCACGCCACTGGGATGGAAGTGCAAATGTAGATCCACAAGTAGAGCAATCATAGCGTGCAACCATCATGTGACGGCTATTTGCCATGGGTTTTTCAGATTCGTTGTGCTTGAGTACTGTTTTGGCACAAAAACTACAAAAAAATCTTGCTGTGCTCCCTTTAGAATTCGCCTCGTTCATCACGTTGAAATGCCCACGTTCAGAAAACTGCGAAACTCTGCATTACTGTAGTGGTATGTCAATACTGAAACAAACGATTAACAATTATTAATTATAACTGACAATAGATTCCTTATTTTGTAAAATTTAATTAAGTAAAGTAAAGTAAAAAATTCTTACCTGGACTAATTTGTGTGTGGAGGTAGTCTGAGGTTATTTGATGATTAATAGGATGTCGGGACAAGGAGAGAATGCTGAGGTTTTCTGAAGTATAGTAGACCAGTCGTTTTACAAAAGTGGTGGTCCTTGTTTCCTTCAAAGTCTCATTAAATTGTCGTCTAAAGGTAGGATCATACTGGCGGCAAGGTACCTGTCACCAGCCCACTTGTCCTACCACTACTACTTGTCCCATCACCAGCAGATGTGGACGGTTGACCTTCTGCTGCTGTGTTTGTGACCATTCGCATCGTTTGCAACTTGGGTGCCACACTGCCTACGTAACATCTTCCATGCTTCATTTTTCTTCTGCCCACTTCAACTCTCTAAGTCTTTAGGTGGAATCCTAAAGCTGCCCAGTCTAGGGATATCAATCCCCTCCATTCGCAAAATATGGGATACCTACAGTAATAGCCACATTGTCAGTTAAAGGCCATGCCTTGTCCCTCGACGCAAAAGGCAAAGAGTATTCTCGAACTGCGGCTCTTTCTACGTCTGATAGTTCGTGATGTAGAACAAAACCGGCATCTTCTTGGTGATGGAACACAAGGGGTTTTGGGAGATGATAATCCACTGAACGGGGAAAAGTTGTGGATAAAACATAAATGACAATCCCAGCCGCATTCGTATAGCACTCGGTTACTCTTCTATTGACAAGACCTAGTACGCCGTTATAGCAAGCAATGGCGTAAGCAGCGTCACACTGAGAGAACACATGGGTTTCTGCATAGTCTTCAGGGCGTTCTTGAGGAGTTGGTTGAGTAGAGACAAGATTCTCAACGTCCACTGACGCATTTGTCAAAACGGATTGAAACGGTGGACATGGTGCTAAAAGTGAGTTTAGTTTGTTTTATACAGTTGCCGTAATTTTATATTATTTATTTGATACTGCTATTACGCTCTGCCTGCGCTGCCTATCCTCCCGCTGCTCAGCTTGTTTGCCCGGTCTCCTGGTCGGTTCTGGGAGATAATATCCCATGATGCCTGCGCAATTAGCCGCTCCGCAACGACATGGCTGTAAGTTAGTTGGAATAAGAATTATTTAATGACCTACAAATTACAATACACATTTAAAGCCATACCGGAGGATTTGCGTCGAACTCGTATTCGTAAAAATAGTTGACGGTTAATTCTTCTCCAGCAGGAATGTCACGTTTTGCTCTGAAAGTCAGTCTCAACTCGTCATTGTCCACACGTAGGTCTGAAAAAAGGTTCGGATCACAGGAATGATTGATTAGGCGCATGCGACTTCCGGACTCTAATGCGTCAATAACATGTCCTTTTGGTCGGAAAGCAAACAAATACATCTCCTGCTCTTTAGTAAAAGTAACGTCCCGCTCCCGTACAATCTTTCCAGTGTATTCACCGATCCAGGAACCCTCTCGTATGAATTGTGTAGCCTCGATACCGTGACCCTTCTGCGGAGTGTGTATGACCCGAGTACTCGTGTTGGCCACAAACAAGTCATGCGTCCATCTGTATTTAAAACAAAGTTTAAATGACGGCATTTAAAAATGTACGGATACTCAGTAAACTTACGGGTTGTTAAAACAATCTTCTTCGTAGCCCGGTTGACAGGACAGTCCCCTCTTATAGTCTCTACAATTGTCTGTGTCGCACTTGAAACCATTCGTTGAATCGCAGGCACATCTAGTTGGGTAAGGAGTCCTGAGCTTTTTAACGCGTTTTATATATTGCCGTTGTGCTTGCATGATTGATGCATCCCTGATATCTGAATGAACGATGAAATTTTGATGGAAATAGGGACAAAGGGATTGAGTATGGGAGCACAGTTTAAATGTAGTCGTGCTGCTTACTTTGAGCCAAATAGTTGTAATGACGAGCTTCAGCGCACTGCTCCTCTGTCATTGGTTCTGAAGCTGCATTAGCCATAGTGTTTACAAAGTTATAAAAAATTATTAAGGTTAAACTACAAACTCATGTGCCACTTAAATTATCATAGTACGCAGTCCTACTTTTAACGAGTTGAAAATTGGGAAAAGCATTTTGTGTTATACGCAAGTAAACTATTTTTGCTCTATTTTGGAAACATGCACGCTTCAGATGTGATTGGTGTGTATCTACGTATCTATGACAAAAATCTATTCCAACGCAGAGTTGCAAGCTGACCCACTATGACCCGTCCCTATGCAAATCAGTACACAGTTTTGTAGAATACTTTCTATTTTATAACAGGATTTAATAAGAACTGAGTACTATATTTAAACATTTTACAAGTTTTATAAGTAATAAATGTAGCAATGATTAATGATAACTAATTTTAAATATAATCAGACACAAGGGTTTCGCGCAAAAAGGAAGGCTTATCTCGACTAACATCGAACTCAGCGACCTTGGCACCCATTTTTGCATGCATGTTGACAAGCCGCTGGACTGAATCAGCGGTACACTTTAAAAGAAAGCGCAAATCACAAACGACAAACAGAAAATTTTCATGAATGGAGAAGGCTACATTGAGTCGTCGGTAATCCTCCAGAAAACCAAGACTCTGATCAGAGCCCTGGCGAACCATCGACAAGATCACGATGCCTTTCTGTTTGCCTTGAAATCCGTCCAAAGTTGAAAAGTCTACCGTCTGAAACAAGGGAGCAAACAATTAATGGAGACAATAAACAATGTGTTATAAAAGGGTACTTGGAATAGCTTAATTAAAGCTTACATTAAATTCATCGGCCAACTTTGTGTGAAGACGACAGTTCTGCTTAGTATACATCGAGAGTTCACAAACGTCATCCAGAGGTAAGCCAGCTTTCTTAAAGTGCTGAAGAATGTGTATAATGATCTTCACTTCGGCCACGTTGTAGTACGATGTCTACAAGAGCCAGGGAAAAGGGTAAATAAATATGTGTAATAATATGCAATGGTCGCTTATGCTTAATCTTAAATTAAATTACATCTTCAAACTGTTCAGCAGGACCATCGTAAGAATGGAAGGCCATGTTGATCTTTCCGACTTCTGGAAAATGAGCCACCACTGGGTTTTCCCTGTAGCGCCGATTGGTTACCTCTTCAGACGGCAGTACTTTACCTCCATACACAAACTTGCTAATGAACTCGACACTCGCTTTTGGCATTCGGTAATTTGTGTTGAGCTGGGTGAACATGCCGTTTTTTCCCACAATGGTACTGGGGAAAGGAAAAAAAATAAAGAAACCTTCAACGTATTAATAATAACGTTCTATTTTCTTTTGTCTTACTTTAGCTGCATAAATTGCATATAAGACACATCCAAACAGGCGTTGAAGCTGTGCGAGACTGTATAGACATGGTCAGTTGTTTGTTGTCTCCGATTATCCACATTCGTCTTGGATTCAGGACCATCAATGTCACCAACATTGGTACCGACAGCAGAGAGCCTTCGTCCACAATTATAGCAAAAAGGGGACGTCCAGATTTTGTTACACTATTCAAGCAGTATGGCAGCCGATATTCAATTGCACAAGCAACTGTGCAAAATAAGACATCCGTAGTCTTCAAGATAACAAAAGCGATGTGCAGGTAGTGTTCCTTAATGGACTTGGCCTCCTTCTTTGACAGCTTTGCGTAGCCGCTACTCTCGATCTCTGGTTTTCAAAAGAACGTCATGCTCAAGACAAAACTATTTTTGGCTTTTTAAGACCGGAAATAAGAATACTTCACTTACTGTCCAAAATCTGTGTACGCCCAGTACAAACTGTGGTTTTTAACCATGACGTGGAGTTGAGAACCGTCTGAAAGTAAAAAATACAGTCAAAGTATTCCAAATAAAAATTGTAAAACAGTCGCAATGTTTTTTTACCTTCGTCAAATTCAGAAAGTTTCTCTCGTGTGTAGCTTTGCATTCGCACAATCTTCAAGTTTAGTTGACGAATGGCATTAAGTTTCTTCATGCTCGCGTAATCCGTGTCCACGCCGTAGTTATTAGGAGCACAGTACACTATCAGACCATTTTCTACACAATTCAGCATTGCTGCTACTATGCCAGTGCTTGTTTTCCCGCAACCTAAACATTTTAAAACATTTTGAAACTAGTTAGCAAATTAAAAGAATAAACCTGTTGCATTAATCAACGTTTACGTGCAAGTCTCCGGGTCGCATGAAGGACATCATGGAGCATCCTTGTTACTGATACAAACTATAAAAATGCTTACAAATTAGGCAAACCTATCAACAAAGACAATGGTTTTAATGCTTGTAATAACAACATTTAACTGGAACTCATCCAAGGTGGTTTTAATTGCTTCAAACTTTTCGCCGTAGCTGTTTTCTGCAGGCATGTTCTGTACGCTAACGTCAAATTCCCGATCGCTTGTCGCAGGCTGAGTGATAAAATGAAGAAGTGGGTAAGGATTGACTGGACGTTCCTTAAAGTTTTCAGCTACCTCGATCGGGTTCAGGATGTCCGTACTGTATAACTTTTTGAGCCTATCTTAAGATAAGAATTAACAAACTCCAGAAGACGACCAATCGGATCGAGAATGACGTTTAGCGCAGACGTGTCGTTGTCATCATCTAAATCATCCGCGAATTCCAGCTGCTCGTAAAAGTCGTCCGCATCCTCGAGATTGTCGTATTCGGCTCCTGCCGCAACACGTCCGACACTGTTGTTGGTGACTTTTCGAGTATCATACAGGACCCATATCTTAAAACGACAGTCTGCATCCTTGGCGAGCTGCAACTCGTTGTCCAACATTACGTAGACTTCCACCACGTACGCCTTGCTCTCACTACTCCACTCGATACTCCGAACCCTTCCAGAAACCTTGATGGTATTTTGGAATCCCTGCATAAAAAGTTTATTATGTCAGTGACCATTAAAGCATTTTATGAAATACTCCAAAGTTTCAATTACCTTATCTAACACGACAACTTTCAAATCACATCCAATATAACAGAGATTGTGAGCGCTCTTTAATAAAGGCCAAACTTTGCAATCGGGAGTACTAAGTCTAAGAAGCCACATTCCAAGCACACGACTGGGTCCAATGCTCATTTGACAGATGTGTTGCACGTGTCCTTTTAAGATCGTTTGATGTAGACCTTTCTCCAGTTCGTGATGACTCCATTTTTGGATGGACTGCTTCATGGCATTACTTGTGGATGTTGGAGGGCGCGGCACGATCCTTACCAGTTCGCGGAAAAGTGGTTGGTTAGGGAACATGTTTGCAACAACAGTCACCAATGACTGATTAACATTTGAAGGCACATCCGATATGTGATAAACATCTCCAATAATGCAACGATTCGACATTGGGTAGTTCATGAAGGTGGCGTCTTCCAACGGATCAGTCTGTTTATAAAGTTAAAGCGTTAAAGGTGTATAGTGAATCTTACAATGTCGTGGAGTCGAACTTTTTGGATTTTGCTCAATCCTGCGGGGCACCAAAGAGCAGTTTTCGGGACCACCAATGTCATCAGCACTCGAGTCTTGAGCATTCCCTCTACCTTGCATGTTTCTAGAATCTGCTGCTCGGTAACAGTTGTTTGCTTTTTATGCAAATCCTCAATTACAAAAAGGTCCTCAGCTAAATGGGCTGCCCAAGCTGTATACTTGAACTCTTCAACGTTTTCATAGCTGAGTAGATTTTCTCTCGTCAACTTTTCCAACTTTTGTTTCACCGGAGCACACATCGAAGACTGTTGAATGACCTCAATAGCCCTTGGTTTCGGATGAAACATTCGATAAAAGTTTTCTTTTTGCCAGGTGAAATGTGAACTGTAAAAATAAGTTTACTTATTACAATTGTTCTTAATGACGATTCTTAAAACTAATGACTATGATTATTACTCGGAAGGAAAACATCACAGCGAGCAGCCAGCCAGTTTAGATCAGGCCCAATCCCAAGAATTTTGTAGTTTTCGGCGCAAACAAAGCATCCAGATTGCCACGATCGGATTTTTGCCACATCAAATATCTTTTCATTTAGCTCGTACAGGGGCAGTCTCGATTGCATCTTAACGAAACAAAATCAGACATTTAAAAGTATTTACAACAGGCGCAACCAATTTGTCTGTGCATTCAAACTAACCAATATTCGTAGCAGATTGCCACGGTCAATACCTTTGCGCCACCTGAAGGCCACATTTTCGATTTCTCCGCTGGACAGATAACTGTTTGCGCTAAGATGTGGCTGTTTATTATTTGGTGGCTAGGGAGGAATGATGAACGAAATTATTTAAACTGACCAGAATTTATACATAAAAAAATGGTGAAGGGTGGAAAAATGACACTACTAATTGGCTTGAGAGCTTGAAACACAAAACTCTACTGATTTCAGGACCCTTTGTTCTTCATTGTCCTGCTTTATGGCGATCCCGTAAAATCGCAGAGCCTGGTTCAAGCAGGTACCCAGCCGTTACTGAATACCACTGCCAAGGAACCCAATGCAGCTTTCTATATGTTCTTTTGTACTACAAATTAAAGTTGTTAAATATGAGACTAAACCTGTTTAAGAGACTAAAATGCTAAATATCATAACATCATCGTAGTAGATCTTTTGAGACAACTCAGAACGTGGGCCAAAATCTACTTAAGAAAGTCTGCAGAAAAAATGTCCATGACAGTAACGATAATGAAACAATCGCATCACGTGGAAGTCCAAATCCTAAATATTTCCACACAAAAAACGGTTCCACGTAATATTGGTTTACAGTGTAAATAGTATTAATGCTAACAAAGTACTTACCGCAATTGCTAACTGTTAACTGATACCCGCATAACAGTGGCAAACCAAGACTACATCTGAATGTCGTATGGAGTCGGACGCCTTGATGACGAAACTGGAATCTTTCAACCGTCCCACGATCTGGACAACTGGAACTTCGTATCCACAAACACAGGTCACCCTGTAAATAGGAAAACAACCCGTGCTGAAATTACTAGTTAAAGACATATGAGATTCAAACTTTTAAACAACTAACCTTTTGTCAGTTTGTCCACAAACGCCATGCATATCTTCACCGTGACATGCGATTTTTTTTTGCTCGCCGTAGCAAACACAACCAAGGTAGACAATACCTCCCATTTGAAGGTGCATTAAAATATTTATCTTCTGCTTCAACTGAAAGGAAATGATTGTAAAATAAATCGCATTAACACTGCCTCCACTTAGAGTGATTAAAAACAAATTGATCATGATTTAAGAGAACGAAGTGCGTTGGTAAAACAATGTAGCTTCAACATTTGCCAAAGTGACAAACTATCCAAACAAATAGCCTCGTCTGCTCTCGACGGAAGGTAAGCAGATACAAAGACACAAGGTTCTTGAACTTATGGCAGAGTGTACGGAGATGAACGTTTCGCGCCAATCAGTGAAAGCAAAAAGAAGGATACTGAGCTCATTGAGAGCTGTGCATAAACACAAACTCTCCATGCCATGTTTTCAGCTCACTGATTATTTAAATGAGCAGTATTTGATTTAAGTACAAGCAATCTTTTTTACCATAGCTTGAGTCATCACACACTGTAACTTTGAGTACGCGACACAAAATCGAACCGTATTTTTAATATTAAAATGCTCGAATCGAATCACATGAAAAACGTTCCCCAGGTTCGAAATCGAACCGATCCTGATACGCAATATGTTGCGCAATCGAATCTAACCGTAAACCTGTGCGAAAAACACATCGCCGAATCGATTTTCGTACCGAATAGATGAGATTGTAATATTGTTTTTGCATTTCAATATACACTTTTTTCCTAAACAGTGATTAAATAAGAAAGATACGACACAAGAATACAATATTCACCAGCGTTTCATCAACCAAATACTGTTTGATGAATCTCACTAGGTGGCGATCCGAACGACCGCAAAGAATTTGCTGAAAGCTTCGGGAAATCAAAATTTTTGGGAGCTTCGAACGAATCGAACCAGAACGCTTCGACAATTCTATTCATTCGAAAATTCACAGTTCGAGGCGACCAGAAAAGTTACATGTGTGCGCCGATTGCCAGCGCCAGTCATACCCATCTGACAAGCACACACAGATCGCTGACTATCTGGAACTGCCAGACAAAGATGAGGACAACCGTGATCAACACTGCACTTGTTAGTTCCACCCTGCAACTTCCATCAAATACTTTTATCTTTGCAATATCATGAGATCTAACAGTCTCCCAAACTAGTGGAGTTTTCATTTTATTTGACTGCACTGCTGCTTTCCGAATTTCTCCATTTACAGACATGTATATGCTTCCATTAAAAAATGCGAGGTCATTAGGGTGTCCTTGAGTGGTTTTATTTGCAGTGAAAAGAATCTAAACACAAAAAAAACAAACATTTGTAGCAAAAAAATTAATATGTCTTGAAAAACTGTTAAGCATTGAACATACTTCTTTCTCCAGCACTGTGCCCCCAACACGAATTCTTTCCAATGTGTACTCCAGAGCATCAGAGTAGTACAAAAGTCCATTTTCATAGTCCATGTTAAGCCAATAGGCCAACCAAGGCCTGTGACTAGTCTCTGCCGATTGGTGCCATCCATCCACATTCTTTCAATGGAACCATCTCGCTCATGACTTTTGGCAAAGTTTGACCAATATACGTACCTAAAATACATGTAAAGTTATATAATCCATGTCTAGTCAGGAATATATACTTGAAGGTTTCCATTAACTAACCCTTGTTTAGGATCTACTACAATAGATTTTGGGCTGGTGAGATTGGCATGCACTAACAGTTTCTTGTACTCTGGTTTTCGAAGGCTGGCGACATAAATCGTGTTCAGATTTTCATCAGTCCAAAAGAGATTATGGCCCATCCAATCCACTGCCATTCCTTCAACGATTGATACATCTTTGTCTACGAAAACCTCTTCTCGAGTACTCGCCAGTCCCTTTCTCATGATTTGATAATTTTCTCTATCAAAGTAGTATAAAGTTGAAGCTGCTGCATCAAAATCAAATGCCGAATGTTGTGATCTGTTCACCACTGGAACTATAATATCTGCTGTCTTATCCACATTATCCCTCAGTGAAAAACTTTTTATTATTCCAGTCTTTTGCTTCGTGTATATTACAAACGTAGATTTTTCAGACACTGAAATAGAAAGCAATTCAATACATTAATAAGCTACTACAATTGATAAAAATCCCACTTTAGATATTTCTCGTACCTGAACATCGCTTTCCATCGAATGCAAAATGGAGCCTTCTCTGCATCCACACTTTGGAACCCCAGTTGTTGATTATACCACATTGGAAAACAAACTCTTCGCATTTGTAGGTCGTTAAACACGGATGTTTGGCTGAATGAATAATACAAATAATTAAGATAAGTACGGTATTCTAACTTTACTTAATTTGTTTGTTGGTAAAGTTTATACCGCGTGGTTGTCTTTGTCGTGATATACTTGTATTCCCAAAATCTTCTTATCGTTTTGCTTTAGCGTCTTGTTGGATACAGTTTCAAATTTCTTTAGAGATGTGATTTTGTTTTGCTGCCAGCTCACTAAGTATAGGTTGTTTTCGAATACAGTAATATCTTGCAAATGCTGAATCTGTAAATTATTTTGTGTTTGAAATGCTGGTTTCATAACGTCATAATTATGCCCCATCGTAATAGAACTTACTCGGTATATTGTCCTTCTATTGTTTTCATCATAGTCAATACGTTCGACTGAATCTAAAAATTGTCAAACCAATAAATATGTTTTGTTGGTAAATCCAAAGTAATTCCATTGGGATACACAATTTTTGTGGTGACCACTTGACCAGCGACTGTCTTTCCAAACCATCTAGCAATGCACGGTCTAACCTGCTCTGCTTGATCCCCACACGGTAAAAACATGTCCTGTTGGAAATGAAGGCTCGTTAGCATCAATTAGTTCAAGCATTGTTTTATAAATAGGCATTGTTAACAAACCCAGCAGTTGGATCAATAGCTAATCCTCGTGGTTTTGATAAGTCTGTATCAATGACAGATCTACAAATATCCAAGTCTTTTCGACATACAAAGAATTTAAGAAAGAAAAGAATCGCCATTTTATGAACATCTGAAACATAAGCCATTCTTCTTATTAGTTCATTTTTTTGCTTTTCAACTTTTGAAACATTTTCTCAAAATGGTTTCCTCACCTTTGAATGAGTATAGATATGGTTGGGGCTTGTCCAAAATTTACTGAGGTCCGTGCTATTGGCACATCTCATAACTGAAGAAGTATTTTCGTGGTTGATCCAACACACCGTGTTCATTAAGTGATCAAAATCAACTCCTAAAATGCCCGAATGATTGGGCTACTGTACTGTTTGTGACTGGAAACTTCGATCCTTCAAACACCCATTCAATAATTTATCCGTTGCGTCTTGGTACAACAAAAGTGTTTCGGCATCACTGGGGTCTACAATATAAGTTGAATTGTCTCACATGAATTGATCTCATAAAAGTACATACTAACATAAAAAGAGCTCATTTTATCTTACTGTTGATAGCTGTGCTTCGACAAAATTCGTCTTCATCACTTCCATCTGAGTTGAAATGAATGGTTGAACTTATTTCAGTAACATAGAAATTTAACATATACGAATCGTATTAATAACCGGACATTCTGGGCAGACCGTTGCACACGTCCACTAACTCAAATATCATATGAATCATAAAATCACTGATTTTTCAATGGCATTATATTGCAGACTTTATATCATTTTAATGCAAGTAATCCATCCTTACATTTGAAGAAATTTGGTTGGCACACGTGCTCTTCATGGCCTTTGTTTTGTCGAGAAAAGCAAATGTATTAAATATTGCTACGGATTTGAAAGATTTGACTAAGATTTAATTTTTATTACACTCTGATCAAGCATATAACCTCGGTGAAACCACAATTTCACGTATCACGTTCCAATTTTTTGGCTTCTTTTATGACCTATAAAGTATAAGCCTACCTTTAAACGTATTTATAGGGTTGAGATCAGATCAAGGCTGTAAAATACTATCATCAGCCGATGAGATGAGAGAAGCTGACAAAAGCAGTCAAATACATACGTCTACAAAAATTTAAATGACTCTTCGTTTGCTTATATATACCCATACGATTTCGTTAATGCTCCTTTGTAAACTGAATATGAAATGATCTCAATTAAAAATTCATAAATATTATTTATTCTACGCATTTGTATTATTTATTTTCAACTGCTCATTAACCCAGAACATCTTTTGCAGAAACTAATGTATTAACTGTATTGCCAAGGGTAGCTTGAACATAGTTAACTTAATATCCCTATCCATAATGCCAATTTCCCCAACTGCGGCAGCAATTGGTTGGAAGTGACTTCAAGACTCGCTTCATATAAGGTTGTTGATATCGAATTGTCGCTGCCAATATTCAACTGCTTGTTTCGTATACACCGCATCCTGCTTTAAACGATATTTCAGAAACACGACATAGTTAACAATACGCAGGGAAACAGACAGTATACTTTAAATGGCAAAAACTTCCATCCGTGTACAATAAGAATGACAGACATGAGTATAATAGAAAAAGAAAAACCAAGGTAGGCCGTAATAAGCTTTTTCAACAAGTTTCGTTGTATCGAAAGACAAACTACCAACCGTCTATATAATTTTGTTTGATCGAGGGATAACTTGGAACTAGACAAATTGTAGATTGTTTGTGTAGAAAATTGTGCAAGGGACATCATAATAATAGTAGACGTTCTCAATGTAGAACTTGCAATTCTGTCCGAGAATAAATATCACAATGAGTCTCAGGGTTTCATCAACATTGCTGTTATTGTCCCAAAAGTTTCGGGATTGGATCTGCATTCTCGTAGACCAAGAAGTTGGTATGATGAAGGTTGACGTGCATAGCATCAGGGAAATGAAGACGGCAAAATTCCATACCAATCCAATTTCTCCATTGTTGAGTTTCAGCAAGTCTTCAAAGTATTTTAAAAATAAGTATTGCTGACTAGAGTATTTTATTTTTATTTGTTAGTACCTGGCCAAGTTGACGGTTTCAAGGAATCGTTTACTTCCAAATTAGATTCTTTTACTATCCAGTGTGCCACGACGATAAGTAGATCTCGCCCGTAGTATAACAAGATGGTGTCCATCAGCAAAGCTATTTGCATTCCTCCAGTGAGATAAAATGCATAATTAGGTGCTTGGAACTAGTGTTTGGTTCCGAATGAGGGCAAAAATTATATGCGCGGTTTGTAAATATAATGCAAGCCCGGAGACACCGAAACTAAGGCAGAAATGGAGGAATAGTTTTTTCCAATTACTTGTGAATATCCATTGCCTATTTTGGATATCCCAATGAATACAATATTGGGGACAGCAGTAACTTATTTTTTTATTGAAATTGGCTGCTTTAAAAAGTAAAGATGTTACCATTTTGTTAACAAAGTGCGATGCGTTAAAAACTTCAGACACTGTATTTGCGTACCTAAAGAATTACAATGAAATGGTTTTGTGTAACCGTTTTGGTTTGAGTACGCCATCGGTGTGACCGGTGACCCTACTTGCTCACAAGGTTAATACAATATATTATTACATGTCAATAATTTGATTGGGGAATTACTTGTAAACTATACTTATTCATTTGTTCAAATCAAAACTGAACGCAGTTATTTGGAATTTCCAAATTATAAGCTAATAAATTTCCAAATGCGTTCAATTATGGACAAAGTATGTGGCTCATTGCATTGTGAAGCTAGAGAATTCAAACAAAACGGTACATAATTTGATAATGTAACTCGTTAAAAACCCAATTGAGTGTAATTTGATTTCAGGATAATCAGGACAATCACAATTAAAATGTTTGACTACGCTATATCTCAATTTATGTAAGTTTATGATAAAATCAAAATCAAGTCTGAAATGATCAGTGAATTAAAATGTAATGATCGATGCTTAACTTTAATATTTTCTCTTTTATTGCAGGCTTCTCATTGACAATATATTTTGTATAATACTAGCAATAAGACATCAATCATGGATCTACTTCAGGTATTCCCCTTGAAAGTTCAGTCATAATTACTTTAAGCCCATCCATGAATTCCGTGGCACTTGGGTAAATTTGATCTGGTGGTAATAGGTGACCAAATTGCCCTTTATCACGAAGCTCGTAGGTGAAAGTCAAATTTGCTTTTAGAGCATTCCACGTCCAGTCCATGCTACTCCAGTTGCAGTATCTATGTATTATTATAAATTTTGCTTGTTATAATATGAGTATACGCAATCATATATCGAAATCCATTCAATTATAGGTTGCATCAATAAATTTGCATAATAACTTACACATCAAATTATAAACACTGCCAGCAGTAAAATTAGTTCCATGCCTAATTCCATGAGCTTCTGCAGCAAGGTTTCCTATGGACATCTATTCGTTAAAAAACGACAGTAATCAATTATGAAATGTTTTATAAGAGTCAAAATAATCTTCGTGAGCATTATTTCATATATTATTATACATAAGTATTATATTGTGGAATAGGAGTATCATCAAATCCAGTAGGGAAAAGGATGTATTGCCCCGAACTGTGAAGGCTTAGGTAAAACACAAGACGACTGGAAATTGAAGTGAGAAAATCCCTCATATTAGCAGCTTCGCTGTCCGAAAAAGGTGAGTTTCCGGCAAAAGTGTTACTGCATGGGTTGCTAGAAGCTCCTCCATTTTCTAAGAGCAAAAAGGAAAATCTAATAAATTGTACATTTTTATGAATAACTGGTTTACTTTACACCTACGCCCTTACCAAGCCAATGGAAATCAAAGTTCCGGTTGAGATCAGTACCGATGCATCCTACTGGAGAACCATTTTCTGACCTGGATTTTCTCCAAAAGCGATCCTACAATTCAATTTATATTTCAATCCATATTTGAAAAATTAAGACAAATATTGTCCTGTAATTCGGCTATGTTATGAATGGATTTAAAAAATTGCTTACAGTTGTATGAGTAAATTCATAACCATCGGGATTGGCGATTGGGAGTATATAAAAGTCGTACTCATCCAACCATGACTGAATTTCGGTTTCATTGCTATTTAAAAGTTGATCAATAATGTAGTTACAGACTGCTCCAGTGATCCATCTAGAAACAAATAGTAACCAATTATTGCAAATTCGTTCATTACACAATGGGACTTTAAATGCGCACGCGCACGTTGACTCACTCTCTTGCGTGAATATCTGAAAACGATGGAATCAGCTCATTAAACTAATCAACAATATTTAAAAGCTTTTTATTTATTTTAGTTAATGAAATTACTAGCGTCAATCCAAATGGCAGGTCGGGTTTCTCCAGATTTTGAAATTTTAATCGCTTTCATCTCTCTCCCTTCGTAACTGGTTCCAATGGAGAACGTGGATGCAGTTGCATTGTTAATTGAGGCAAGGTCGTCGAGAGATTGGTGAATCTGAAATTACAGAATATGGTATAAATCAAAAGTTGAAGGAATTTAAAAACTATGCATAAAATAATTGCTTCTCGGTTTCACGCACATCTTCAAGCGTGTAATATCGATCCCATTCCAATCTGCCATCCACAATTTTGTCTTGATTAACTTTTTCCAAGTCAATTAATCTGTGTGATGACAAAAACTATTAAAGATCACAAATAAAACGTACAATTTTTATGAGAATAATTTATATATAAAGCTCAGCCTTACTTTTTTACATCTTCAACGATGACGTTAGTTCGAATGTCATTTTGGAGCAATTTATCGTTCAACTTACTGAAAATTTGTGGAGGCACAAGTAAACTTGCATATTCACGGTCTCCTGAAATTAGGCTTACCTAAATTAGGAAAATAAATTATCATTTACAGGCTTAGTACTTTCTGTTAAAAACATTTAAATTGATATGTCTCAAGTACCCCATAATCTTCCGAATTTCTGACCAGCTTCCATTGCTCTTCATTTTCTGGAAAAACGTCTATAATTCTATATCCAGAGTAGCTTATCTTTTCACAATAACAGTATGAAACAACTACCAGAAAGAAAATGACCACAGTTTTCATAGTCATTTTAAGCAGTCAAGCTATGGTTTCGTTATTCAATACTTTTAACCGAACAAACAAAATAATTTTTTTTCTTGAGTAATATATATACCGATGATGCTCTTAGAACGCCTAATAATTTATGCACATTCTGCAGCCAAACTTTCCAAAGTACAAATATTATCATCTCCAATGTGCGTGACCTGATAATTTTTTCAACTGCTCAATGAATGTTGAATCTTATCTAACAAGTGAACCACGATAGTATGCTGTTTTTTTCTTCACCATTGCATTGCCGTTGAGCTGCATCCATAAATAAAGTTGAGTTGACAAGCGTATAGGACCAGCTTCTCATCGTCGAGGTCGAGTGCATATTGGTACACTGATGAGTTTCAAATTACGTGGATCAATTGGATTGTTCCAGTTATGCTCTGAATTATTCCTGTTAAAAAATGCAGCCTTACGAGAACATGAGTTTAGTTGCTAATCATAAAATGCATAGTTTGTAATGGATATTCTCACGATATGTGTATGGAAATCATATAGAATTGATAAATATTAAACGACTTATCACCTCGCCTCGGTGTGAATATTTTAAAAAACAGATTGTGTATCTTCAAGCTGATAAACTGATGATGGTCTACCTTTGGTTATGGTTATATGCAAACAAAGGAAGAGATATGCTGTGCTATGGTGCTTACGATACGATATACAATATTATAGTCACATTATGCTTTGCAAAAGTACCTGATAGATTCAGGTATCATCTCACATAATAACTACAAAGATTCGATCAGTAAAGATGTACCTTTTAGTAGATATATTAGTAGACTGAAGTCGAAACAGAACCACAGTGTCAACATGATTTCCGTGTGTTGCCTTTAGATCGTGGAAGATGTAAAAGTGCTGTCTCACTTTCAAAAGAGGAGTTTCATCCAAATTTCAAATGCGTATGTAGTAAAATGAAGGCAAATTAGTTTTACTGTGGATTATTCATGATTAATTTTTAATTTTGAAGCTGTTAATTATCGAATCGTAAACCAAGTATTAAAATGTAGAAATGGATTTATTTCTTGGCTTCAAGTTGAACTTTGAGGTCATTGGCCAAAGCGATGAGACCATCGACAAACTCAAGGGAGGATGGGATGATTTGTGCTGTAATTAAGAATAAACGCCAAAACATTAGCATTAATTATAATTCATGATAGATAAATATAACTATGGAATAAGATTCTTACTTGGTGGAAGAACGAATCCTGTTTTGGATAAAGAAATAAAAAATGAAAAATCGTTAAATGATGAATATAATGAATACAGAATGAATATTCATAGCATTTTTATAGCATTATACCGTAACGTCCGGTGTCACGAAGTTCGAAGGTGTAGGACAAGGTGGTATCATGAGTACCCTTCATGTAGTCAACACTGGCACCAGAGGCGACGTACAAGAGCTCAACTAAAGGCATGAAAAGTTTAATTATTACGTTGTTCATGCAGCATGTTCATGTTCATTAAAGAATGTAATTTGATGAATCGTTTCGTACCAATGTTTCCAGAGGTGAATTGGGTTCCATATCTGGAAGCAATAGCGCGTTCGACAAGACCTCCAACCCTATACACCATCAAAATATGCACATGACTAACTGCAACTTGATTTCAGTAATTTTCACTCATATTGAATTCATACCTCATGTGGTTATCGTGATCTGGGACACGTCCAAGATTATTTCCGTATGGGATGAGGATAAGTTGACTGTAGCTGTGCAAGCTCAAGTAAGCAGTAACGCGGTCTTTGATGCTATCCAAGTAAGCCTCAGTTGCTGCAACTTCCGGTTCTGAAGCAGCTCTTACACCGCGATAGGTGTCAGAGGAGCAGACAGCGCTGGAACCACCGGCTATATTAGACAAGTACGGAAATTATAAAAACAAATTCCTATTTGACCAGTTTAACATAATAAACTCAATGATTGGTGACGTACTGTTCCATTGGAATTCAAAATTCCTGTTAGGATCAGCTCTGTAATAAGCAAACGGCACAAGTTAATCATGGTTCCTTCTAAAATCTGTCTCTATTTTCATTAGTTTTTGTACAAGAATGAAAGATGCTTACCCACGGCAAAGACCTCCAGCGTAGTTGGATCCTGTGTATAAAATTATAAATTATATAGTTTTGCTTGTGACTTGATCATTTTTATAGAATATTTGCAATAATGCTATTTAGTTATTTCCAATACGATCGTTTCTCAAGACACCCCAAATTAGATCAAATTAAATAAGTTAGTTTGATAAGGTCTTACGGGTCTTTCTCCAGAGCTGAAAAAAACAAAAGAGGTCATGAACATTCTACTCGTATTAATGATAAAATATGAAAGTTTGAATTTGGGATGTTAATTACTCTGTCAGTTCTGGTGTATGCATAACCATCGGGGTTGATGACTGGAGCGACGTGGAAGTCAAAGGTGTTCAACAAGCTCTTAAGTCCACTAGCTTCGCCATTCAAGAGTTCGTTAATGATGTAGGTGGCAACGGCATTAGTGATCCATTCACGGGCGTGGATATCTGTAATTTTATTGATAAAAGTTTGATAAGTATTACGTTATCACTTCAACATTTGTGTGTTGCTGTTACTTACTGGCATCAATAAAGATGATGGGTCTTTGTCCATTTCCACCAGTGGAGATCTTGATAACCTTCATTGGCCTGCCTTCGAAGGATTCGCCTGTTTTAAATTGAAATGAGAGCAATATTATACAAGCCGGTTCATCATCATGTAAGCTTTTGTTTGAAAATTTACCGTAAGTCTCAACTGAAGCGACATCGGAGTTAGCAGCGGCTTGTTCGTCGAGCCATTGCACGATCTACAAAAATAAAATTGTTATTTTCATTTATTGAAACGCTTTGTCTTGAACCCTATCGTGCATTTTTTTTAAATTTTCATGTACTTCGTCAAAGGTGTAGTAAGCTTCCCATCCAAGCCTGGGGGCCTTGGCACGTGCAATTTGGTTAAGTTCTTCCTCTTCATCGATGAGTCTGTTGGTTTAATTTTAATTTCTTTGTTTCATAACGATTTACGAAGGCAGAAGAAAAATAAGGGGCACTGTGAGAGTAGACGGTTACTAATTTATCTGACTTACTGTTGAACATCGGCGACCATGGGTTCAGGCACAGCCATTACGGATTGAAGTCCAGATAAGATTTCGTGTTGCAAATGAGGTGGGATCATGATGTCAACCTTTCCACCAACTGGTCCAACTCCCTTCCAGAAGATGAGCTATTCCACAAATTCATATTTCCTATTAGAAACTCCATTTTAATCACTAATTGGAGGTGAAATGAAATGTAGTTTCAAAGTACCCCTGGGTAGTTGTTTTCCAAGAACAAAAGGTTTTCGCGTTCAGCTTCATTTTGGGGAACGAATCTGTACACTGCGTAGTTGTCATACTTGACCTTGGCTTGTTGAAGGGGGATGGCAGTGATGCCAACCACGAAAAGGGAGACTAAAATGATGGCCTTCATTTTGATTAACGAACAGGAAGTTTTCTTAACAAGACTGCACCTCAAATGATGCGCATCGCCAGAAACGAATGATGATTTATAGACTTTTCTCCTGACGGCCACATGTCGTAATTTGCATGTTATCATATGTATATAATAACTTATGTAAGAATCCAAACTGGACAGAAAGAAAAACGTGATTATGTGGTTCCATAATCATTTCAACTTAATCAAAATCAATGGATAATCATTGAGTTTATCATCCTATTAAAATGTCCATCAGATTTTTCTCCAATCGATTAAGGAACCATAAACACCCACCTGCTAATGACATTGAGGGCTAGTCTGGTTCCGAAGACTGTTCATGATCATATCAATCACGAATCACTGAACTTTTTCTGGACAAAACCCATAAGCATCATGCATAAGCCACACGGAAAGTCCAGCTTTTGCACACGTCTCATTTCAATGCAAAACTATTTTGTGGAGAGTAGAAAACTGCCGAGTTGTATGCATTGTCATTTGCCCTTTTGGATGTGATGAGGATGATAAGGGCACAATTATGGCCATCAGTCAACGATAAGAAAGTTGATGACTGTTTATTGACAGACTATTTTTAGAAGCGATTAATTATTATGCTGATGGCATGTTGCTGCTTTTGTTTGATTATAAACAAATTGCCAGTTGCATTTTTAATTCAATTTTCAGATGTGTTCAGTTTGTTCCATGCACAAAGTATGACTTTACATTGCATTCTTGACCTGTATGCAAAAATAACACTAGATTTTTCTCAAGCCAATAGTGGTCCTCTTCAATATAGTATGAAATTATATGCATAATTAACTTTCAACTTACAAAAAAGTATTTTATGCGACGTCTCATCAGGAATATGTCACTAAAAGTAAGTACTATGCATAAAAATGTACAGAGCCCAACTTTTCAGCATCAGACCACACATGTATTCTGTTGGTTATGATTAGTACATGGACGAGAAAGGACATAGAAGATGAAGTGAATATCTTTGTTTGTTGCGCGAAGCCATACACTAGCGGTCCGTTGTTTATTTCCCTTTCTTGGTCTTCTGTCATTCCCTTCTCGTAAAAACACATACAAATAAATACACATTCCCTGCACATACTTCATTTGCATAATTATAGTTTTGGTATTTTTAAACTTTACATATCATATCACCATTCAAAATTATCTGGGTAATATGTATTAGTTGGTGATTGTTAAAATTTCCAAAACATTTTGATGTCAGTGTCGTTTTAAGTGGAGTCGTGTAGTAGGTGTGACTCATCGTAAAAACAATAATACATCTTGAGAGTTTTGTTCCGGAAGTGTTTGTGTAAGACGTTTTAACAGTTTTTACGATTTTAATTCATCTGCATTAATTTGCGACTACATCTTTTGACTGTAAGAAGTGAAGTGCCATTAAAAACGGTAAGTATTTATGTTTTATCACAATTAAGTTATTCTTTTGGAGAGAGGTGACTCAAATTTATCTCAAATGTAAAGTGTAACCTGTTCTGACTGTTTCCTTATAATTTAATTATGTATTTATGGCAGGAATTGGAGGTGTTATCATTTGGAAGTAGCACGGTTGAAGTTATGGATGGAGCAGCTTTTCATAATAATAGCAACTTGGCACATAATGGAAACAACACTATTACTTCGAACTTGTCATCACTCAGCGACAAAAATGTTTCTCATAGATTTCCCTATGCATCTACACCGTCTGGATCTCCTCTTTTGAATAGTACTGAAGTAGACGTTAACCAGAGTGCTGTGCAAATACAAATGCAAAAGGCTAACATGAAACTTCCGGTTGGGATGTTAGCTGATTCCGAACAATTTAACAAGAAGGGCAGGGTTGGGGTGAAAGACATGTTTCCCAAAGTTACTCGGCGTAATGTTACCGTCAGGAATCGACTGTTGTTAACAAATGACGGGACAGAAGCTTCAATTTCGCCCATTCGAGCTAACTCAAGTAGAAGTGCAGTCCAGTTGACTGACCCTCGTGGTGTCAGACAGCTATTTACAGGCCAACAAATTCTAACTCGGCAGGATGTAGCCCCCTACAGTGCTGAAAAGGATGTTAGTTGTAATCAAAGCGAGTGTGGAAACTCGACTGGTTCCATCTCCAGAAGTGTATTTCCATATCCAAACGTTACTGTGATGGATTGTGTAGATTCTGGGGAAATTCTGTGCAATAGCTTGCGCATTCTTTCGACTTTACGGGAGTTGGATCTTGAACATCAACGCTTCACTGGAGTTAAGAGGAAAGATAAGGCTGTTGAAGATAAAGTTGAAATGTTTGAGTTTACAAAGGTGTGACATAAAGTCTAAATTGTCTTTTCTTTTTAAATTGAAGCTTTAAATTAATTTTAAAGACATTGGTTTTTTTTTTCAGGACACCTTCAACTTTGTAAATTCAGAAGCCTCTATTCAAGCGTTGTATCTGCTCTTTAGCAGTTTAAATGCGAAGGAAGCTGAGCAGAGATTTCGAGATTGTTGGCCAGTTTATGAGAAAAAAATGGAGGGCATATTCCGCAGGGTCGCCTTAGATTGGATGAAAGAAATCATAGAGGTACTAACAAAACAAAAACAAATGTTTTACTGTTTCAAGAATCAACCTATTTTCCTCAGGATAGTAGTAATGTAAATGTCCATTGTGTTTAGTCGGATCCAAAGTTCTTTGTAGGCATTAGAACTGAAGCAATAGGAGGTTTACTTGTTAATCCTGGTGGTGAACGATTCATTGCTATGATGCGCCAATTTTGTCAGTTTGTAATGTACACTACAGCAGTTGGAAATAAAGGTCTGATACCATTGATTTTTTAAGCAACTAATGGTTTGAATTAGTATGTATTTAACTAAACTAAAATGACATTTTTAAATAGATATGATTAAGCAGCAAGTACTATTGCCTCCAGAACCAACTCAAGATCCCGAAATTACCAACCGTCAACTACAATTTCTCAAATATCGAACACTAGCAGTTCAAGAAAATTTTGTACTGAGATATAAGCACATTCTTAGAACTGAATTGGAGGTTGACGACCGTATAAAGTAAGTGTCAAGTTGCAGTGGTATCGGCAATTATCAAAGTGATTGATAGAAGTTAACTACTACTTCATAACTTATATTTTAGGCAACTGGATGCTGCTATAGATAACCTTGTACAAAAAGATGAGGCGCTATACGAGGAGCTGAGAAGTTGTATATATAGTTATCCAGATATTTTTGGAACTCCTACTGATGCTGAACTGAACGAACGTGATGAGATTATAGAGACGATGAGGATCAATGAATTGTTGGACTGTGCAACGTATCAAGACTTTATCAGAGATAGTAAGCACAAAACTTACATTTTAATGAACTTTTCAGAAATGTATCCATCAGAATGTTAAATTATTGAATTTCTTTAACTTTCAGGACTTGAAGCTTTATTGAAAAAGCAGGCAGAGGACATCTATAAACCCGTCACTTTGTTGCACAATATTATGGAAGACTATGATAAAGTATGGTTCATTTTAGAAATGGAGAAACCAAAGCCGGCCGTTCTTAACTGGAATGAAATTATACCGCAACAGGTTTGTTGCCAAAATGATTAGTAATTGAGTTTGTTCGTTGATTGCAGTTGGAATAATTTGTTTACTGTAATATTTAGTTAAAAAGTGAGAGCAGTACCCCTACATTTGACATGTTTTTGAGCTCGATAAGGACTACTTTGGAAAAGGTTCTTTCAGACAAGGCGTTGAATGAACCGCTACCACCCGAGGTTATGAATGATTTCAAAGCCTATAACCTTCGATTAAATTACCTGGAAGTTTTGGAAAGCCAAGTTAAACAGGAAGCAGTTCACATCCCCTCCTTCACACCAATTATCAACTTCAGAGACATTTCTAAAATGCGTCTGGAAAAATACGACTTTAGTTTACTTTCTAAAGTTCAAGATGATAGTATGCGAAGTCTACTTGATATGACACCACTACGTGTTTTTGATATTAACAAACGATCAGGAAGAACTCCTGCAATAAATAATTTTCTTGATTCGTCATCAAGTAGTCCCTCAAGCTTAGGTAAGAAAATAGTTCATCATTTAAAATTTATCGGGTAGATGCTGAATGTGTCTGTTGTTTTCGTTCATTTTAACTATGATTTGCTGATTTGCAGGTGAACGTACCACGATAGTTAAGCGAAGGAGTGCCAGCATAACTCTGCCTAGGCCGCCGAGAAGAATTAATTCGATTCTAAGCAAAGACACGCCTGATTCAGTGCCTCCTCCCACAGAGAATCTTTCTGCTGCCGATACTTCACAGTTGACCCTTTAGTGCTAACACCGGTATCGAGTCAATCTAACAGTCGGAACATTTCGTTGCAAAGAATTAGTGCAGGCGCGTCTTTAAAGAAATCAGTATCATTTGATAACACTCCTTCATCTGATATTCCTCCGGAAACGCCTGATTTTAGTAGTAATTCTAGGTCATCGATCTCTAATACGTCTTCAGCTAACACAACCATTAATCAATCCAATGCGTCCATATTGTCAGAAGACTTGGAAACTGTAAATAATTCCTTGGCTGACGCGTCAACAATCTCAGATATTGAAGGCCCTATTGAGTTAGACGTCCCAACTCAAGAAAGGGTTTCCAAACTCCTTGAGTCTATCGCTCACAACCGGTCTTCCTTGTCATTTTCAGAACCGGTTAGTAATGATGTCAGCAATGAAACCTGCATCAGTCGAAGCAAGAGAGATAGTGCTGGAATCAGTTTAAATGAGTTGAGTATCACGGAACAAGATTCAGTCGCATGCTTTGGAAATATTTCTGTCATTGAGGATTTTGAAGATACAAAAGGAATTATGGACATGAGTCACATTGAAATGAACAGTGATAGTGATGACTAAAGTGAAGGTTGGAAAACATTGGAACCGTTTTTAATTTGTATTATTTTTATTAAATAAGCGTCGCGAAATAGCTCAAAAACGTGAAGAGTACAAGTACAACATGAAATACGCTTACTGAATTTCTGATAATAGCATTCATATTTATACTTTTCTTATTGTCCTTTTGATAGGTAACACAGTGTATATATGTATAATGTCCGTATGTATACATGTATTGTATGTAATTTATTGCCTTTACACATGAAAGTTCCGGATTGATATTATTTTCATTAGCTTATAGTATAATGTGTGTTTTTGTCGCAAGTTTTCAAAAAGAAACTCAAAAAATTATTGTGTATTGTATTGTATACATAAAGAAAGAAAAGACAATAAAAAGAATTTGTTCTTTGAAGCGATATCGATTGATTTTTTTCTCATGTTCTCTGTGTCTGTCAAGCGAAGATTTGATATATTTTGTAAGTTTAACATGCTACTGCTGTCTTTGATTTGACTTCAGTAATTGTAATGCACAGGATATGCCTTCATTTACGTTTTGTAATAATAAGTAATAAATTATGCATCTTATAAATCATAATTTGGTGATCCACTCAAAAAACTGTCTACAAACTGTAGATGATCCTCTGGGGAAATCAAAAATTTTGCCACAGTTGGATCTTTCTTCATGCCTTGTCGCCAATTTTCCTGAAAAAAAAAACGTTAAGTTTTTATCTGTCGTTTTCAAAATATTGACAATAAGAATAGATTTAGGTCTTACTAAGTGCGGATTTTGTTTTTTAGCTGCATCATAATCAAAAAGATCAGGAACTTTGCTCTTGAGAATTGGGATTCGTTCAATCCAAGGCCAAATCATGTAGTCCAGCATTCCTGGTTGCTCTCCTATTATTATGCAAGTATTTTACTTTTGTTGTCTTTTATTCTGGACATTAGAAGAATATCCTTTCAGAATGTAAATACCTGCAAAATATAGTGAACCCCTTTTAGTCAGCTCTTCTTCAAATGGTTTCAATGCTTTCACAAAGTTCTCGATATGTTCCTTTGTCGCATCCAGTTGTCCATCACGAATTGAAAACAGAATTTTATAAAAGATGGAAATGACCTAGGGAAAGCAAACTGTTATCAAACATGAAGCTCGGCGATTTTCTATTGGCTATTTCAGCTATTTATTTTAAAGCTCTTACACCACTGAATCGCTCCACCAGAATTCTATCGAGAGCCTTTTTGTATGGATCCTTGGATTGTAAAGGCCTTTGAGCGTAAATCTCGTCCAAGTAATCAGAAATAATCAAACTTTCATAGAGAACTTTTCCGTCATTTGTTTCAAGAATTGGCACTTTACCCTCTGGATTTCTTTCGAACATCCATTCCGGCTTGTCTTTCAAGTTGCAGTTGACAATATCATAACTACGTACAGCAAGAGAAAGTTATATTTAGATTCGACAATGGTATATCATGCACGGTTGTCAATGCCTAAGAAGAATCTATCCCTAAGTGAAAATCAGATTCGCATGCTCATTCTATTCAATTTATCATCTTTGTGCATATCATGTCTATTGAATACTTACGAAAGGCCTTTGGCTTCTGCAATCAGAAGAGCTCGTTGAGCAAACGGGCAATATTTCATGTTGTACAGCCTCAGCTTCCCATCTTGTAAAGGTGGACATACCGATCCTGCATCAGACCAAAAAATATTACCACAGAACTCGAGATTTCATCGTTGTATGATTATTGTGCAATCCATGTTGGACTCGGCAAGTGTAGCTCAGTCCCCACTCCTCATTCGTATTCTTACCTTTAGCCAGGTGCACTGTACTCATTTTTCTAGTAATAATGGAACAATTCCGTTGTGGAAAGCTCGTCTTATTGTGTGAGCAGGTATTCCTATAGGGAAACCGCAATGGCGTAAGTGGTTTCAAGAAAGAATGTTGACTATGTAAGCCACGACGACAGTCCAAGGCCGCGTTTTTATTAGACACACGGGCTATTTCCGATGCTCCAGCTTAAAATAAATAGAGAAAGTTTGGAGAAAATTTGTATAGAGTGAGGGAAGGTAGAGGAAGAGTTTTTAGTTTTCCTATTCTAAAATGACTCAGATTTTACTTGGAGGTCTAAACTGTCTTAGTGTCTAGTCTAAATCAAAAATGCAGTTGTGAGGAGGAATTTATTGCTTTTTTATGCGGTTGAATGCGGTGAAAATAATAAAGAAAGTAGAGGAGAGAAAAATGGACTTTCTCCTTACAGTCAAGAAGGCTGGTGCTGGTGATGATGGCTCTACACTGGAAAAGTGTGGCTCTGCTCTGGTTGCAATGCTGAAACAACCTGGACATCCCATGTAGGGATCTTCCTGCAGACGCAGACATTCTTATATATTCTCTACTGGGATACGTTTTCCTTTTCTCAAGTGATGTATTACGTGCTTTTCTAACTTGCACTCTTTAGTATGTGAGCTGCAGTCTGCAGTGTCCCGCTGTAGAGACTAGATACACATACATGGAATGTAATATAGACATTAATATAATCACATGAGATGAGATTGGAACATGTTACATACTATACTTATAGTATAGCACTGACTTTTCCGGAAAAGTATGGCATGGGAAGAAGTTTGGATATTAGTAAAAGTTACTGTGTCTGTGTATATAATATACATGAGATAACATAACGTATGGTAGGGGCACTGCTAAGATGGGAACAAATATTGATCGTTAGTCAGGAGGACAGAAGGATAAAGTCAAGTATGTGACATAAGCAGAAGATATTATACGATGGGGCTTTACATATTTATGTAATTATGGAAATGAGAACGCTGTGTTTGCATGGATGAAAATATTTTTGCTTCTCTCTCCATTCTGCCCGTGATTTCAAGGCCATGACAAGGCATTATACAACTTTCCGACTGCCGACTTATTCGATATCGTTGAAGGTGTTCTCCAAACAAACGAAATCGGGACTCTTCAAAAACAGAGACGTTCAGTACCACTTTCATGACTATCAAATCATATACTTGAATAACTTTTTTCCGCAGAATAACTGCATTCACATTCAGCTTTCAATTTGCAATCATGTAACGTGCATGTTAATGTGAACACTCATTTCATTCTCTAAAAACAATCAGGCTCGACAAATTCTTTACACAATGAAACAATACATGTTATAAGCCTTCAATAATTGATGATATGCTTAAGCTTACATGATCAAATATAAGCTGGCTCTTATGTAAACTCTAGTACATTACAGCAAAACATAACATAATTATCATTTAGTATGCAAAATCGGTCATTTGAGTATTGCCTACCTACGATAACGAGTATAAATGACATGAAGCATCCATTTGCCACTATGCATTATGAAATTTAAACTGGGATAAAAAAACCGTACTTTCAACTTTCCTTATGCTGCTTTGCATATTTATCATTTATCATCATGGGTAGCACATGTCTTTAATTTTCATATGATTTTCAAGGTCAACCATAAGTGCAATGCAAGTCCAAGCCAATGTATGCCCAAGAATACTTGTCTTATATCTAGTCATCGGGTATCGGCAGTAATTTCAGTGCTTTGTATGTACAATTAACTGAAAATCATTTTATACCGTCCACAGTTGTATAAAAAGAGGAGCGACAATTTCTGATTTTGTGAGCAATAGCACAAATAATGACCAAACAAATTAATGGACTTCGACCTGAAAAAATATTTCGTTGAAAACCATATTATGACCAATTTCATTCTTAGGACAAAATTATGTAAATACATACACACAAAAATGCTTTCATACCTCCGTTTCCGTTGTCGTTTTTGGTAACTTTTACTCGAAATAGCAATGCACAAATTCCTTGTTTTACCTACATGCAGAAATAAAAATAATCCCAATTCGGACAAAATTATTCTACTGTAGGTGTTTGAAGTAACATGGTGTGGGTATACCCGTGTGTCGTCTCATTTCACCCCCGTCAAATGCGGAAAGTATTCTCGACAAGCTGTTATCAAGTCCAATCCAAACTTCTCAATCAAAGTTTCGTGAAAGGCTTATTGCTTACAGTCACTAAAAGCACTAATCAGTCTTTTGAATAGCGGAATGTAAAGACCTCTTGTTAAATTTATATTCGGTGAATAAGAGATTGTTTTTAGGTAATTTGGTGTATATCTTGTGGAGCCAGTTAAAATTACTCAAAAACACTTTTAAACCCTCAATTAAAAATGCCTCAATCAAATTCCGAAACTAATCAGTCAGAAGACTCTATTGCTGAGCGTCCCAGCGTCAAATTTGACAACGCTGATAGTAATAGCAATGCAGCTAATCCGGAAGTGAGTGTGAGCAGCAGTGGCGAAGAATTGTTAAATGCTACAACATCCGTTGACGCAAATGGGACTGCCGTAGAATTTATTCATGATGGAGAGGACGGTGTTATGATTGGTGTTGAAATATTTGAAGAATCAGATTTGGAGACGGACACTGAAAATAAGTTGCAGCTTTATTCAGTCGATGCTACGGTGGACTCTTCAGACGCTGTGATTGCAGTGGTGAAGTCCAATTCTAAGTTAAAGCGGAAGGATCCGAAAGAAGCGGCGTCTGCGAGGTTAAGCCTTGAGGAGAGGGTTAAATGCATTCGAATGTGTTCGAGATACAATACTTATGCTGATGCTCAAAAAGCTTGGAGACAGAAGTATGGGACGGAACCACCCTGTAGAAAGACGCTGTCAACGTTGGATAAAAAGTTTGAAAAGACTGGCTCTGTTGCGGATTTAGTTCGTTGTGGGAGACCTAAGACTACTCGAACTGAGGCGACGATTGCCAAGGTGGAGGAGGCCGTGAAAAGAGATCCTAGTAAATCTATTAGGTCACTAGCCAAAGAATTGGGAATTACTCAAGCTTCCGTTCATCGTATTAAGAAAGGTGGGCTGACCTGATTATGAGTGTATTTAAATTTACGAATAAATTTCAAACTAAAAATGGGAATAATAATGTACATTATTTGTTTAGATTTTGAAGATAAGAAGAATACTTTGAAAACTGAGAATAAGAAACTGAAAGAAAAGTTAAATGATGCCTTAAAAAGGATCATTGTTCTGGAAAGGAAAGTTGCACAAGGCGGTTCATCTTCCACAGAGAATAACCTTCCTTCCGGATCTACTATGCAAGCAGGCGTTGAAACATGTACTACTTTATATTGCGATATTTCGTCACACAATTTCAAATTGGTATCGAAAAGTCTATAATACATAAATATTATTTTACTCTAGTTTTTTTAACATCGAACGCGGATTCTTCCGGGAATACTTTCACTACTCAGCTTGATGGTCACCAGTCGGGATCAAATCTTCCTACCATAATTGCCTTGAACTCTTCTTCTGGGGGTCATATTTCAATGCCATCAGTTTTGGTAAGACCGTTTCTACTTTTCCAGTTTAAACTTGTTTATTTATATGCAAATGCTCACTAAAGTAGGATTTAAATTTCATTTGCAGAGACTGCAACAACCCGGTCAAGATGTGGTTCATATAATAACGTTGCCTCAAGCGTCTTCCTCTCATCATCATCAGTTACTTTCACTGGACGATTCCTCAACAGTCCAGCTAAGTGTGCCAAATGATAGCGTAACCAGTAGTCAAGTTACTAGTTTCCAAACTCCAGTTTACTCCATGGCTCATGAGACATATTCGCGGTTGTAATGAGCGTATTCGTAAGATGGAACTGTTAATATTCAGAAAACGTATAATATTTCCGGTGTCTTAAGCATTACCGACTTGAGTTGGTGAACGAAGACTGACAAAGCGTACTCATGTGCCAGTATTATTGTGTAAAGTCAAGTTTTTAACATTGATTTTTATTATGATTTAATTGAAAAGGGTAAAATGCAATAATATCAATATTTTATTTCAGAAACAGAGTAATAATCTCGTATAGTAATAGTTTAATTTAATTTCATGTTCTTTATTATTTCGCTCTCGCTACAATTGTTTGGCTTTTCAACAATATAGGAATGAAATTTTCTTTTCGATTAGAATTATGATTAGACTAGAGTTTTAAATGGTTTTGTATCAATATCAATACGGCTGTATATTTAACATTTAAGTACATAATGTTTTAATTATGCACGTCAACAACAATAACACTACAAATATGAAGTTGACGTTGCTCTTTCCAAATTCTACAAATTTACAGCTATCAATAAATACTCGTCTGATAACTTGTATAACAATCGTTCTTTAAAAGAGCTAAACCTTTCCTTTATCGGCCATATTTACGTATTAACGGCCAACAACTGCAGTCCGCAGTACATCACATTAGCTGCAACTGCACTGCTCCAGTAGTTTAGTTTGTAGCTTCTTTTTATACACATTTCGTTATGAGTAAATTTGCTTTTCATGCCTTAATTTTATCTGTGCGACTGTAATAATACTGTGATGCACGTCATACTACACTCCTACCTCTCAATCTATTTAGTGTATTTTTAATAATATTTTTGTTTGTCAAGCGGAATGCATAGTAATATCTACTTTCACAAATTTTCTACTATGTATTTCGTAAAATCCATATTGACTAGACTGTGTTATACTGAGATCAACTTTCTCCAACCAATGTCAGCAGTACATGACTTTGCGATGTTTGTTTCGTAACTCGACTACTATCAATTTTCATTGTTTTCATAAATTAAAGCTGCAGATTGATTATAATATAATAAATACTTTTTTCTTGAAACAACTATCTATATAATCTAGTTTTAAATTTTTAAGCATACAAATTTGTAGCTTTCCTTATCAACTTACAGTTTGGGGCATTTTGTACAAAGGTCTTTGTATCCTACGGTCGGTTGAATGAATGAAATGAGTTAAATGGGTTCATTTTCACTGGAATTAACTTTAAAAATTCTTCTCTACTTTAACATGACATACGTACGTACTATCCTACGGACAAAAAAGTCTTCCAATTGCGTGACAAACCCGTCAAATATCTTCTTACCGTTCAAACCAGTTAGCAATAGTAGCTGACTAGTTGATTTCCTACTTTTTATATAGTACATTTGGAAGTATATAACTTACTAGATACACATTATCTGCAATCCATATACACATAGTTTAAAATGGAAAACTGACGGTTTCCTACTGAAAGAAAGCATTTTAAAATCTCTACAAATGCGCTGTTTTCTATTTACAACAGTTTGTTTTTTTGGAATACGTTTCGAACCCTCTTCTACTCATCATAGCCCTCAATATACTGATTGTAAATGCTTCTCATAAGCTGCTTATTACTTTCAGCAGCCACTGTTGCAGGTGTTGCGAATTGCGATAAACCAAAAGAGTCGCGAGTTTGTTGGTGTTGAGATGACGAAGTGTTTGTAGCGGATTGTTGAGTTGTCATCGGTGTCCCCGCACAATGTAATGGTCACGCATAGTGCGGATATGAACTCAAGTGTGAGGTCATGTGACTAGCATGAGGTGCCATGGAGTGACCTGATGCGGCTGCGATGTTCGAGTACAGATTTGCGCTCGGAGTTCCCCAATAGCTTGAGTGAGAAGGAAATATGCTTCCTGTTGGGTTAAAAAAAAGTGATAATCATACATCATTAAATGGATCTCGTGTATACAAGTTTACATTGGAATTCAGTATTCAGTAGTAGCGGCATTTTACCTGCATGATAGCTGGACATCGTGAAGAAATCTGATTGGTACTTGTACGCAGTTGGATCTGTGGCTGCTGGTTGTGTAGCTGCGGCTAACCCTTGGAAGTCAAACTTGTATGCGTAACGCTTTCCATGAACTTTTGTCATGATATTTTTGTCGTAATAGTACCTGTAATGTATAATCAAAACCAATTAAATCATTGATTGAATGGAATATCTAAAAATTTATTAAAAACACGAGTCCTAATTTCCGCTACCAAGTAATAATTATACGTGTTTACCTAAGAGCTCGACTGAGTTTGTCATAGTTCATATTAGGTTTTGATTTTCTTTCTCCCCATCTTCGAGCAACTTCATCTGGATCCGTTAGCTTAAACTCTCCGTTGGTTCCTTCCCAAGTGATGCAATTTGCATTTGAAGAGTCTGACAGCAGCTCCAACAAAAATTGCCACAACTGAATTTGTCCAGATCCTGGAATTTTTTATACAAAAATTTTAACTTTACAATCCTATTCGATCAAAAAATACTACCCCATTCGTATAACGAGAATGAAGACAGGACAAGGCAGTAATAGAAAAGTGACAGAAAAGACGCTTCCTTTGCTTCACTTCACTATTTACAATAGGATGAAAGTGCCGGGGCAATGAAAGAGCATCCAAAACGAACGTCCTTTCCACACCGTGAGCACAAATCAAACAACTTTTATTTTATAAGTTGACTCACAAATGAACATGTCTTTTGTTCAACTCAACTAAACTAACTCTTCTATAAGGGAGGACGGCAATCGTGTGACAATAAAACGTTCTATGAACTCTACTCAACCCATACAAAAAATATGGTTTGTTTACATAACTCGACCCTACAAATTGAGTAAATGCATGAACAATTCTCACTTTTTTATTTATCAAACTGACCAATCTTCTTATGTCAACATGGTCGTGTCACATCCTCATCATCATTTACAAATAAGAGCAGCGAGGATAGAGAAATGGCATAATGAGCTAACACAAAAAAAAGTGAACAAGGGAAAGTCATGCCAAGCAGTTCCTCCATGAAAACTCCTCCATGTTCATGTGTATGCTCAAGCTGCCTTTTTTGTGCCTTCTTAATTTTCTCCAATAAAAACAATCACCAAAGATGGGGACAAGATTGGGTTGGGTGGACACAAACACTTTTTTATGATTATTTTTTGTTCTCATTTCTGCGCATTTGACCATTGACATCATTCTCCTTCCTGACCCTATGCTCTCTAGCCATAAACACATTTCCTTGCTGATCAAGCAAACGACAAAACTCAACGGAAAAACATTGTGTGTGCATTTTCAGGAAGGTAATCATCACATCACACACCAAATACAAAAAGGGTAGTTTGATTCAAACAGCCAATAACGGGAAACGGACGGAGGACGAGAAGGAACTGGAAATGAGCTTCCACTTTCCCCCGACTGACGACCAGAAGGAAAATGCAAACATCGTTACGACTTCCATCATCACTCATATTCCTTCCTAACCAACTAAACAAAACTTTTTGTTGCCCAATTTGTATTCTTTTTGTCAGATTAGTTGGATATATAATTTTTGTATGCTTTTCCTTTCTCCGTAATTCTGTCTTCATACTTATAAAGCTTTATAGTCATCATTGCCATTGTCACACTGACTTCTTCTGAAAAGAAACAGTAATAATGAGTAATCGAGGAATATACTGACCTGAACTGGCTAGACGACTGCTGGTAGGTCCAAACATTTGGTATGGATCTGAAAGAAAAAAGAGAAATACACTTAAAACTCATGTCTTTCATTCCCCCATAAAATATTTCCAGATTTTGTATGATTTTTGTATACATAAATTGCAGGTTAAAATGGCAAGTTCCATTGTTACGTTATAAAAATACAAATCCTTTTATATTTTTTAAAAAGCGTAGTTTTCGTCCTTGCTACTTTTGTATATATATGATAACAATGCTCGTGATCACGGAGTAAACAAAAAGAAACAAAAGCAAAGAAAAAACCGATTTCTTTTGTAGAGTTTTTAGATTTTCACTTTGGTTGTGCTACATTTCTACTGACAAAATAAGTACAGGGATAAATGATGATGGAATATATTGGGATGGAGTGAAGGTGTGTAGGAGTTGCATTGTACTCTCCTAATAAATTTTTCCTTTGACTGTTTGGCACACAACTTCTTTGTAATATGAAAGTTAACAAATCAAAAGGAAAAGAAAGTAAATCTTGAGAAAAAAGGAAAGCCGATACGGGTGTGCTTTTGCATACCTTTTCCTGCATATTATAGGTTAACATAAAGAAGGAAAAATTTATATTATTGACATCAAGTTCTTCGCCGTGCTATTATATGTTATGCTCATATTATACCTCTCGAGAGAGAAAGAGTTTAAGTAGGTAAGTAAAAAAATAAGGTAACACGAGAGCAGTTGATTTTGATTGCATGTTAAGTCATTTCCTCCCATTATGACTGAAGAAAAAAGAAGCTCGGAAAAAGCAAGTGGAGGAAATGGTTAAGTACTTTGGGTAAAATCGGATACTCTTGATTCTAATATGTGTATACCTTAGAGGATTATGCATGTATAGGTAATAATAATAAGTATTTTTATGCATTATGCGTGTTTGACCAGGAAAGGTGTATCAGGAAAATGAAACAAGCAAAAAATGTAACAAAGAAAAAAATGCTCTTTAGTTTGAGTTAAGAATCAGTAAAAAACAGGGCATATAAATATGATGAAACAAAAGTAGTAACTGTATGGGAAAATGAATAACTTGTCCACAAAGCGGTTCTCCGAGAGCTCATGCGAGTTTGTTTGGGAAAAATCAGCGGAGGTGAGATAGGTGTTTTGCGTGTGAAAAAAGAAATAGAGAGCAATAAAAAAGCTGAAATGCGGGGAAAAGGGCGAGCTCTTCTGACCAATTTTTCCTCTTGGTTTTGTGTATGGAAGGAATATATAATATTGTTTTTCTCACATACTTTTTATTGTGGCGAAGGTAAGAATTATAAAGAAATATATAAAGCATAGGTTGGAAAGAGAGTCAGAGAAAGGATTTTGAGAGCTTTTGAAAGCCAAAAGTATCGCATGTGGATGTGGAGGACAAGAATTTGGACGCTGTAAGTGGAAGGATGGATTTTTATGTATACATGGCAAGGTTTGCCCCAATACTGATCCAATCAGATCATCATCATCGTCACCATGATCAGGCAATCAAGCCATTTACAACTGCACACTTTTATTTACAATATTTCATAGACTAAAAGCTACAATAATTTTTATTTCTCTTTTTACCTTTCTCCCTCTAACCACAAAATATACTTAATTTTCAAGGATCGGAATGGAGTAATAATGGGAAACAGTATAGCAAAAACAGGCTACTCAATCTTTTTGCTCGAGGACAGGAAATGGATTATTTTTTTCTGTGCGGAAGATTCTATTTGTGATTTACATGAAAGCTCCTCCAGTTTTATGAGCGCATAAAACAAGCAACCACTAATTGCACCCTTTTTGTACTCCATGATTTTTACTTGTGTGTCACACACAAAAGCTCCTTAGTACTCACTTCCTTATCTTTCCCAAAGTACTTACTTTTACCATATATTTTATGACGAAATGCGAGCATTCCAAATTTTAAATGATCCCTGCTTTCCATTCCTCCTACGCTGAAGAAATGGAACGCTTTCTCGGAAACCGTAATGCATACGAGAAAACGCCGGCTGACATTCCATGAACGATGCAATACTACTATTTTGCAATAAAATCTCAAACCATTTCCAAGAAGAGAAGTCCCAAATCTTTCACTATTTATTCACACAAAATCCCAACTATTTTCGTAGCGAAACAAAGGCCATGTATTTCTCCACCAAATGGTTATAATTTGACATATAAAATCTCACTGATAGAGCAACTCTCTGTGTTTTCCCAAAACAGCACTGTAATGTGCTCAGTGAACAACAAAACGGCTCTTTCAAGTTTGGGATTCGGATACCAATTCAATTTGGCATATCTCAACAGAAGAGAGACTCCACTGCTACTACTGCTTCTGACTGTGGCTGCAGTCAAGCATCATGATGATGTGTTTGTTGTGTAGAGAAACTTCATGAAACCGTGAACAATCATATTATCTGTACCCAAATCCGAGTACAAAAGGAAAAGCAAACTTGTACAAGATCAAAAGCTCTGTTTCTCTTTGCTCCATTACGGTTGCTTGTTTGGGCGATCCCTAAAACTTAACTACAAAGTGGTAAACTTTTTTTCGGGATGCGTATAAGCTTACTCGACCTAACTATGCATATAAATGTTATATGACACGAAGAACATATCTATTTGGCGCAAAATCATGCAAAATTTGCTGCAAGAAATATCTGCTTTCTGCAAAGAAAAATCCCGAGAACTCTACGCTAATTTTTCCAACTCAATCATCCAAGATGAGAGGTGAAGCCCGTCTGAGAACTCAAACTAAGAAGTGTGGTAAAAATGTAGAAATTACAGCATTTAAGCAGAAGCAGACCTCTTACGGCTACCTGCGGAAGGCATTTGATATCCTTTCAATTTCCCGAATTTCCCTATACAGCTCCGTAAATTGATTACCATTTCCTTCGACAGGCTGCTACTGACGGAGAAACTTTTTGCTCTTTTCTACGAAGGAACTCAGAGTAGGTTTGGACTGGAACTGGATTATTATACAACACAACTACATATTTCCTCATCTTTCACCTGTATTCCGCTTCATATACTTCCGTAAGTTTCGCATGATTCCCCAGGTTTATATTTCACACCAAAAACCATGCCACTGAAAAGGCATTCCAAAACAATAAAGCTGCTTGCTCTCCATGAAGATGCTAAGCAAACCTCTCGAGATTGATTGGAATGAGGGCGAAAAGTGATAACACTGATGATCTTGTCTCCCAAGAGGGTAGCAATAACAAATCCTGGATGAGGAGAACCTCTACAAATACCCTGCTTTTATTATTACCCGATGATGAATCCCCAAAGGGAATTTTATCATGGATAAATCACTATTTATCGTTCGCAAATGAGCGATCAGCTCAATTAGCCGTCAATGAGGCAAGCCATATACCATTACTTTCCAGTGCAGTTCTCGGCACAATAAAAGCATACATTAATACACCCTCACTAAGCCACCCATAACCATCATCATCATCCAGATTTGAACGAAACAAAACAAATCCAGTGATTTAATTCCCATCAGTCTTCACTCATAACATTTTTCCCTTGGAGTGAATGAGCGAGGGAAAAAATGAGAGATATAGAATGTCATACAAGACAAGGCAACCTTCATGTAATTCATTCAATATGTGATTAGCACACAAGGAAAAGGCAGACGAGTGTTGATCATACAACATTGACTGAAGCCAAAGCTGAAAAAGTCAATAAAGAAAAGTAAGACGATGATGTTTGTAGAGCTCCCTTTTCTTGCTTCTCCCCTTGTCTGAATGCAATTTAGTTCCGTTTGTGTACCTTCCATTTTCGGAATCGGGACTGGGAAAGAGAAGGGAGCCTTTTCATGGAGTTTTGTACAATAATACTTTTTGGTTACTGCACACCCACAAGAAGGAAGGGGACGATTTTCCCTTTTAGCTCGTCATCGTCATCATCAAGATAAATATCTACTCTTTTATTCAGTACGGGAGAAATCCCTGAAAGTGCTCAAGTGATATATCTCTGTATTTCATTTCATTACCATTATTATTACACTAGCTTGTCGTACGTACTTTACGTTTGCTCCCTTCTCTTTTTGCCCGAGAGAATCATCAAGTCTGATTTTTTGTTTGCTTTAAGCTCAAGGGAACTTGTACGTGGGTACATTAATAAAAGTTTGATGGTGATAAACACGGGGAGATAAGTTGAAGATTATTTACACTGACCTTTCCTCTTTTAATACCTAACGTTACCTCCTTGCTATTTTGTGTAATCCCCAATTATGCACTTATTAACACTACGATTTCATACCCGTGGAAAGGAGGGTTATGTGATCTGTGCGAATAAATTTTTTAAAAGTGCGGAATAAAATTGTTAGCTACTGTCAACTTTAACATGTTTTGCTTGCTTACGATTAGCTGATTCAGATGGATAAAACCAATCGAAGCATTGCACATTAATTTTTAACATCACTTAATTAAATATCTTTGCACTCTCTTTCACTGCTCAAGGTGTACATAAATACAAGTTTTTATTTCTAAAATTGGAAGCAGCAAATTGGATCTTAACTTTTCGTTTTTACATAGTTAATGACGCTGACCTATCTACTATCTTGAGTATTCTCGTTTTATGTATATACACTCCCGCCCTGGCAAAACCGACATTAATCATGAGCAATGCGATCTCTAAAATAAAAAATGAATACCAATCTATCCATATGAGTGCATTTAAGAAACACACTGGATTTTCCTCTCTATCCAAAAAACGGTTAATAGAAAGTGGTACTTCTGCAGAATAAAGTTATACAGAGGAACCTCCGTAAAAAAGCAAACCATCTTCTGGAACATCTTGGCAACCCATAAAATTACAACAGGGGCCAAAACCCCTTATCGCAGTTTCCTCGATGTACTCGCTTTCAGGAAAGAGAATTTCCGCCAAAAACGTCCACCGACATCCCTTTCTTGCCATCACGCTTAACCGCTTTTTCCGTATTCTGTCCTTATATAAAAAACTTGACTACCCATTTGTAGCTTCGCCATTACCATTCCATTATTAACAACAATATATATGCCCGCCTCCCACATTCGAATACTGGCTGATAACTTCAACATCGCGACGCGATTTGAACTTCTCCATACAACCACCTCCAACATCACGTCCTTTTTAACTTCGCCGACTTCCACCCACCCTCAGTCCTCTTTTTATATTTTCACGTTTTACCTTTTCTCTTCAACCAGGATATTGTGAGTGGCACTCAACAAAAAAGGCACGAAGACAGAGAGGAGAGCCAGAGAGCCCTTTTTATTTTTTGGTATGAAACGCATGCACATATTTTTGGTACATCCATCAAGATGTTGAGAACATGGACATACATCATTTGAATTCATAACCAGCTACAACCATGCGGATTCAATGAGAGATCGAGCGACCTAAAAATCCAAATCCATAATGCATCTTCCTCCTCCGCCGAACTACCTCTACATATTAACTACTTAGCCCAAAGTAAGTAGGTTCTACTAACTACTCAATACGTTAAGCAATTTGAGCGAAACATTTTTCTGCACTAATTTTTTATCTTGCTCATTTTACTCACATATTTCCCCTCACTACACTATACATCCTTGTTGATTACATTACAGCATTATTATCCTGGAAAAAGGGAGGAGAAGACAGAAGAATACAACATATCCCCATTAACTATAACGTGCTGAGATTAGCCGAGAAGAAAAGACACACAAGAGAAGAGACTCGAGATACAACATAGACAAACACATAAATAGAACATTATTGTAATTCAAAAGGGATCGCTTTCTCGCTTTTACTTGTGGCCGTATGGCTGGAATGGAAAGAGAGAGAGAGATGGTTAAGAGAAACCTGATCGAAACCATAATGTACACCATATTACAGCATAGGCTGCTGAATGCAGTAGTAGTTCTTCCATGAAAATGGGAACTGCTTTCCTACCGACTGTCGTGGATTGAAAAAAGAGATTCTGGGAAAGTAGACGAAGTCTGTAAAAACTTACATGATTCCATTAGAGACTCGTAGACACACACACAGCTTTCTTTTCTGAAAAGCTGGTATGGTTGTCTTCTAGAAGCCCAAACACATATGTACCCATTTTCTCTCTTGCCATCATTTTTTGGCTTTATTCCCTGGAAAAGAATGACTTTGGTTTTGGTTGTTGAAGCCATCCTATCCCAGAACAGTTTTGTGGAGAGAGACTTGACTGAAAAACGAGGAGAGTCCTAATTGCCTCATCTCTTTATTATATGCCATCATCCGAGGGTGTATATATACATTTCACGATTTCACTTTCGTTTTCATGCTCTCTTTACTTTCCTTTTATATTTATCTGCGTGGTTATTTTCGTTATAATCAATATATACAATGTTCCAGCTTCTCTTTTAGGAAAAATGCCTTTCCTTTCTTATTTTTCTTCTTTTCATCTTCATCGTTCCACATTTTTTTCTCCTTCCTTTTTTACCACCGAGAAAAAGAGTGTGATAATGTTGATGTGCTTGACTTGCATGTTAAAAAATGATCACGAAAAAGAAAAAAAGAAAGTTTGATTGAACCACTCAATTTTTTCATGAGAAAATATATTACTACCCGATGATGATGATAGACATAATGACAAGCCTCAAGGCTTATTCTTTATAAGAAAAAAGTACCTAAATAAAACGGAAGTTGAAAAGGTTCATGTAATGCACATTTCTAAAAGAAGAGGAATGTCTAAACTGCTAATACCATTTGATAAAAATCTTAATCCTAAATTACCCACTGCTCGTTTGGGGCTCATGTGATTTTTTGCATGTATTCATCTCGCCGTCCCAATTGTTTGGCTGGGAAAGATGTGTTTATAAAAGGAGAGGGCAATAATGGCACACTGCTATTTCTACATCAAAAGTTTGCCTCTGCACTAGGACAATGATAGACGCGAGCAAGAAAGTTTCGTTAAAAAATCTCTTCTGTGTTATTATCATCAGCATCAACATTTTCTTTTCTCTTTTGACTTGGTCTATTGAAAGGGAATAACCACCGTAAAAAAATTGCCTTTTTACACCCATCTCATCTTCTCTTTCCATACATGAGCATGTACCATACCATTTACCCCTCCAACGTGATTCTTATACAGCACATAATCGTGAAGTAATGGTAATAATATAATCGCTGTCGTATCATATTCCATTTTTTGCGTTTGTGCTACATTACATTACCATTCAGCAGAGGATATGATGAGGAGGGCATGGACTCCAGATTGGATGATATGGATATGGTTGAGTGAGCGTTTACATTTCTCCTCATCGTCAGTATTTTTTTCCTCTTTCTCTCCTCACTCACTTGTCAGACACATGAGCACTTGAGTACAATACAGTATATTATGATGACAAGAATTTTCATGTTCTGTCATCATCATATCATCATGATCAGCAACAAGAAAGCTAGGCAAAAGATGCCTCCTCTTCAAAAGGAAAAGGGAATCATCTCAGACAATGTAATTCCATTAAATGAGATCCTTGTTGTGGTTATGATTAATGCATTGAGAACCATCCACAAGTTGAAGTTGGGCTCGAAAGGGCAGCTTCATCAGCATTACACAACTGAATCACTGTAACCTGCACTTGCATACCCTCTTTTTACCCTTCAAGTTGGAATCGAGAACATTTTTATGTCCAATCAGTAATCATATTCTTTGGAAAAATGAGAAAACATGAGGTTTTCCAATCTTGCCTTTTTGATAAAAAACAAAGTTTCATATCACATAAGTTTCATGTCTCCAGATAAAAGTGGCGTATATTGAACGAGAAAGTTATATGAATATATATACACCAGCCATTCATCCATAGAATGATATTATTTTTATTTGTATTAGCCTTCTTCTTTCTGGCATGATTTACCACTTTGAAGAATATTGTGCAACAAATATTATGGTGTTGTTGCATAAGGGACGTCATGCACGTCTTTTTGCCTGTTTGAACAACAACAAATATAACCCGTATTGCCAGAAACGGTTGGGCCACTTGCGTTTTCAGAGCGGGGTTCAGAATCGGCGCAAGGGTGGGCGTGTCGCCTTAAGACCCGTCGGCCCATATACGGGAAGCGTAAATAGGGCCGTGAGTTGGCCGAAGATTTGCCTACGTTTAGCCCGCGTGCGCCCAACAGTATACCAATCGATCATACGCGTTAGTCCCGTATTCCTACCGAGTTTCCCCAAGAATCATTATATGCAAATGTAGTATACAATAAAAAAAACATGCATACACAGCCAAAAAGATTTGTAGATATCTTTATTCAACACTGTGTAAAATAGGTATACAAATGAAATACTTTTTAAATGGTAAATGCACGAACTTACAAATTATATCTTGAATAGTTAGCTCAATACGAAATACAGCAGACTTGTCACTAACTAAATAAATACCCAACAATGTACTGTCGATAGGATAATCCTTAATAGGCTTCCTAGTACAATATTCCACACACTCATAATCATTGTCTGAACCTTGAACCCATTTTTTAACTAAAACTATTCGATTACATTTCGTTAAAAAACAATTATCACCATGTTTTATTGAGATATCTGTATCATTAAGAGTAAAATCGAAGGTTGGCATTATTTCTAAGTTGTTTTCAATCTCATGTAAGCGTTTGCATACCTGTTCTAACTGATATGAGCTCCCATGAACTAACCGTTTGATATTTTGCATGTAGCTCTCAAATCTGAACGTACTACAGCTATCTAAACTGCCAAAAGTCATAGCATCATCGGGTAAATGAATTAAACTATGAACATTATAAGTTAAAAACGTTTCACCATACAATTGATCCAAGTTTTTTACGAACTTTTCTATAAGTTGTTTTGCTAAAACATTCCAACTTTTAACATTTGCGAGTTTAGACAGTAAAAAAAACATCGCAGTGTGAAGCAGCATAAATACTTTCATCTTATCAGAATCAATAATACCTTTCATGCTGCAAAACCCTGTATACAGTAAAAATGTTCTAAATTCTGTACCTTTAAAATGATCTATTTCAGTTAAAGATCGAGGCTTTCTCTGAAAATCTGAAGGAAAAAACTTTTTAATATGTAAAAGTTTAGAAGATATTAAATTAACCCTTGATGTACCTAAACAAAATGGACGTTTTCCTTTTACCCATTGTCTTAATAATTTTCTTGTCACTCCCAAGCAAACCAAATGTAAATAATCTAAAGGGACTTTAGAGACCAACCCTATATCAAGCGATAAAAATATACTATCACCGTTATGATGAGCTGAATGAAGTTTGTCTCGGAATTTTTCATCTGTCCGTAATTCACAATCGTCCTGTAAAAACACTATTCTACCGTTCCATTTCCCCCTCACTGTACATCGTTCACACCCGTTATAACTGTTGTGATTTTTTACAGCTTTAACAAAACTACGAGCCGGAGCATCTGCTAGGATTCTAGATAGCTTAAATGTGTACATTCGTCCTCTAAATTCAAACCCATTTATTTCTAGCTCTTTACACTCATCAATAAATGGTCGCATGTATTCTAAATCACTGGGTTTGTTATAAGCAGAATACATTCCAATAACAAAAGGCGTAGTTTCTTTCAACTGATCAACTATTCCAAGAATTGGCCAAAACTGCTTTTTACTGCTTCTGCTCATTGGAATTCCATCAACACCTATTGAAACTGAAATAAGGGGATTACTACAACTTGCTTGAAGTTTCCGTAAGTAAACTATCTGATCTATTATCTGAATATTGGTAGATAAATACAACGCCGTGTAATAAGCGATATCAAGTTAAAATATACGAAATCACCACCACTAACTTTAGTTATATTAATCGTTCTTGGTGTTTTCATCAACGTTCTTGGATCTCGTGGTAGAGTTATTTTCTCATTATTTTGTTAAGAATCCCTAACAAATCTTTAGTTGCTGAGTATTTAACGTTATGTCTAACGACCCATTTTCTAAGCTCAACATCAATTTTTTCTACTTTCAAATTTTTAGTTAACACAGAGGCTTCGACAAAGTGACGGAGTCTGCACCAATGTGAATATTGTTATCTACTACACTAACTGAAATACAAGAACCATGCGGTTTTGGCAATATGTTTTCACTCTGGTTAACTATACAACTATCTACTACAACTAAATTGTCATTATGAAAAGAATTAGAACTAGATCTGATGCAGTTGAGTGTAGAATTAACTTCTTTCAATCGTCTACGCTGCCGTGTTCTTGGCGAACAGTTGTTTCTGAACATGACTTCGATTTTCGGCGACGCTCACGACCTCCCTCACGATCAGAGGCTCCTTTTAGCCACTTTTGTAGGAACTCGTCGATTTGATGATTTGTAGTGGATTCGCCACCTTGTTAAGTCTTACGGTCGCTAGAATATCAATACCAAAGAAATTAAATAAGATACAATTCAAATTAACTCTGTATTTGGGGAAAAGAAACCATGCAATACTTTTTCGCATTACCATGTAAAAGCTTTGAACTGGCGTATTTTTGATTGCTGCCTTGGCGTTTTTGCCTTTTCCGGTTAAGCTGAGTATTTTGGCACATGAGTTTGAGATAATTTTAGATAGTATCCGACTTGTTACATCGGAAGGGGAAGATCCTCCTAGAACACACAATGATTGAACCTAAGAACAAAATTATACACATATTATGGCATATCCGACCCTTCATTTTGTAATGTTCAATCACCAATATTACCGGACTTACCGAATTGTTGAAATTATCGGTATCGGTTAAGTACAGCACAAGATTTTGTACTCCTCCAAGTTTGTTACTGGAAGCGAAATGTTGATTTTTGATGAATCATCCGGACGGTGGTCACTGGATCTACGGAGCTGTTCTTGAAGATCGTCCTCAATTTTCACTAACCGTTTCGTCACCGATGCGTGAAATACTATAGACAAAAATTAACTTTCAAAACTGTTTAGCCACAAAATATCAAATAAACAAACATTATCGTACATATTATTACCTCGATTCTCATTAAGTATAACATTCAAGAGAGATAACACTGCTGCATTGCTTGTTTCTGGTGTCAGAAAAGAGTTCCTCCCATTTTGACTGAGTGAGGCAGTTGAGAAGTTTTGAAAATGCTGTGGGCAACCTCCTGGATATCCTACTGAATTTGGCACATCTCCGATTACATTCTGTGAATCGCTGTCTTTGCTGAATTTTCAGTCACTGAAAATTATAAACTAATATATAATAACTGCATGAAGTACATGTTAGAGTACATGTTTCACATTTTTACGGTAGTATTATTCTCCAAAAGACCCGAAGTGGTTGATAGTTAAACTGCCTAATCCCCTCACTTGATTCGTTGTCACTTGATGGAAACCCCGAGGATTCGTCCGTTGAGCTATTGATAGAGGTTAGGCGTTGAATTTCATCCTTCACATCATGGTAATCAAATGTAGGAACACTACAGGCACTGTTTGCTGGAATGCTTGTTGTTTTTCTTCTTTTCCTCGTTCCTCTGGTGTCAGATGACGAGCTTTCCACATTCGACGTAAACACAGCTTTCTGGCAACCCTTTCTAGCTTCGTAATAGTCACCTAAAGTTAAATTTGTGTAATTTTGTTTAATTATGGTATAGTTAACCTCTAAAGAATTCATAAATTAATGTTTAAGTATCTGCTTACTGAATGTTCCTAGCACGCGACAATCGAAAGTTATCCAATGCGCCGCAGGAACCGTATGATCACGAACGAGTTTAGTAATATTTATCCCAGGCCGTGTAACAGGCCAATAGCACTTTTTGTCATTTTCAAATAACCACTTTGAGGAAACTACTTCAATCGAATTTTCCTTGGTAAAAGCTATCACTGCGTAGAAAGACATCTCGAAAGCGTAAAAAGCGACTATCAATTAGTATGCACGATGAATGACAAATGAATGACAACAAGAAATGAAGCTGCACTTTGATGCAATTTCCCTCCCAAAGACACAACTATAGGGAATGAAGTAGGAGAAATGTGAGATGAGACTGCAAGCGTGTGGGCCAAGGTTGGGACGTATGCATGACATATATTATCATGTTACTATTTTTACTACGTACATTTGTTAAGTCGGGAAACGGTCGGGAAAGATATCCTAAAGTCCGCGAAGCCGCCGAAGTTCCCGTACATTCCCACGGTTCTACCGACTTATCTGGCAATACGGGAATATGTGATTTCTTTGTTGAAAAAAGTTTACCCTTTTTTGGTACAATTCGTTTGCTTCATGTGTACTTTTCACGCCACACCTCATGCCACACAAACCATTCAATTTTCGATACACACAACAATAAACAATTTCTTTTTTATCAAAAGAGCAGTGTAAATATGGAAAGGAGAGCATAAAAAGGATGTGAAAGTGAAGAGGGTACACACAGCTCAGAACATGCAATTTTTTCCACTCTTTCCTTTTTTGAAGGTTTTTAAAGTTGAAAGTGAAACACTTTCCATCCTGACAGAAGCATGAGAACAGCTTTTGTGTGAAAGTGGCAATGTCGTCGTCGTTTATATAAATGTAATGCGTAGGAAGTAAAGTAGCTATTTCTTTTATAGGTTTTGTTGTTGGTACAAGTATTATGATTAGGCATATAAAATAAGCATTTTATTTATTTTTGAGTTAAAGGATTTGCGTTATTAGCATATCCCGTCTTCTGTCACTTCTTCCCTTACTTTTGCAAATCTTCGTAAAACTTACTAATTTCAACTCAACTATTTTCTCAACTGCTTGTTTTGTTCTAGAAACATGATAGTTAATTTATTTATACAGTGCATACTTGGAAGAAGTTTAGTAGCACATATACAACTCAAAAACAGGGATTACTATTGGATCTAAAAGAGGAGCAATTTATTAAACTGCTGTTGAAATATAATTTGGCGTTTGAATAACAAAAAAACTGCAAAATCAATTCAGTCACAATTGGCGGACTGATGGACAAAAAGTTATGCATGTGTATACTATCTCAACGTTAAAATCAAGTAGCATTAATGAGACACTATGTATGAATATGATTTTCTACAACTAATTCATTCCGACACAGTGAGTTATTTTTATGGAGCTGTGATGAAGCCAAAGTATAAATTGCGATGCGCCCACTGAATATTCATGTAACTTTTATTAACTGAAAAGCTAAATAGCCCATGATAAATAAAAATACACGCATTCATTCATCCCAACACCATATATAACAAAAGTTTGAAGTTTTTATGACTTAATTTGTAGCTGGAGTGGCACCCAAAAATATGCAAAAGTCCCTCGGAAAATAAAAGGCTATAGGCAATTTCTGATTCAGTCCTCACCCTTCATTATCACACACAAAAACTGAGGAAAGAAATCATTTGTAATTTATACGTCACATTGTACTGCACACATTGTAATTCTTCCTCAACGTAATATTTCTTGGAGCAAAACTTGTCCCGTAGTAAAGAAAGGGAAAGGAGAGGCTGAAAAAGCGCTCAGCAAGAGAGCGTGCATGAGCCCCCTTAACAATTAACACCATGTAATTATGACCTTTAATAATTATTTCATCTATATACCCACACACCAAAGAGTGCGTTTTCGAGATAGTTCAAAAATTTGCTCTCATTATTAGTGGAATGTCCGGTTTACTGTTTGGCAAGCAATGTAACCGGAAACGTGAATCGGTCCCATAGAGGAAGTGAGCCTCACGTTCTCATGTCATTTTATGTTTCCATTTTGGAAATGAGCATGTTCATGCTACATGTTCACCCATTACATTTAACACAAGGAGTTTGAATAAAAGTCAAAACAGCAGCAGCATATATAACGTTCCAAAGCAAAAGAAACTCCAAACTGCAAAAGTTGACTAACCAAACTGAATATTAGCGGAGAACCAAAAAAGGCAATAGCAGCTTGTGTTTGTGTTGCGATATGAAATGAGAAATGAAAGGAAAAAATAATTTTAGAAGTAAAAAAACTCCATACAAGCCATTAAAAACCATGTTTGTACAGATTTCATAGCTCATACATATACATTACGTTTTTTTTTGCATAAGACGTTCTTAAACTCACGAGATGGGATCACTAATATGGTTACATGGAATTGAGTCAATATTCATACTTTTTATTACTTGCGGAGCTGACTCCGTCAGCCTCGTTTCATGTAGGGGCAAAAGGCCATGTGAATTCGTAATGGAGTGAGTGTGAGCCCACAATTTGAATAAAAAAGGGGTTCGCTACAACTACCACAGTGCTGTCATTAACGTATTATTACTACCACAATGGTTGGAATTGGAATCAAGCTCGACTTTTTCGAGTCAGTCCGTCTTTCACGGCATAAAAGGATGAATGAGTTCAAAGAAAAAGCATATAACATAACATATTAGTTTGGTGCTAGTTGGACTAGGCTTTTTGGCTGCTGCTTTCATTTCATGTGGGGGCATACTGACTGGCTTTTTACGTAATCATGCAATCAACAACTTGAAAATAATGGCCGTTTTATCTAGCATGATCAACTTACAGGTCAACATTACGGAAATGTCCGCAGGAAAAGTACATTGATTACTATGACAAAAGAGCTGTGCACCAAGTCGTAACTCACAGCTACTTCGTCTTGTCTCAATAAAGTGGAAAGGAAGGAAAGAGTAAAAGGGCCGTGCCGTGTAAACTTCAATGCTTGCTGATTGCTACTGAGCTATATAAGTTGGGAAAAAGTGAGTGAGTGAGAGTAATCTAGCAAACTCAGAACGCTTTATATTATATGAAATGTATGCATATTTTTTTTGTCCGGTAGTCTCAAAGACTGAAGATAAGTCATCACAGGTAAAACGATATAAAAAAGGAACTGAACTGAATGCTTAACATGGCAATTATGACAGGAGAAAGGTAGCCAACATTGTCGAGTTGGCGGAAAACTAACCATAAACCATTTTTCATTCGTTTAATCTATTTAAACGGAATTGAAAGGAAAGGGGCGCTGAGTAATATTTATGTATGCACCCACATCATTAATAAAAGGACAAAGACTAATTTTATAGGAAAAAACCTTCCAGCTATGCTATTTGTATAATGTCTGATGATAACCGCTGTAAAACACTAGAAAATCCGCTACGTGTATTTTCTTACCTGGTTGACGCAGATGGGAATGTGTGTCCAAACTGCTTTTTCCCATAGCACTCAAAGAATTGGTGGAGTAGCCTGCAAATCATCAAAAACAAATGTTTTATCATATCAATACGTCACTGGTATAAAAATAGTACTTAATGAGTTACTAAATTTAAAATTGTAATAGCGTGAAGCATGTAAAGATTATAACCACAGGGTGCATACTTCTCATGCCCACAAAGATCATGCCTTACTTGAGTGTACTTCAGTATTTAACACGTCCACAAAATTATTTCTATGGTCAAATAGGTAATGACGACGGTAGTCTCTGACTGATTCAATTTATTATTTGGTTGGTCACAATTATGCAGGTTATATTCTACTCGGATTTTAATGTAAAATTATTACCAAAGTGTCAAGGATAAACCATATTTCATACTACGTCATATACGTATCTCCTTTTAAGAATTTAATCAATATTGTATTAACTTGAAAATTTTGATTGACAACTCAAAAGCACATGCTGAGCTGGAATTGTTATCCAAAAAGGAAGAGAGATATGAACTCAACTAGTGAAAATCCCGTCCCTTACACTCAATTAAATGTACCCAATGATAAGGAGCCAGAGTTATTATTTCATCATTGTGAACAAAGAATTTTAAAGTTTCTTTCATTTGAAAAAGTAACAATGGCACAAGTTTGCAAGCATGTTTCAGATTTACATTGAACATCATTGCGTGTGAAGATAATAAAAAATTAAAATTGAACAAATGAGACCGAAACTTCCAGGGTGGATTTCAACAGGAAGAGTGAAGAGCATAAAAGGGTCTCTCCTTCTCCCGAATCCGTTTCCCCATTTAAACACTCAGCTTTCCTCTACAATTTTAGCATTCTTTGTTGTGCACGCATGCCAGCTTCACAAGAGCTCTCTAGGAAATCGGTTCACAATACAAATGACGAAAGCACGAAGACTATTATCCACTGATCCATTCCACCAAAAGTAAGAATAACTGCAGCGAAAACTTGTACATCATAAATGCTGAAAAGAGCCAATCGAGATTTTATTTCTGAAACGAGTCAAACCAAACCATCAACAACAACGAGGGATGATGGTGGAGAAACAAGGGAGAAGTAATGTAGGAAAAGAAAAAGCCGAAAAAGTTTTTTGACGGAATAGAAACATTAATTGCAAACATAATGGGCTTAATGGTTATCTTTGACTAGGATGTAGTCATTCACTCAATTCTCCATTTCTAAACTTTATTCTTCTCTTTCACGCATTATTTCATCCTTCAGTTCACCTCTTTTTTCGTGAGTATTCCAAACTACATGGAATACATGTCAGTCGGGAAAGTAGGGAGAATGAATGAGATGAAGGATCCGTAAATGATGACGGGATTCATGTAAGTAGAACGTCAATGGGTTCATTCATATTATGGACTCCTCACTGACACGACGACACTTTAGTTACTTGGCTTAGCTTTACAAATCGACAAGTGATATGCACTTGCACTTGCCAACCATCCGACAATAACCTTTATGAAAGAAGCATCGTTGTATTTTACATATATACGTGATCATTCACAGTCTCTTTCTCTTTCGTAACAACAACTTAAATCAGCCAGTCAGTCAGAAGAAAAAGGAAGGCATGCATTGCATGCATCCATCCATCCCCTCTTCTTTATAAGCCACACTTACTCCGTCAGATTTTCATTTTTATCGTAGAGTTCCCGAAAATTAGAGGGAATTATCGTTCGCATGTGTGTTGCATGTAGCAGTGGAGCATGTTTCTGATATGAAAATTTGACTTTTATATCAAAATTGAGTTTTGGAATGGGGCTGATAGGATTTTGTATGGAAAGGCAGTCATGACATTTCACAACGCAGTTTTGATATGAGAATGACTGACTGACTGACATAAGTTTAATCGAAATCGGATACAATGTACATGTACGACTTTAGATTACGTTTTGAAATGTCTGGGGTCTCAAGTTTTAGTTAAAAATGTTATTCCTTTCGCTGTGGATATTGAAATGTGTTAAAAAATGACAAGCTTTAGAATTTGCTCGAGTGCATTAAATCATACTTGGTTTGCTTTTTGTTTAGCAGAAGCGTTATAATTATTGTGCTTCCGAGTCGGTGCGAACCGGAATCTCTGATTTTGTTACAAGCAATAAATTTTACTTATGAGTCAGTATTGCTCCTTTGTACACAAAGAAAATAGCACAACTAAATTGGCTGAAATTAACAAATGTTGTGAAATGTCGTGAGTTTAATTCTACTTTGAGAAAATTACTGTATATTTATGCAACTTGGTCTTAATAGATGGACGTGTTAATTGTTAGCTTTGCTCACATTTTATTCCGATTAGTTTCGTTTGGAATATGCCTTCATTTCGAATAACTCATGTAGGTAGGAAAGCACATCCAAAAAACCATTCCACTACATGCACATATATGCATTTAAACCTTTAGATATTCTTTTGATAATCAATCTTATCCGCAAACTAATTTCTTCTTGTTCCACGGAAAAGGTGAAGTAGACAAGAAAATTAAAAAATATGGGACTATAAAAGATTCCTCTTTCATCCTCCTTCTTTAGCTTGATTCCAAAAAAAGTTAACGAGTTCCGAGTGAATTTCCCGTGAGTTTCCTCTCGCGTGCAGTTCCAAAAAAAGTGGAGCATCAACGTTGCGGTGTCGGCATAATGAAAAACAGAGTTTTGAACAAGCTTGCATGCAATGCAATCATCCATGTTCTATGAATACCATTCCATTTTTCTAGCTTTGTCAATGGAAGAAAGTAAAGAAATTTTACCGAAACAATGCTACTAAAATGAATGTTATTTGCTGGTTTTCAGCGGTACTATAGATTATAAAATCACACGATTTTTCACATATTTTGAATAGATTTACTTGAGTTGCTTAATGTGGTGGAGTAAAATTTAAATGAAATGGACTAAAAAATTGTTTACGCATTTAAAGATGAATCATAAACCGACTATTAAACTAAATCAAAGTTTGCTTTGGTAGAAACTTAAAGAGTACGCGAGACAGATTCGTAGTTTGTTTGAAGAAAGTGAGAATCGTATACACACTTATAGCCGCTTGATCACCCTTATACTCTCATGTAAAATCTCCTGACAAATACATTCTATCAAAGCTTTATCATGTGATGTTTGTCCTATCATTTTCGGTTTTCCAGCATTTCACCAACTGCTTTCTTCTCAAACTGTAAGGCTCATCATAATAATATGATGATGATCTGGTTGATCATGGGTGCGGTTGACAACTGCACAGCACCTCAACAGACAAAAGGCAGTCAAACGACACGAATCTATTTTTCTGGTGCTTTTACTTGTTCTCCACTCACATCACGGATTTTGTTTTAACACCGGAGGCGGGGGAGCCGCCTTTGATCACTGATGAAAATGTGCATTGAACCGATATCAAAACCATCATCATCAAGCATCACTAGCACCACACCAGGCAGAGCTAACCGAGCTTCTTTAATACTCATGTCATGTGTCTTTACCACTTTTCGAAATCAAATATTATTCCAAGAAGATGAGCAAGCCATAGTTTGAGGGAACAACGACACCAAATAAAAAAGTAATACATGAACGTTTGTCACAAGAGAAAATCATGTACGTGTTCTCAGTAGGGTATTCCTTCCAGCCTAAATTTATCAACTGGCTTCCCATGCTTGAACTAAACTGCGTCAGAGCCACCCAGCCAGTCCTTCAATAATACCCAAAGATGATAAAGCCCTTTTACTTTTTGAAATCTCTGGAATTGCCTTTCGCCTCCGGCAAAGTTTTCTTTCACTTCACAGCTGGTGAAAGCAAACACTAATATATTCTCTCGCAATTTAAAACTCTTCTTTTGTCCCAACATTTTCCAGAGATTATCATTTTATCAGTTCATCACTGAAGCTTTTTGTAGTAAGCTCATTACTTCACGGTTTGGTGTTTCTACCAAGAATCTCATTTTGAATTTGTGGTTTTATAGGATTCACTTGTCAAAGCGAAAGTCAACGTTGCTGAAAGTAAATGTGTGAATTTGGATTGCTGATGGAGACAGAGCGTGAGAGTATTTATTATGAATTTTTGGCTTTATACAACCTGCCTCGAGCTGTTTTTTCTTGTATAACAACTTCAAACCTGTGTGATAGTGAAAGCGAGGTATATAGATATACATAGCTGTGCCTGGAGAAAAACTTGTTTGATTCCAAATTGAAAGTGGTACCTTTTGAGCTCATCATCATTTCAACTAAATAAATTCTGTGAAATAATGCCACATAAAAGCATTTAGATACAGCACGCCTACCAATTTACACAGATTTCTGACTGATGAAATGATGAGCAATGAGATGGAGTCTCATATTATGTGGGGTTGTGGAAGCAGAAGAAGCAGTGGTGAAACAAAATGAAAACCCAAACAGAAGCTTAATTTGTCGCTTATGGTTTCATTCCAGAGATGGAATGGAACTGGTTTGCTTTGCAGTATAGGAACCCATTTCATATAGAGTGTTATACGGCATGTCTCCTAATTCTCTACAAAACGGTGATTTAGTTTGGTCTGGTTTGGCAGAGGGGCTTCCAATTCTCTAACCAAACCAGAAAACCAAACGAGACAAAATTTCTGTCTGTCTCTCCATGTCCCTGATTGTAAGTTTGCTTTCCTGGCTCATACGTAGATGCATCCAGCTCGTAGACAGTTGCTGATTGTGGAAAAGAGAACGGGAGAAAAAAAGTAATCATGAGGAAATAAATCAGTTTACCATTCCATTTCGTGTCTATTATTGCTCTTTCAATCTATCTATCCGAGCAAAGACTGCTGAAATATAGGTTTTGGATGAGCTCAATTCAATGCAGTGCTTTCAATAATGTTACATTGCAAAACCATGATCATTTGATAAAGCCATGTAAGTATATGATATGATGATGTATACTATATGATAATTTGACAACATACTTCTTGGAACTGCGTTCTACGCTAACATTCATATTTAACGTATATATTGGAAATTAGTGTATAGTAATGAATAGAACTTAATAAAAGAGAAGGGTTAGAGCTAGAAATTCGTACATTGATTTCCTCTTTAAATTTGGTACCTTATTGGATTACAGCCCACGATAACTGCCTTAAATTTCATCATGAAATGGCAAAAGTTATGTTGATGTTTTATATTGAAGATATTACGAAAAAAATAAATTTTTCTTCACGTGGGCGTAAATTTATTTACACGATCAATCAGACATGGACGTTCGTAAGACCTAATGTGCGTTAATAATTTTTACCTTGTGAGTTAAAGTTGTATTGGTATTTTAGAATTGAATAATACGGTTCAGTCTTGAAAATTTAAAACTGGTTAAAAATATGCCTAAATAAATGTAAAATTGCTAGACATTTCCCTTTCCCTTCTCCACATTAAGCTACAACATCCTAATTTACACTTTGTGACGAAGAAAAATTTCCTCTGCCTTCCGTTCTGTTTTCTTCATTCCTGCTCCCCGGAAAATGTTGTGACATGACAGGTAAGCAAATGACGGAAAAAGGGAGGAAGTCGAATACGAAAGAGAGGAGGAAAAGTCACCAACTTTTAAAAAGAAACAGTTTCGCTGCTTCTTTTGATGCGCATTTCGGAATTGCTGAAAGACCTTTCCATCATTTCCTTCCGCCAAAATGTCTTGTCCTCGTCAGTCATGTTGGCTATGTCTATGTATTGTGTAAATGTATTGCGTTTGGTGTGTATGCTATAATTTTGCCTTTACAATACGTATATACATATAAATATATGGCGTTTATGCTTAAATATGATGAATTATCTGAATACGACATGGCAATGGGAAACGAGAGCACAGCGGATGTTAAACTTAGTTTTTAGGATCCTGAATGCTTTACCGAACATTAGGAAAAGAACTGATTTGTATAACGGAAGTGGACTACTGACTCTGCGAATGCTTTTTATTCAAAGGAAAGTATGAAAATAGTACAGAAAAGCAGAGAAAGTAAGATTACGTTAACCAACATCCATGTACAGGTCGTTAATGCAAATTTAAGCAGAGAGAAATGGAATTAGATGTACATTATATAGAAAATAAAGCCCTTACTTTGTGCCTGACTTGAGGGATGAGCAGCACCCCATGCGCTTTTGTAAGATGAGTCTGGAAAACAAAGAAATAGAGACAAACATTTACATATAATAAGTTGTAACTCAATATTATAATATTTTCACTGCTTATCATAGAATAATAGCTAAAAATGTGATTAAAACTTGAACCCGAGGTGTTGATTTATACCTGCGAGTAGCATCGAAAAGTTAGTCAAGGATCCAGTCCTTGAAAAATACTCTGCGGATGTTTTGATATCTAGCATATTTTACGGTTGATTACGCTGTATTATACACTCTACTTTAAAAGTGATCACACAACTATCGTGATATGGTAAAACGATTTGGGTTTTGTAGATAAATAATTCTTTCTGCTTTTTAGCCCATTAGTCCTGTATATTGATATGAATCAGTCAACTGGAAACAGACAAGGACAGATTCTTTCACCGCGAGACACACAAGAGTTACGAGATTTGTTTGTATTGAAGCTTTCATTTATCAACTATAACGCTTCGCGAGAATCTTCTCAAGGCTAGATGCTTGCATGCATAACCTTCACATGTGGACTACAAGGATATCCTCGACACAAAAATTCTTTACAAAAAATCTGAATTTTCTTGTACACTTAAATATTTTTTGTATGACAAATATTTCCCTAAATACACTGTAATATGAGTAATCACGTGGCACGAAGGAATTTTTTAGAAGAATTCAAATCACTATAATATATTGTGTTTGAGCGACACAACTATTGGCCGGCAAATGTAGAAACTAAGTATTTCACCTTGTCACAACAAAGACAAAACTTTTATTAGGAAAAGAAACTTTTCTCTCAATAATAAATTCTGAATACAAATCACTGCATCAGAGAAACGGAATGCACTAGCTCTGAACAAAGTACAAGAGCGTGTGAGTGAGTGAGTGAGAAAGCCTTATTTTGAAACGGAAGCCTGACTGAGTGACTGACTGAAGTGGAACAAAGTGCAAGTGGTTGTAGCCCTACCAGTAGCTAGAAAGTGTTTGGCAGGACACATGAAAAAGTGTGGAAACAGAAGAGAAGTATATTTTTGACACTTGTTCTTTTCAAAAAGGAGAAAAGGTTAACTTGCCGGGCGAGGAAAAAGTGTGAAATATGCATACGCAACCTACTACTTCGTATCACACAGTCAAACCGCATGCTATACATGTGCTGGATTGGATATGTATTATTTTAGTGATATGCATAAAGTTAAGCACGAAACGAAGCTAACAACAAAGTAGATGGGGATGGTGATGATGAATGGTATGTTGTTATTCCCTTTCTCCCTTCATATTCTTCTATCCAGAAAAAGGAACGAGCATAGACCATTTTTGCTGGGTTGGTTTGATATAAAGGGCATGTTTTATGAATGTGGAGCACATTTCTCTCCATTCCATCATGATATGTATTAGGAAAAAGTGACAAGATACATACGGATATGAGGAAAGGAAAAAGCTAACACATGGAGAGAAGCATGGCAAGCCTAATACATAATGTATGGCAGGGAAGGGCAAATGGATTGTGAGCAGTTGAGAGAGTGTTTCAGTCTCATGTGTCTGGGTGCAGTGCATTCAGCGTTTGGTATGCTGGTGTATAAGCTTCATGTTGAAAAAGTAAAGTGAGGAGGTAAAGCCCCAGTGAAAGAAGAGGCTGGGAGTGTCAAGAGTACCGGAAAGACCAATGGAACCCGGGAAAGTGGCTTGCCAACCCTCCATCCTTCTCCGAAAAAGAAAGATTTTCTTTCACTTCACCCGACCGACAAGCGGGTATTAGGAGAGCGGATGCAGCCCGGAACTGGATAACGGTGAGCCATATATCCGTTGAGGAAGGAAGCTCAAAAGGGAATCGGACGCCCGAGTTCTAGCCGAAACACGATAAGCAACACCAGCAGTGACCACACACTTGTTTTCTTTTCCACGGACTTTTTGTCTTTACAACTTTTGTCCTCTTTGATGTGGTCCTTCCAAAACTATGAATGTATGTTTTGTTCATTATCAATTGAAGCAATTTTGTGTTTTGGTGAAGGGAATTGCGAGAAAATACTCGTTTTCGGCATTCCGATAAGACATTATCACGACATTGGTGACTTGTTTCCTTTTCATGCAAATTGCTCGACATGACTCCGCCGGAACATGCCAGATTAACAGTTTTTATCATTGTAATTGCTAAGCCATTTTGAAGGTCGTTATTGAAACATGCTTTTTATAAGTTTTTGCATTCTATGCTGAAATATTTTTCAGAATGGCTCTCGAGCTTTGCTGACATGACTTTGTTCGTGTTCGATTTTTAATTGGAGGAAGTTTCCATATTGTTTTTAAGTCAATTTTTACCAACAGTCGAAATAATCATGGAGCCCATTCTAATAACCGCCATCTTCATCTCCCTGCCACTTGTTCTTCTCGTAGCTCTGTGTCCGTCCTCGTTGGGGGTTCTACATAAACTTATAACAGGCCTTGCAGTTGTATCTCTGTTAATTCTAATCACCACCGGAATCTTTATTCCTTTGCTGTTCGTTGTCATCCTCTGGCTTTCTTTTATAATCATTGGACTACTGATAACATTAATTACATGGCTTATTACAGCAAAATGGTACAATGACTATTGGTTTGGTGGATCAGGCTCGGGCTCAGGTGGTCGTAGGTAAAGCGAGAAGAAGTTGCATTTCAGGTACTTAATAATTAATGCTAAATTAAACGTTATTAAAACTATCAACTATATTATGTGACAAATTTAAATGTAAAACTTGATCAAAAACGAAGTTTCTCATTGGACCGTTTAAAAATCAACCAGCGATGCCAGATTTACGTAGCAGCTATCTTCTTTCTCACCCAATATAATTCATACTCAAATATTCAAATATAGTTAAAAAATAAATACTATATATGCTGACGTAGAGTATATTCGCAGTACCTAAGCTATAAAATAAATGGGAAAGATGGCCGTACATAAATATGTTGCTTGTCAAATATACTGCTCTTATATACGTATGATACATAGATGCTATAATAATATACAAAAGTTTCGTCCATCATCAATCTTTCAGAGGACTTCCGTGGCTTTTTCCTTTTATCTCACTTTTGCACAATACCACTTGCCATCTGCTTTCCGTTCTTTGCAAATCAATAGTTCCTTCATTCAACGAGTAATGGGAGCATAACCAAAAAACAAGAAACTATGCCAAAAGTGTTCCTTCACCATCTACCGCAGTACATTTAATTTTTATGCTTATCTTTAAGGATAAAAATTTATGTCGATGTCGTTCCCAGGTTTTGGCCAAAAGCCCAACCTATTTTAGTTTTACAGGCTGATTTTTTGTCTTCAAAAATGCCAATAATGATGTAGGTAATAAATTGCAATAAAATTGATGTTCCTAATGACTGGTCCCAAAAGTCGAATTTTCACACGGTGCTGACATTAGAGAAAAAAAGTATCCCAAATAGTAGTCACGCAGTCAAGTGAGAGCCTGAAAGCCCGTCCCCATCGATTCAAAAGCCAACAAAGGGAATAATAACTTTGTTTTGGGGGAAAGTGCATTAGATGTGTGTATATTCAAATACATAATAAAACTATAAGGTGCATTTGAACACACACGCAGTGAGAAAACCTTGGTAAGTAATGGGAACATAGATAGCTATAAATATAGTTTGTGACATCATGAGTAAAGAGATGATAATGGAAGCAGTGTGAGTGAATGAATGAATAGAAATGAGATGAGAATAGCAATATTGCTCACTTCAACGACAACGAGGAGGCTGACTCTAGCACAGGCAGGGGAATGATGAACGATCTCAGCCAAGCCAATTTCTCCCTTTTTATCTGAGTTTGAATGTGCACTTAGCGAGTAAAAGGAATATAATATGATAGCCCTTTCATATCCAAGTCGATCAGTACATACATGTGTGTAAGTATATGTGAATATATGAAAGGTGAGCACAATTTAAGCCCACGCAAACCTTGTGCAAGAATTTAATTCAATTCATTTGTACAAATAAAACGCCAACTCGACTGAAATATAATTTTTATAAAATTGTAAGCTACATGGGTAAGATTTTGATGATGAACTTCAGTGTAGGTAATTGCAAAAGCTGATAATAGGTTATCACTTTCTGAACATTTTTGTACTATAATATGATTTAATTATTATTTACTGCGTATCCTTCCTCTAAAAACATTCGTTTTGCAATAATTAGTGAATTTGCTATAATAAGAACCTGTGAAGACAGTCATTTCACTGCCACTGCTTCTTCAATGGGATTTGCTTCGGTTCTCGATTTAATGCTTCATATCCCAACTCACGACAACAATGATTATGATGACGATGCTCATGTCCATTTGTTATGGTAGTTCATTTATTGCCTTCTTCCCATCCAAAATGAAATATTTCCAGCAAAGCTTATGCTTGAACTCTCATGTATCATGTCTCGTGAACGAGTGCGAGTACAATATAAAAACACGAAAAGGGCACTTGATGAGGGTTGCCCAAAACAATGTAAAAAGGGACACGATGATAACGATGCGGGCGACTTGAAACACACGCAACTGGATGACAGTCCATTTTCCCTTGCCTTAAATGCCTTGCCTTAAAGGGTAAATTAACATTGAGCTCGCAATGCAATATTCACATGAAATAAAATTGTCCTCCTTTCTGGTACTTGATACAACACACGGATCTGTTCCACGCTTGCTACCCATTACAAGTCAAATGATGGATGATCCCTTTACAAAGGGAGAGCGAGAGCAGGTTGATGTATCAAACTAAATTGACTCATACAACATGCTTACTGATTGTGTGAGTGCATATCATCGGCGGTGTTAATGTGGATAATCCCGTATTTTATGCAGAGCCTTTATAAAGGTCAATGATATATACAAACGCCGGTCCCACCAGCAGGGCTTCTACACTTTTGCTCATTTCCACACGTGGGAGTCGCGTGCCTCGCGGATTTCATTAGCGAACCATTGTTCCTGACTGCTCCTGTATAATAATATGCATGATGCAGGCAAGCAAACGTAAAAAATACAATGTATCCATCCATCCAGCTATCGACAATCATTCATTGTGAATGGTTGAGTCAGAACAAAGAATGAGAAAAATTGTACTTTTAAGACCTAAAATGCACTTTATGCTGGATTTTTATTGATCATCATCATTCTCAGTTCGTCCAAGTTTTCACTTCATTTCGTTCTATTAGTCATTTGCACATTTGTGAGTGCAACTTCAAGTTGAGAATAAAATGAGTCTTAAGTGGGGAAGCGGAAAAAAGTAGCCAGAGTATAGGAAGGATATTATGAATGTATATGAATGTGTATTGTGTTGTCGTCAGTTGTCACAAAGTTGAAGTAGTAATGGGAGAAAGAAGAAGACGACAAAATAAGGCAATGAATGCACTTGAAAGGACAACACAAAGTGTGTAAACAAGGAGTAGCGCCGCTCATTCAAGGAAAGTGTACAAGACGAGTTTACTTCGTCTGCTCATCACAGTATATTACACTTTTTTCACGCTTTCCCCTAAAAAGTTCTTTTTTTATCGTTTCTTTGATTCACACCAAGAAATAGTGTGGATGATGATGGGATGGGATGTGAGTGGGCTAAGGTTTTGCCACTGGCACATGATATGCACAGTAGAGAGTGGTGTGGTAGTAATATTTTATATGAAATCACATCATCACACAAAAAGACGACTAACCGAAAAAGAAAAGACGATGAAGAGAGAGAAAAGAAGAGGGGGATATAATCAGGAAAAACTAGGAGAGCTGCGGTAGTTGCTAGTGAAATAAAAGAGCATATCAAGTGTGCAGCTACCCCCGTCAAAACCGGAAGTGTCCCTATGGGAACGAACTGGATGGTAGAGGGATCGATTTTTCCCTTGCTTTTTGCCGCAGAAGAGGAGAAGGACGATGTGTATTCCATATAAAGTAACTTTACAGCTCCTAAGTTAGATGCAAGCACGGAAAGTCTGTACAAGACTTTACTTTCCACTTCAGCTTGGCTCCTTTTTTCCTTCTCGGCTTCTTCTTCAGTCCATTATTACAGCTAGTCATCTTCTTCAGACCTCTTCTTCTTCATCATCAACATTTCATGGCTTGAAATCCCACACTCATCTCATCCACAGTATCGTCACCATCGCCATCACCAACAAAAAAAAATACCCACATCTTCCATAAATTCTTCAATGGTTCTCTTTCTCCCTATCATAATAGAATCCTTTGGCGTGTACATGACTGCACTTTCCAAAAACTTTTCCAACTCTCACCATAAAAAAATGGGAGCAGGTTTACAAGATTAAATGTAAACCCTTCTTCCCACAAACAAAATGTGTTATGTTATATGATTTTCACTGCCAGAGGAGAAACTGTCATAAAAACAGAGGAAATAGTGCTCTGATGACAAGTTTTGAGGGAAAAGGTGATGTGATGATGGCCCCAGTATATTGCTAACACCAACAACCAACACCAAATCAAAATGTTTTTGAAGCTTTCTTTACACCTGCATGTAAGCCTCTAGCGCTTCATTTAACATCACAGGAGCAAACATGGGGTTGGCTTGAGCCTTTAAAAATATATGCCTCAGGATATAAATCCATAAGCTGGTTCTGGTGCTGGTTTAAAACGAATCCTAAATTGAACAACTTACGCTCAAACTCCTGAACAAAATAAAAGATCAAAATATTTCACTCTCAAAGCCAGCACCAGCAGCACCCTTTCAATATTATGATAGCTTTGACATGTAATATGTGGTTGTAAGACAGTCGTTAATTACATTCTACACTTTTTTTTACCCCCCTCTCTTTTGTATGCTTATTCCACCTTTTGCTTGGCCCCATTGTACTCCCGCACGCAACTCTTTAGCTAGCAGCCATTCCAGCCATTAAAATTACATAAGAAATTAGCTTATATCCATTTGCATTTCTCTCTCACAATGAAATATGACAAGTTAAAGAACATTAACAACTTTGATACTTTCAATGTCAAATTGTGCATGACAAGGAGAGCTAAAAACGGGAAATATGGAATGAATGAATTTGGTCAACAACTGACACATGACTTGCGTGGCAGGGAGGCAGCTAACTGAAAAGTAAGTCGTGTATGTTCCTTCGTTTAATAATCTAAATGGATCAAACTCAAATCACACGAGTTGACATGAACCTCCTTGTAATAATCATGTGTCACGTTATTTTTGCGGGTCTCAAATCAACTGTTCCGTTTGCGACTTTTTGATTTCCAGAAATGAGTTTAACAAAATATGCTAAATGGAAATTTTATGGATGACAAGGTCAGCATATAAGCTGTTTTTTTGGCTCATGGCTTGGACTATAGGGAATATGTAATGTATGGAGATTAGCTGAGAGCAGGCATAAGGCAATGTGCTTAACACAAAGCATGTCATAAGTACATATGGAAGTTATACATTTGTTGAAACGGATATGCAAGTGCTGTGATCTCGGATGTTCTTTTGCCATTTGTATCATTTGCATTTCCTCTGATATAGGAAGAAATAATCATTACTGGAGATTTGTTGGCATGTCTTTTTCCAATCTTCAAACCAGAAAGGCGGAATATAAGCTTTCATAATATGTAGAGTGAAGCCTAGTTTTGCTTTACCATTGTGAGTACGAATATACTATCTGTTTATACATGTATATGTGTAAGTATGAGTATCTATCTAGGCTCATGCTATTTGTAAACTTAATGTCTGCCTAATAATATCACATCACAGGCATTATTACACAACTTTTTCCGAAAGCTGGCTCATGTATACTTGGGTATTTTACAAGTGTAGCTTTCTATGTAGCATGAAATGAATGTAGATAGTTCTTTTCCAGTTTCCACACATTCTTCCTGTTCTCCTTGTGTGCTCCGGGGCTTTCCATCTATTCATAATTCTTACTTTTCCTGACTTTCTTCCTCTATCACCACTTGCAACGGAAACAAGCGGCTGCAAGCAAGTGATTTTTTCCATCGCCCTTCTTTTCTCTCCTATTATCATTCATAGTGGCTACTGTGGTGTGGGCTACATACATAACTTGTGTATTTCTGCTGTTGTCTGATATTTATGCTCGTTTGGCACTGATACCGTATGGTTATTATGCATGTAACGTACAGATATGAGCATGAACACCCAAGAAATTATCTGACTGGGCGGATAAAAAGGTTGTCGGATCGTGTCCGTTTTTCGGATACTGTACACAAGCATGAAATGAAAGTGCCATAGTTTTCGTGTGGAAAGTTTTCATTTAAACTCCGTAATCTGGTGTAATGGACTGATTTACTGCGGAAAATGTTCATCCATTATCACTCTACCTTGGCTTTCTCCTGTTTTTCCCTTTTTAACTGGATTCATAGTTTACAGCACCAACATGAATTACATGGTATCCGCCTTGTTTTCAGCCAGAGAGAGTTAATGTGGGATTCATCAGAAATGGGAAACATTTAATGCAATTTTTAGATCCTTTCTCCTATTCCGCTCCTCTTATTTCGATTTTTCTCTTTTTTATGGCTTCATTTCCTACTTATCATTATTTTTAGTTGGAGCAAAAGAAAAAAAGTGTGTTGGTTTAACCAGGAAAAAAGTCGAGATTTTTTCATTCTCCCAAAGTTTAGTTGTATATGCCTATATAGGTACTTTTGTATAGAATAGTAACATTAGTAAATGGAAAATGAGATTTTTATGGAATGAAAATGAGATTCTGACAGGGAAATGCGATGTTGGTATATTACGAGTGTGCCTACTTACATACAATAGGGAGAAAGTGTGTTTTATATGCATTAGGTATAGTACCACAACTTGACTATTCGCTTTCCCCATAACAAATCAGTCAAGGAACGGTAAAAGTATTACATAAAAAGCAAACGACGACAAGACGGAGCCTTTCCTCCATCGCGTCCGGCCGGGAAGAGAAAATTTCCTGAACTCCTTTCCTTTTCTACTTTTACTCATTATGTCTGAGTGAGAGAAGAGTTGAACGAAAATTACGTCAATCAACTCTTCCATTCACTCACATCACAGCGAGAATACAGTAGGGCTTGGGTTTTGGAGCTTTGAACTGGTACGTATAAAACTCATGGTTCAGGTTTGTAGTTGATCAGTTTGTTATCTGTAGTGTCCAGTGGAATTTTAAATCTTTGCGAAGGATGCCTAGTTAATATTTACATATCACTATGCGAGAAAGCTCGTATCTAGAGAGTTGAAAATTTTTACAGATTAAATTCTTTGACGTTTCGGCGTTGAAATTTGTTAGGATAGGATAAAATCGAAAAGGAACAGATTTTGGCAACATTTTACACTTGGTACGCTCAAAAGCCCAATTAACCTAGTAATTACGAGCAAAATCTTTTAATTAGTAGAAACAAATAGTAACTTTTCCAGCGTGGCGGCACCATATGTGCAAACAACACAATTGAAAAGTTGAGATATCATTTTGATGTGTGCATTGAATGTTGGATGCAGTCGCAGTCTTTTTGAAAACAAAAGTTTTCCTCGAATTATGAGCTCATAATAAACTAGTGTTGATATAGAAAGTCCATTGCATTCTAGTTTGTAGCTACATTGTTATATTATAGCTTTATTGTCGGAATGAGAGTGGGTAGCAGAGAGTTTGGATCATGTACCGATTTATGATTCATGTTCAGAAAGCATGATGTGTACAAGCACAATACTATCCCCATCATTACAAATCTTAAATTTGAGATGTTGTTCCTTTATGCTTGGCCAAGTGGAAAAGCTAATTTCTCCGACGAGAAATGTATCCAAGATGGGGGAGCCATTCTAGAGGAAAGAAGAGGCATAAGTGGAAAACGATGTCCTCAAAATTATAGGTTGTGCGATGAAAGTTGCATCAGAGGATGAAGAATAAAGTATATATTATATTCTTCTTGGAGATACATTGTACGTATAAGAACACAATTGAGAAAAAGACGACAGTATTTTGTTAAAATTTACTTTTGTCAACAATTGCGTACGTAGCTGCAAAAAAAACTTTAATTCTCACGTTGCCCCATTTCGTTCATCCTGAAAGATTCTAGTAATGTATCTGGAGCCGTAACTTTTGACATGATTTCAGAGTACTTTTGGAAACGAGTTCTCCCACGGAAGACAAGCTATAGCGTATTGTTCCAATTAAAATATTCTCATGATTATTTTTAAGGTTTCACGATACCCTATACACTTCAACAATATTATGAGGGTCAATTGCAGAGAATAATCGATTGTCAGAAAGATAATAGAGCACATTAACTTTTTCTGTGTCATTTTTCAATGAAAAGAACGCAACAAAAACAAGGATCAAATGTCAAAAAAGTCAAGTGAGTATATAAACGTGTGAGTATATTATTATTATTACCCTATACCTCATGCATGCACACAGCAAGCAGCAGTAACTGTATTCCCACTAGAAATGACTTGCCATGAAACCAATCCACCTGACCCGAATCGCAAGAGGGACTGTTTTACTGCCATGTAAAGGACGGAATAATTGACTGGTGACAAGACCCTCCCCAAACTCCTGGGAATTATGCGGAGAGTGAATGATACACTGTTTATCCAATCTGAATTCACTCATTACAACAACCATGTAATCTCTCAAGGGGCATGAGAACCACGAGTGTCCCACGCTTCTGAGCCTTCGCCGCTATGCCGAAATGGGTACCATATGGTCCTTGTCGTCGGTGGAGAAATATTAATCACAAGCGTTTTTGTGTGTGTATAAAACTTTTGACCTGTTAAACATTTAAATGAGTTACTGAAACAATTTTAACGCACTATAAATAAATACACGGAGGAATCTAACTACCCATTAAATTAATCAATTTCTAAAATATTTAACAAAAGACGTTTTCATATGACAATTGAAAGACGCAAACTCACACAGAGCGTACCACCATAACATCACAAGCCGGTCTACTTTATCATGTTTCATTCAAAAAGTCTGGGTGTAGCAATCCCCTGGTTCTTTGGTCTGTACTTACAACTAACCGAAATCCGGGTGAAGTCCCTGAGAAACCTACCGCAATCTACCGAAAAATCCTGAAACTCTCCCAGAGTCACCCAGAAGCATTTCTGTTTTTCGGAGTAAAGTGAGTGGTGGTGCTAGCTGCTAGTCCCAAAATAACCGACAACGGAACGGTGTACTTTCCCTTCTTCCCTAGCTTGAGCTACACAAGCTCATGAATAGGAGCACGTCATGCATTACGCATTCTTCTACCCTTTTACCTCTTCCTGACAGGCAAAGAACAGCTTTTCATGCTTTCCTGTGTACAAATCCCCACTTCCCATTATGACACGTAAAAAATAGCTCGATAGATTTCATTATCTCATTACATATCTGAATGACTGATTTGTACAAAATGCTCATTTGGTGGTCAACCTTATATGCATGTCTGGAATTTGATGCATTCATATTCACACGCGTGTGTGTATGTTATATGCATACGTACGTACGTCAATCGTTGGCGCATTTTGTTCATTAAGAAATACATGTCAACTTTCAGCTTCAAAAGGGAGATCACGACATTTAGAGATTTCTCCTTTGAAAATGAATTTCTCTTTCCTTCAAAATAGGCACTTTCTCAGTTATGAAAACGCACACAATAGTAGGTAGATATTTGCTTTTCTTCATTTGCCGCAGCAGCAAAATCGGGAAATGCTGGAGATATATATTTTTAACCATTGTTCCAAGCGATCCGTCCATTAATAATTTTTCTATGCATACTAATATCCTAATAAAAAGTGTAATGATATAAGACGTTTCATATGAAAACATGCGATAAGCCGTGAAAGGCCATAATAATCTTTTAGTTTTGTTCTTCTATCCTGGTTTAAAAATACCTCTAGCTTACCATTCATAAGAAAGTAAAGTAGGAAATAGAAGTGTGTGCATATTAGCTACATATGCAAACGCAGGGAAAGCACAAAGAAACTGTTTTTGACATGCAAACCACCAACACGTCATAAATCACGCTCGAAAGCAATTAGCAATTTCACTATTTCATACCGAGACAGATCGGAGACACAATTTGAAATCTTGCATGAAAACTCTTGACATGGGTCACGTTCCATACAAGATTTAGGAAAACGTATGCTCCATGTTGACGTAATGGATAATGGTGAATACATGCTCAATTAATATTCTCCCAAGCGAGTGAGTTTTGCATGAATAAATTATTGATTAAAACGTATGCAATTCAATACGACATGACTCGGCTTTTAGGTTTGGTGAGGGTGAGTCTCGGAGGAACAATATGTCATTTTCACATATTGCCGTCTATGACCAACTACGCCCGTCTTCCAGACAGGAAGTTCATCCTGCCCAAAGCCATATAAATCACGGGTGGAATGAGATTAGATGAGCTGATAACAAGTTGTACAACAGTGACAACTTAATTTAACTTTGAGATTGACTGATGAGTTGCTAGATTTCAAATGTAGAACAAGGAACAGACGCAAATTTTATACATGACAGAAATACAAATGTGTAAGAGTCCCTGCGTGACATGACCGAATTGTAATTTTTTGTTTTTTGTCCTAAATATGTCAAAAATATTACGCGCAAAACCAAGCAAAAAATGAAAACTGTAGATAAGGATTATAACATAATGTATGCGATTCTATTATCACCATTGTTAGCTTGCTCATACGAATTAATTATGAAACCGTGTTATTTCAAGCAAACTAGCAATTTCAGTAATGTGGATTCAAGTCGACGTTAAATCTCTCAATGCCCCATTCCATACGCTAAAATGGGTTAGAAAGTCGTACTTCCTTAATAGAATTTTAGTCTTAATATGCGTATTTGCTTCTCAGTTCTTCCTTGTCTGAATCACATACGTAATGCACAGATGATCGTTCAGTTTTGACAATTTAAATGGAATATGGTCACATAATTCTACTTTTGTTTGAGTTCAACGTACATTTAAAAATTATCCTGTTTAGTTTTATTTATTACAATGTACAGATACTATGTTTGTCGGTTTGGAAGTATTGAGTTAAAAAATCAAATTTCGCTTAAAAGTTAGATGACGGCATTTAATTTTTGTTACAATAAAAAACTGTCACAATCAAAGTTCTGTCTCTATCCATATTGTTTGTGTTTGATGGAGGTCCGTTCGACGATAAAGATCAAGACCTATTTTCATGATGTCACACACACATATGAATAAATATAAAATTTGTTTTGGGGAACCCCATTAAAAATGTTAAAAAGGATGCGTTTTTGAAGGGATTGTCCCTTTCACATACCCCAAACAAGTTGACTATCATCTATTCATTACGCACTTTGCCCTCATGAATGTATATATTCCACTCTCGTTTTCTCATTCCCAACAAGTTTCTCATTGCATTTTCAATGCCACCACCACCGACGAACGACCACCAGCAGCCAGTCATCTAAATCATGTGTACCCTTTTTGTGTATCTTTCCTTGTTCCACAACAACAACGAGTCAGCAAAATACAAACAACTTCTCTTACGCAATGCAAGCGTATAGCACGTAAAAAAGTAGGAATGAATGCATAATGTCAAAAATGATGATACCAAAACCGATTCCCATGAAGTCAACGGAGTCAGAGTGGGCTCAAAGTTCTCATGCAGACTCATGCATGTATGTAGTATCATGACCAGCAAAAACATAATGTTATGATGTGCATTTCAAGTGAATGAAGCCAATGCTCTGGAACAATTTAATAGTCTGGGAGGTCGGCATCTCTTGACAGGCCGCGTGCACTCTAAGTTTTATGGTTCTCATTGCGAATTCATTATATGACTCCGTGAATTCCATAAAAGGATGAAGGGCGAAGATAATCGAGTCATTATTATTTTGTCAGTAAATAATACAACTCAAAATTAAGTGAAGTAGCACGATTGCCCATATCTAAATATGCGTAATGCAAGCGAATTCTACAATTCTCATCCTCCGCGTTCCAAAAATTTCTCTCGTTCTCAATCCAATTCCAATCTACGCATTTTGTATAAATTACCTCTCGTTCTGAGAAACGTCTTAATTCAAATGTATAACAAATAGATTTACCAAATTCAGGAGGAAAAAACGAAGAAAAAGTAAATTCTCCAGCAGCGACGATGAATCAATTTGTAGCAATAAGGTGGTTGGCACCCTGGTGCTTAAGTGTAATGCAAAGAGAGCCTCGTTCCCTGTTATGTAGATACATACGTATATAAATAACAAGATGATGGCAATCTGCATAAGAAAAAAAATGTCTTCATCGTGTTCTCCAGTCCATGACTTAAAAAATCACCACTGACTGAGCGGTCGAAGCGATGGAGAAAAAATACGCCAGCACAGCAAACCCCTAGCCAAACATTTACTTTGTTGTATCCATTATTTTCCCGAGAAAAAAGCAAACTTTCATTCTCAGCCAAAATAGTAGTGACTCAACCAAACTAGCTGGAAGCCTCTCCATTCCATCTCCATAATTCCATCATTCCTTCTCTCTCTTTTTCTTGTGAATATTCAACATTCAAATTCCTATTTGCTCCTTGTTCTATACTTTCTCTCCCTTTTTATAACAATAAAAAGTAGCTAATGATGAAAGTGTTAAAAATAATAAAAAAAGTGAAGAGGAAAAGTTAGAAAGAGCCAGCAGGGAAAGAAAGTGTAACAAAGACGAAATAGTCCATCATACATATAAAAACTTGAAAATCAAGATGGAGAAAAAGGGAAGAAAATGGCCTGTTTCTACTTTTCTCCCTATTTTCTTTCCATTTTATATGTGTGGGACACGAGCACGCTTCAGAAAAAGGACGAGGACGACGGTATGCATGAGAATCCGTATATATAAGTGTAAGCATAACATGAAGGAGAGAAGAATAGAAAAGATTCATTCAATGAAAATGATTGTGTGCTGATAGGAGGATAGGCTTAAAAGGCGAGTCTTGAGGGCTGAGCGGAAGAGCTGACGTGAGCCCATTCCCGTCCGGAAGCGAGCCATGCGATGTGATGCGCTCACCGACTATACTACTTTTTCCTTTAACTTGAATGATATCCTTTTTATTATATCTTGTACTTATACTGCTATACTCCTATTCGGTCTCTTCTGTCAGTTGAAATGCACACCATCACATCACACAACAACTGCTAGCACCACCACCGTATACATACAACATAATAGAGTTAAACCAAACCTCCCCACCAATGCACTGTCGGTTCCATTCGGGTGAATCTGCGTATGGAGCCGACTAGCGTGGTTCTCACTATTTTACTCCTTTTTTGTGTCATTTTTAACTTCATTTCGAAATTAAAACTGAATTGGATTCTTAAAAATAGTGTACATTATAAATTTGACTAGTTTTTGTCACCTGTGCTAAATGACCTGTTTGATATAGAATTTTATCGGATTGCAAATTTTCAGACGGTCGACGCTAAAACCAGCTAAACCAAACATCTTTCACATTTCTTTTGAATCATATCACATAATTTGTTGTACTTTTACTAAACATTTACATAACTCACTGTATTTGTTGAAAATCATACATTCAACAGAGACATGATATGATGCACACCATCAAGCTAAAAAAAACTAAATTATCAGTTCCCAAATCATCTCTTAATGCAAATTGTTAGTAATTTCATGCTCAAGTATCTATGTATTTTGCTTTTAATCTACTCGCACTCAGAATGTCAATTGTACTCAACTCTTTGCTCATTATGATTTTGTAATAGAGCAGCAGCTACATAAGAGGTAAGATATGGAGTTGGCACAAATCACCCAGTCAAACATAATTTTTATAACGACTCTTGCGTGTGTTCTCTAATGAACAAAATGATAGTTTTGGGGTAATTCTGAATGATATCTGGGAGAAATAATATATCCAATGATGAAATGCTAATGATAAGTGTGTATCATCATAATGTTGAAAAGCCATATTGCTATTGTATCCCATCCCATGTAGCTTCTATTGTTCGGTGTACATCATTGTTGGAGATTTCAGTCTTGATCTCGTAAACGCTTACATACCAGCAGCACTTGAATGAAAGTTGAGTAAGCTCATCATTTTGAGAGCTGAGCTGATTGACTGGAAGGAGGAGAGAAAGGGGCTGATGTTGTTACACGGATGAATGAGTTGAGAGGCTTATGACGCCACTTAAAATCTCAGCTTAAAAGTCATCCACCGAAAATTAAGCTATTATGTTCTCATCCCATCCACTACTCTTTCAATGGGAAAATGATGATACCAAAAAGAGGCTTTGTGTGTAGTGTACCCTTTTGTAGTCCTCAGAGATTAGCTTGCCATGAGCCAAACCACCCCAGTAGTAGTGATGTGATAACATTTGCTTAAGAGATTTTAGGACAAAAGAATTTGAGGGGAGTAGTATGTCACATAGTTTATGAACATATTGTCAATGTTCTAGCTAAAATTAATGTACCATCATAAATTCAAGATAGCATTCATCACCACATGTTTTTCACCATTTCATTAGTTATCTCTGTAACGTATCTGGAGTTACAATACGCAACATTTTTATTAGCAACACAGTCTTATCTTAATATGTTCAAGATTTTTTATTGAAAATAATGTTCTTAAAAGCAATAAAAGCGTTGAGTATCGCAATCGTCTAATAAACATCTTTCATAAAACCTTTTTTGTAAGAGTTTATGTGCATTTGTAGACAGTAAAACTTTCCATAAAACGTCTGGTTAAAGAAAGCAAAAAAAGTTTACCAACTTTTATCCCAAAAATCGTTCCCATTTACAACTCATCTTTGCAAACAATTGAAATAAAGTCGGCGGTAATTGATTCTTGACGGAGATGACGTGACCACTTTCAATAAAAGAAATTTTGCTGTCAAACAAAGAAAAAGTTTTGGAGCCGAGAAAGGTAAAGTAAAAGTAAATGCGCATGCAACGCATTGGTCTCCCCGTTTAAATGCTTCTTCTGTCTTGTTACTTTTTGCAATTATTTATGAGAAACGTCGTTGCCTGAGGAAGCCTACCCACTTCAAGTTTTTGAGTGTGTGTCCTTCCTCCATCTTTTTTATGTGGTGATATGCCATAAACATGTTTAAACAGAGAGCTTGTGTATCGATCACAGAAATGCAACCATGATCGACCTGCATCGAAAACTTTTTCCATGTTTTTTACGCGAAACAAATAATAAAAATGGTTATGAGTGAAAACTCGTTGTCGTTGTGGTACGGTGGTGGTAGTGGTGCTATTATTGCAAAAGTTGCAAAGTACTGTTTTGCATGCAAGCAAGGATATATGACAAGTTTTTGTTTTTATGAGTACTAACCTGATTTCGTTGACGTATTCCTGTTGGCTGCTCCCACTGCACCACCGTTTCCTGCCGAAGAAGAGCCTGTGTTGCTACTACTTGCGGTGTTTGATGCACCAGATGAACCCGACTCGCCAGCTGCCCCACCCGAGGAAGATGATGAAGCATTGACAAGGGATGAGGTATTGTTGCTGTACGAGGTACCCTTCCCACCTGAAGGTGATGATGAGTCTACACCTGGTGAAGTCATTAATCAATGTAAACTGATTGAATAAATGCAGAGTTTAAAACAAAACAAATTATTCCATTTCGTTCTCAATGGATTGTAACTTTAGGGTTGATTTCTTTAGTTACATCTATTTAAATTAGTTTAGGTGCGGAATTGTGTTAACGAGGACAACAACTTGTGATTTTCACTGCTGTTTTAATAATCTAGTTTCACTTAATATAGTTTTCTAATCCAAGTTTTCAATCTTTTGAATTTGAAGAGCCACAAATATTTCATACCTAAAGATTGAAGAGACGAGGTAGATGACAAACTCGACTTGGATGAACGCAGTCCTCCATTTCTGCCACCAGTGAGTCCTATATGCATATTACGATGGTCGCAATTAGTTAGATAATGTAGATAATTATCAAATATTGTGTAAGCGAGTCTAATGAATTGCTTCCTGGAAGCAGGTAAATGGTCGTTTTACCTTTAGTGAAAGGTAAAACACATGAATCACATCATTAAATGAAGAAGGAATCTCATTATAGCTCATTTGCTGCTTTAAAATTCAACATGCATCCTTAAATAATGCATTGGACATAAAGCCCATAAATCAAATTTGTCTCTGGTACAATCTTCCTGTCATCTCATTTCGATATCTGATGATGAGTAAAAACTATATGAACTGATGATGGGAAAAGTATGGGAACTATTTCGACCTCTGTTTAAATTGAATGAAGCTTTGATCTGAATCTAGCATCATAATAATATAATGATTTGATATACTGATAGAGTCACTTGCTGGCCCAGGTTGAGGACTACGTTCAGTACGCTGTGCTGACTCACTTTTATTTGCAGTTATTGTTTTTAAAGTGAAACGAATTGGTTAACCTGGCGGTGGTGGTAGCTGAATGAATGAACTGAAGACACGAGATTCAAGCCAATTAAGAATGTTATCCCATGCAAGTGATGCGAATTGATCGGCATCATTAAAAAAGCCCCAGAAACCCACACGGAGTAAGTGAGTGAGAGTGATGTGATATGCTTTTAGATTTTAGATACACATTTTCCATTAGAGATAAAATGCGGCGAGCCAAGCCAAAAAGCCGTGTTACGTTACCCTTACACAAATAGTAAGGGTTCGCGTTTGGGTTAACCAGCTCAACCCGAACAGAGTAAACAAGTTGGCAATGGGAAGCAGGGAGCATATACCTTTGTAAATGTACACTTATTGAATGGGAAGAGTAGAGGGAGTAGTGGGAAAGTGCATTAGGGGAGCATAGACCACGTTTGTCCGTACATGCTTCCCATTGTTCACTTATTATTTCGCGTGATGAGTCTCAATTATGTGATCATAAGGATCGGCTAAGCCAGTCAATCAACATCATTATCAACATGCGGTATTCGTTAGAGTCATCTGGTGTGATACAAATAATTGTTTTAAGATATGATACAATGATAAAATAAATTTTTTTCAAATGTAAATTTCAAAATTTACTCCTGGCTCCTATTTAAGATAATTCGCCATAAGAAGAATTGTAACATTGAGATTTCGTACTCTTGCCTAAGTTCACTATGCACAAATAATTGTAAAGAGTACGTAAAATATTTATCGATAGGTAGATCCTATGGAGTGTCTCCATGTGCAGACGTAATCTACCATATAATTTTTAAATTTCAATACAACTCCACCTTGCTGAATTGAAACTATACTGGATCCAGATGCAAACAGTGTTGCCAACGATGAAACGTAAAAACAAGAGAGGTTGAATATATGTTAATATAAAGAGCAGCGTATAACTATTCGCAGGCAAAACAAATATTGTTAGTGAGTACATGAAGTCATCATTATTGTTTTTACCATAATGTGCTCGATAGTATTTTGTTTGATGTATCGCTTGTAAAGAGATACGAAAGAAAATGTAACAGTAAGTCATAAACTTTCGCATACAGTCATATCAGTAGGCGCTGGTGTTGTTGGTGCTGACAATGGAAAGTGTTATAACGACCTAATCTATCGAAACTAAGTTTTGCCACAGGCTAGCACTTTACTTCACCAGGGAAAAGTTGATAGGAAACGCTATTATGCAATATGCAATACATTAGACGATGTCCTGATGATGTGAGAATAGGAGGATGACAACGCTCCACCACCACAGGCAACAACGAGACCGACAAAGACAAATACATTTTCGTTCTATCTCACTTTTCCCTCTATTCTTCCCAGTCTTCTCTATCTACACGGGGAGAATGCTAACTTCTCCGGTCGATAACACTAGAAAAAAGCCAGAGGAATGGAAAGGGAAGACCAAGAGAGAAAGCTAGGAGCTCTTCTTCTTCTTCTCCCGTACAATATGGAGTGCACACGGTAGCACTGTTGTTGGTTGCAAACATTAGCTCAAATTGAGATACCCTGGAGTGAAGACCACCAGCTGGGAGTATGGGTGATATGACGCGTGAGATCATTCCAAAAAACGTGAACCTTTCACTACCCAAAAAGTCACTTTTTCTCTTTTGGTGAGTAATGATCCTGTCGGTCTAATATGTTTCTGTGCCTAATAATGTATTATAAGACTAATCATGATCATTATGATAGACACAATGTAAGCTTAGCATAAGAATTTAAGATTATCAAACCTTTACCTGTGATCTGTATTTAACTACATCGTAGTTTGGACACGAGAGTATTGATTGAAGGCCGTTTTTATGTTATTTTTGTTGGCATTTGATGTTTAAATGGAGCAACTTATTTTCTGTGCTTGACTGACTGAACAGCAAGACAAGAACTTCCGCATGTCCATAACTTGATGGAGAAAGTGGACTGAGATTAATGAACTTGTCTAAACACAATGTGCTAAAAGTATTCAAGGAATAATTCAGTACAGCAAATGCTTCGCATTTAGAGCAAGAGCCTTCAAATAATAATTTTCTACGCTGTTGCTTGATAAATAGCCTGAGAAAAAAGCTTCAAAGGAATATTCTAGTGGTATCAATGATAAATGATGATATGATGATGATGCAATGATATTGATAATAATGTGTTGGTGGAGGACAAAGTATTCCTTAACAAAAGGATATATAATATTTTCACTTACCAGCACTGCTATTGCTTGTACTCCGATTTTTCGAATGATGATGATGCTCTGAAGACGACACGGGTGAAGTGGAAGCCGCCCCACCATCCAAACTCCCAAGACGATCATCTGGTGACAAGGATAATGCATGTGCATGGGAAGCTTGTGAATGATGTCCACCATTATGATTCTGATGATGGAGTGAGTGACTCTGGTGATGAGGGTGGTGGTGATGATGATGCGGGGAATGTTGGTGATGTGTCAAATGATTTAGATCAACAAGGAGTGCATGTTCCACAACGCCACGTACTGCAGCTGTGGCGGAAGATGAGCCATTATTGGTACCATTATTATTATTTGCCGCTGTTGCTCCTCCTGACGATCCACCGCCACTACTATTGCTATTTGTATGACTAGTTCCACTGTTGCTACTTGAACTGTTGGCATTTGTGCTTCCATTTCCGTTTGTCGGAGCACCACCGAAATTGACACCCATTTGCATCCCAGCTACACCCATACCTACACCAGGTAAAGCACTGAAACTTGCACTAAAGTAGTTTCGGCTACTTTCCCTCGCCTCCGCATTCAAAACCGCTTTGGCTTTCTCCACAGACTGTTTCAGCTGTTCAAATGTTGACATTCCTGTGCAACCGGATAGAGCGGGGAGTCTGTAGGTACAACCGGATGCCCAGTCATTACCATTGCATTCTTCTGTTTTGATTCCAAATGGGTTCATTGCTGCAAAAAGGAAAACCAAAGTCGTTTCAAATCCCACACAATGCAATATAGCTCGCTAAGCCTGGCCTAATTTTCAGTCGATTATTCTACTTTTTCTCTCAGCTTCTTAAAAAAATGCAGCAGCAATTCCAAAGAAAGATTGGAGAAAGTGACAGGTGTCACCAGTGCACAGCGTCTTTATATATATATAGAGGAAAATGAAGAAAGGAAGGAATGAGGTTAACGTACCAACACTTGAGGACATAGATCCGGCGACCCCTGTCATTCCACCTCCAGTGGACATCCGTTTCAAGTCTAAAGCTGTCTGATAGGAGCACGATGTGTCATACATTTGAAGTGTGTTCCCTGTAGCAGCTACCATCGCACTAGCCGTCGACATCCCATCCGTCCGTGAGCACTCGTGTGTGGAAGCACTTGTCAATTTCTTTCAGATTTTCAATAAAAGTCTATAGAAACTTTCTTCTCCAGTTGAAACACAGTATCTTTAGCTCCAGCTTCCAAGTTTTCTTATAAATCTTCGAATTTTTGAACTAGTCTCACTTCGCCCCAGAACTTTCTTATCGTCTTGTGTTCCTGTTCGTATTGTCGTGTGTGGTTGAGACCAGAAGGAAAATAAAGTTAATTCATAACTCATAAATTCTCATTATTATTCTGAAAACATTTTATTTTTGGAACTAATCAACAGAAAAAAATAGGAACGAGGAGAGCATTTAAGATTATATGTCCGTTGATAAAAGGGGAAGAACATTGTTGATAAATGTTGAATGTGTAACAACTCTTGTTTTTATGCTCATTTCCAGGTGGAGTGTTATTATGCATGAGGTTTTATCGGACACAAAATCAGTATATTTTTGTGCATGTCATTTTTTTCTTGTTGTTGCAGCCAATGCTTAGGTAGAGTTTTACCTGCTGCTGCTAAAGAAATGGTCTGAGCTCGTGGTGCAATTTGTCCCTATCATGAGTACAAGCAATAATATTCACTGACATAACATAAAGTCAAATCAAGAGTGTAATACAGATATGTACATGCATTTAGATTAGTTTTTGCAGTCATATACTGTACACAAACATGAGTTATATATATTTTCTGTCCACTGCTTAACTTGCTCTGTTTCCATTAACTTTGTCTTTGTATGCCACACCACACTCAATTGTGATACCCCATTCGTGATGTGTACTTTTGTCAGATATTCTTCTCGATTTTTTTCGTGTTTACTTGACACGAAAAGTGGGAACGTATGTGGGCATCTTTCCCTTCATTCAATCATGATTGCAGACACAATAAAACCTGATAATAGACTTTGGATACATTTCTTTCTTCGCTTTCCCCTCTTTTCATTGATGCTTGTACTAATACACAACAATGTGAAAGTAGGAAGATTCGTTAATGTAAAAATACATTCATATAGGCACAACGTAAGAAATCTGCTTTCGAGTAAGTTTACTCGTACCTATCTGTCGCTAAACGTTGAAAATTGAAGGATGAAATAAGTGTAATTGAATATCGCAAAAATCAATTTTTAATACTGTTTTTTTGAACTTATGTTACACAGACTACAACAATGCAACGGTAAACTTGGGATCTACTATAATCTAATATTTTTTACCCCTTCACGAAAATATTATCGACGCTCAGTCGTAGCACAAGTGGTGGAGCAAAGTTTGATCTTACATTGAGATTGTCCACTTTAAGCGAATCGCACTTACTAATTACGTGACAATCTAAGTTTTTTCGCCATTACATTTTACAGCATTCAATAACAGGGAGCAAGTCGCAAAGAATAAATCGCCCCTAATTTGTAAGCATAACGTCAACCAAAACAGTACATGTTACAATCAAAGCACTACATCACGAGCTTCGTTTGACGTGTACTCATTTCAAAATAACATCTCTCGCACCACTCAATTGAACTTTGGAAAGAAAATTGCATACTTAAAAATCACTTCAGCTCACAATTACCACATAAAAGTTGAGATGACATTTGTTCTCCATATATTTGTCGTCCTCGTGTTCATTCCCAGCTACTCGTTATTATTACCCCAGTGTCCCTGAGTGGAGAGTGAAAGAGCTCTAAAATCCAGAAGTGCAATGCTTCCCTTCTACACCATACTTTTCGGTACTTTACACGACAAACGTGGAAGGTAATTAGTAGGTAAAAAAACAGGGGTAACGAATGAGAGCTGAGTGAGGTGACTACCTACGTGATGTGTTGTGACTTTAGAGTTCGTAATAGTATTGCATCATAAGCTCGGGAAAAATTACAACCGCTATTACGCTAAATATTGACTGTCCCTCTGTTATTTGGTGCCATAAAAAGCAATAAAATATCCAGCACAACGAAAGCCTGGCATTAAACTTGCTATTACAAACAAATCTTGACTCATTTTCATTCTTATGTCTTGTACTTCAACTTGCTTTTACTGCGAATCATGACTGCATTCCGGATTTAAAAGCCCGGCGTTTGCAACGCAGCCAAAAGTCGTAAAAAATGTTACCGTCTTTGATTCTGATTTTAATTGTTTATTTTGAGCTGCATGGAAAGTGTAGCAGAAGAGGGTGAAAGAAAGTAGGCTATAACTGCATTTCAATAACATCTTCAAGACAGTGAAAGAAAAAGGACGGTGTTGCCTTCCGAAAGGATTTCCTGCTCCTTTCCTGCCCATATCTGTAAAGTAATAGTAGGAGCTGGCTCTTTGCATGCATTCCTCTCATCGTAAATACACACGTTTCTGTTATGCAAGAACTATTCCCTCAAGGCCTTTTCTAGCTCTACACACCCATCATCATGAGTACATCATGTAGCCAAACCTACTTATTTACTTGTTCTAGCGTTTGAAATATTAACGTGTGAAAAAGTTGTTGCTTTCAATGCCAATTCTAATAATGGAAGTGGATTACATGAAAAAATGTAATGTAAATATAGTAATCTTCCACCTAATGTACCTCAAATCTTGGCTGTTTCCTTTAACCAATTTTGTTATTTGCACAAAAAAAAGGAAAGGTAATGCGAAAAATTGTAAAGAGAAAAAACCCCTTTTCAAATTATATCGTCATGATGGCAATCATTGATATTAGGCATCCAGCTTTCCTGGTCGGAAGGTTGGTGCTTCCGTTAACATGAGAATTGGTGCGGAGTCCACGGAAATAGCCGTCGGCTTAAACAGCACGCACTCAAATGTTTTCTTAAAATCTATTACCTACTCACCTACATACTAAACTCAACCTTATACAATTTCAAACGATTGAATTCACATCAGCAAAACCATCGACAAAGACCTACTTTAGGTGAGAAATATTTTGCCCAAAAAAATAATTTTAAACGACTTCAAGATGCAACGTAAATGATTTTATGCTTCATCGCTGCTACTTCATTTGTTATTGTTTGAGATGCTCCAAAACCATAAACTGCATGCAAAATTTCTTGTGCAATCAATCTTGTCAGAGTAATTGCCCATCACAATTCATAAATTCGAATGATTACAAGGTTGAATGCAGTTAGGATGACAGGTGCAGGACAGGCCTACTACCTCATTAAATAAATGGACCATTATTTACAAGTTTCATCATATTAAGCTAAATTTATGTTGTACTTTGTTCATGTGAAAGTTTGATCTGACCGATATTTCATGCAAACGAGTTGACTGAGCAAGGAATACAGTTTATGTTTCTAACATGCATGGATTCCTATGCAAAACCAATGTGTGTAAAAGAACATTGAGGAAATCAACATTGTTATTGGAAGGAAGTATTCAGGAAAATTTTGGGAAACAAGTTATTTCCTGTGAAATCCTAAACCGTATACGCTTTACTATAAGCAACCTCAAATACGTCGACTAAATTATATGCATTATGCACGTTTATAAAAAGTAAAATATTTCATGGACTGATTACAACATAAGAATAGAATGAAAGTTGCATCTTCATTTCCATGAGGGTACGATAAATATAAATTTTTTGGTATAATGGAGGAAACTGAGATGACTTAAATATTTATGCACTACGTATTTTTGTCTGACGACGAGTCCCACATATGGGGAAAGTGGATACCAATACGCTCAGTTAGTCCAATAGTCGATTATTACCAGTTCTAATGACATCCGCTGTAGCTCATGATGATTGTCACTGATTTAAGTGAAAATTTTGTATATGTCGAGCTCTGCTATACTCTCGAATCCACATGCACATGCATATTTATGCTAATGACGATGTTTTTGGCAAAAAGGAGCACTATTTGCACGTCCTCAACAGTAGCAGGAGAAACGACAATAACAAGCACATTTTGATGCTTTTTCCTGTTCCTTATTGCCACCACTATTTTACTCGTCGTAGCACATTTCACTTCCTATCACCTATTATTCAAAGGAAGTTAGCGGTTTGGTTATCCATCCTTTTCTTTTTCCAACCGTGCTTCTACATTATGTGCCACACGCTTGTACTTTCACTTTTCCCCGGAATTCACAAAATATACTAAATGAACATACACACTCGAGCATAAAAACATATGTTGGTTTTCTCTCGGAGAATTCCCAAGAGAGAAAGTCAGGGGGAGCGAGATATATGAGAAAATAATACTAATAATAATAATATCCCCAAACAAACAGGAATAAAAGGTTACTTTTTTTTACATACCTGAGAACCGAAAAAATAGAGTAGCAGATTGCTTTCTTCTTCCTCTCCGTCTTTGTCCTTTGGGAATGTATATATTTTTCTTGGTGATGCACTTCTTTTTTTAGTTGTTGTTGTTTGTTGTTGATGTCGGTGTGTGTGGAAATGATGTTTTCGTGTACAGAGTAATTTTGGTGTTGATACCGGCACAAGGAACTCTTCTGACTTCCTGGAAACGTCCGTCGAGGACAAGTACGTCCTTCCTGTTCCGTTCCCAACTATGAATACGTCTCGCTTTTGAATCGGATTTTTCGGGGAAAACCCCACTCGACTCCACCCAAACCCTCCTTGGCTAATAATTAAGCTCGTCCCGCCGCCGCCTCTACTACTGCTCACTCACTTTTTACTATTTTCTAACAACTTACAAGTCAGTCACAGAACTGCTCTCTCTCTTTCTCTTTCTGCTCTTCTCAACCTTTTACGGACATACATGCATACCTATATAGCCATCACCTCCTAATAGCAATAAACGTGTCCATGTGCAAAAGCGAAATGGTATTATTGGTATGTATATGATTATTATTATGTGTGTGGTTGGTGTTGGTGTGTGCACTCGCTCTCCGCTTCTTTACTATTCTGTCCATGCCTTTCCTCCGATCTTCCGTGTAGTGTTGAAGCAATACCGCACTCTACTACCACCGTTTACAACCATCACCGGCCCTGATAGCTTCACATTCACAGAGCCCTGTTTCCCTTTCAAAAGGTATCCACCAAAAAGAGTCAAAAGGAACCAACAGCTTACTCAAACTATCCCGGATGATGAAAGTCAAGTCAGGAAAGCCAAGAGCACCAGAAGTAGAAGCAGCACAAAAAGCTCTCCATCCACATGCACACCACCACCACCAAAAGTTTAAGCTAATGTTTTTGCCATGCTCCTCCAAATACGAGGATGTATACGACAATCTCCACTACCAGTCAGCTAGCTCACAACCACTACCATCAACATACCCTTCCCTTGCATCCCATACTTTTGGTGGTGGATACGATACCCGTTTTGCTCCCATGCCAGATTCTTCCTGCTTTCCATGAGCGTAAGCATGAGCTCACACAGAATCACGGCCTTCCCTACTTATTCCCATGTACATTTCTGCTAACTTGTTTTGTTACATAATGCAACTAACTCGGTAGCAGGTAGTATATAGAGCTCTCTACTAGTCATCTCGTTACATTTATAGTAGCTGAAAGTGTTGGCAGTGAATGAAAAACTCATGGACTTTAGTTCTTCCAGTGATTTCAGTATCGCATGGTGTTCCCTACTATAAAGCTCACTCACTCAATTCCTCTACTTTATGACTTTCTCATATAATCAAGGAAAGTCTTGTATATGTGGTTTGGTTGCTTGCTCCCTGCTAACGAGCATCTTTCTCTTTTTTCATGCTATTGTTATTATTTCTTGTTAACGAGCTCTATGAGACATTGTGTTTCCCAACTTTCCCGTATTATTTCATCAGGAAAGATATGAATTTCAGTTTTATACGGGCTCCTAACTAATGATGATGATGTTGATGATGATGAAGATGATGAGGCAATGTTTTATTTCATTACGTTACATTATGAGAGAGTGGCTCCGTATCATATCGTCCAATGATAAAACCTTTCTAACTTGAGCTGAGGTAATGTGCAACATAATGAAATGGAAAAGAATCATTCTCTCTTTTCATTTAAAAGGAGCACGTACTAAAAAGGGAGCTTAAAATGTGTTTATTGCTCCGAGAAAGAACGGAGCAAGTAACTAAATACTACATATCCATGAAACATGAAGGGTTGTAAAAAAGATTTCTTTAAAAAAGAGCCAGAACTCCAAAAACTGCTAGTATACTTAGACTTGACTGATGCAATGCAATTCATTCCTGTATAGTTGTGTATAGTATAGAGTGTTAAAAAGTGAGTGAAAAGATGTATACGGAGAGAAAAAGAGAAGGAGACGGAGAAGAGGGAAGCATTATTATCAGTCTTTTCCTCTCGTTTTCGTCGTTCTCTCCCGGTATATATAGGAAATCGTGCGGAAACTACAAAACTTTCCCTACTACCTTCCGTCGATCCGATCCAATTAGATAGTTGGAGCCGCCTTCTTCTTTTACTTTTCTCTCTTTTTCATACGTATCATCAAATCAGCAGTGGCACTAGCACCACTATATAGGAAAGAGAGGAGCAGGGGAGCAGCAGCGGTAGCATAACTTTGGTAATAGTAAAAAGTATATAAAAGACAGCATCCTTGTCCTTATTATTTTAACAGCAGCAAAGAAAATAAAAAGCCGAGTTCTCAGCTTGTCGTCGGAAGTTACAAAAAGGAGAAGAGAGAATCTCATCGTGGAGAAAAGGGAATGGAATAGAATCATAGAAAGTTAATGTAGATGAGAATCCTTTAGTTTTATGTTATGTCTTATCTTTTTCGCTGCTTCCAGAATAAATTAATTACACTGTTGGAAACTAGGAAAAGTCGTGGAGTCTTATGCCAAGAAATAAAGTCAAGATAAGGGTAGCACCCAGCACCATACCGCCAGCAGAATCAGCTTGTTCTTTCCTTGTTGCCGTGTGCAAAAAGGTGATTTATATGGGTGTTCTAGGGTTGGAATCTAAAAAAAATGAAACACAAGCTGCGTACGGACGGACGTAAGTTAAAGTTTCATTCGTGAGAATGAGCTTTCTCTTTGTTAATCTGGGACTATCATCTTTGCTTACTAAAGAGCTTTTAAAGAAATAAAATGGCTTGTTTTTAAAATACACATCAGCAAAATTCTGGAATGAAGAATAATACAAGCTAGATACTGTCTTTATATTTTCAATATCAAGAAATTGGTTTCATATAGCATTGAATTTCTTGTACCTTTAGCAATACTGCCCGACATGAGTATCTTACCTACAGCAGTAAACATTAATTTTATAAAACTGTAGTTTCGCATGCTGCGTCAAATTCACTCAATCAGTTAAATTAAGGGGTCAAAATAATGGTGGACCGGGATAGATTTTTTAAACTATAGTTATTAAAAATATGGAAAGTAGTTTATGAGTTTAATTTTATTAGTGCATTATTATTAACTTAAAAAATGTACTTGTTATTTAAACCCGTGCTTTTGAACCAAGTTGGTTTTATTTGGCTTTTACGCTGCAAATATATATCTTGATGCCTTATTAAAAAGAACACGTAATAGATCAATTTCCACATTCTATGATTACAATATTCTGTACACAGACATTCGTTAATATTTTATTCATTATTGACAGAGCTGCATTTACCCCAGAACTCCCAGTCTACTTAGCAATTAGCAGCATTTACGCATCATTTAAATTAATTATGTCTATTCAAAAGACAAGTGATGAGCAGCAGGGTCATGAAATGTGAACTAGAGCCAGCTCGTTATATATTAAAATAATATAGACATTAAACAATGCTTAATTGCCAAAAGTTTTATATTATGAAATCATCATAAAAGCACGTTATATCATACTCAAAACAACTAACCTGGTAAACGTTAGATAAACCCACAAATCCACACCGCTAAATTAGAGTTTTACCGTATGTTACAAATAGACAAGTAAAAGTATTTAGTAAAATTTAATGGAAACAAAGACTCTTTTAGCTTGATAAACAAAGGACATAAAGAACATGCATAGGAGAAAGCAATCGACAATCGGAAATGGCTGTCTTTTGAAACCGCCACATATAAGATGGTTTAGGCAGAAATTTGCATGATTATTAGTTCCTCCTTTCATGTGGGTGTGTGCCAAACGTCAAATAATAATAATAATCCACTTTCTCTCTTCTCTCCTTTTCCTTCCTTTTGATTCACGAAACAAACTCCTCCGACAACTTATACCTATGTCCACATCCATAACAAGGCACACAACGTCTTCAAGAAAGGAAAAAAAGCTTGTTCCTATTCTTCATATGTATTTGTAGTGGTGGTAGTTGAGCATCCGTGGAAAAAAGGGAGAAATTATGCCAATATCAACGATTCAGGATTTCCTCGATTGTGGTTCGAAAGGAAAGAGATGCGGATGGAACTGAAAATGGAAGAGGAAAATAAGATAAAAGAATACAAGATCTAACTTTTTCCTCCATGATTTCCTTCCACTTTTCCCGTCTTTTGAAAAATTTTCTCCGGTATATCCCACACATAATATAAGGAACCAAAAAAATAAGGAGCTCTACACACATATTTTTCTTGCATGATCGTCATCATCATCAACAACAAATAAAAGCACATCAAAGAATATATGGGAACCTATCAAAGCGCTCGGGACGAGCTTCTACTTATTTATATGGGAAAGAAAGAGAAAAAAGCAGGGAGAAATTACGCCACTTTCATGCTTGCACGCATCTTAAGAAAAGAGTCGGCATATTATGACTCTTCAATTGATGATATGTCTGCATGCAAGCTTGAAAACTTGCATTCTCCACTCTCAAAATAATACAAAACGGAGAGCAATCTCAGCTCGAATAGAATCATCATGCTCATGATCATCATCATTACCATCATCTACATAAATACCATCAACACAAACGATTTACTATTTTGCTTTTATGCATGAAAGCATATCCATAATCTTTACAAACATGTTCTTGTTTCGGATACAGTGAAAGTAAGTGCGCAACAAAAACTAACAAGTCTCTTTTTATACATGCACATAAACATCAAACAATAAATTTCTTTGCTTTCCTCCTTTTTACACAAATATATTCATTTTCTCGAGAAGAGTAGTAGTCAGGAAAGGAGGAGAAAAAAAATTGGTCATGACATCAAGAAGAATATCTCCCTTGTAATCTGCCATGCATACTTCCTTAAACTGACATTTAAAATCTTCATTCAAATCCTTGTTTTCCGCAGGATGAAAAGAAAATGAAACAGGATAACTGGTGGAACTATTACAGTTATCATGAGCTACATGCAACTGAAATCATGTACCACTTTATTCCCTTGTGCCGAACTGACGTGTAATAATGTGGTACACATATTTTTATACAACTTGGAGAGAAGAAAATGAGAGCAAATTTACAAATTGTGCTGACTTTTTTTTTCCTACAAATTTTTATGCGCTCCAACTTTGTTTCTTTCTTGGTTGATTCCTTTGAAATGTTCCTTTCTTACTTTCTCTCTCGGTTGGACAAGTAGCTGACGTTGAATCATGCATGTGACTAGCTTTCTCTTTTTGCATGCATAAATAGACCCCATAAATCCAGTGTAGTACAACATCATGAAACTGAGTGAATGAGTGTTGTGTTATGTTATGTTGGCGGCACCAGCCAAGCCAAGCCAGTGAAAAGTGCTCTCATGTGGAACTGACTGTGATTTATTCCAGTCCAGATTCCAGTGACATGTTGACGAATGATCGTTCCTTGATAGTCTTGGAGGCAGCGAAAGACTACAGAGAAAAAAAACAGACCAGAGTAGCAAGCCTGTACAAGGTTTCAATAGCAAACGTAGTAAAACCTAAAGTAGACTAGGACTAGTGAGCTTGCTAGGGGCTATAACCAAAAATATGTGTTCAAGAACATGACAGCAGTAATAATCTAGAGTAGAAGGGAAAGACAGTAATAAATGGGCCTTTTTCAGGTTTACTCGAGAAGAAGAAGAAGCAATAGAAAATCAGAAGGCAGAAAGGGAAAAGACGATGAACGAAGAAGAGAAACGACTGCTACGTTGGTGGATAACCGTTCCAGATGTACATTGTGCGTGCGCACTTTAGCAAAAGCCATGAGAGAGAGAAAGAAAGTTAAAGTTTTACTGCGTTCCTTTATGAAATCGAGGACCGTCAAGTCATTACGCTTACGATACGATGTACGATACAAAACATCCAGTATTTCAACTCGTGGCTGATGATATTGTATCAGCGAAAATTTCCCATTACTTCAAGCTCATTTAAAATGAATTTAGGTACGTTCCTAGATAGTAGAGCTGGTGAGCTTTGATGAAGACTCCAAATTTTGGCTTTTGGCAATACCATCTATTTTCATTTATCTTTTTAAGATAAATCAGCTAAAAAAGGTCAGAGTGTCTTTCAACCACCTGAACCTTAAAAAACGTTGCTCTACTCTGAACATATCTAAAGCTACAACGAGAGGAAAAAACCTTCACAAAATCTGTGGTATATCACTTTAACGAGGCGATGAGCTTCCCAGTAACACAAACACATTACATATCGTATCGACATCGACGTGGGGACGACCATAAAGCCAAGTTCAGCTCACCGTTCAATTCCCATAAATCTATACAGACAAGCTAGAGAACTTGGCCAGTAAGCGCAAAACGCTGAAGGGAAAAGACGAGGAGAAGAGAGAGCGGATTAAATGGAACGTGATCCATCCATTATATTTTTCCATGCAATGATCATGATCGTCCAAGCAAGGAGACCTGCCTCGCTGAAATAGTCAGCCAAAAGGGAGAAGGGAAGAAGGGGAATATTTTTATTACCTACCAAGACCAGACACACCACCGCACACAAACTAAATAAGAGGAGAGAGAGAGGGAGAGAGCACGAGAGATAGCTTACACAACATTATATAAACTCGGCTAAATGGAGAACACACATTTTCCATAGAACGATATTGTTTCTTCATCGTATCATTTTATTAAGGGTATTCATTCACTCGCCTTTTCCACACTTTGCCTTGTCATGGTTCAACCTACCGTCATAATTTTCTCAGAAAGGAGAAAAGCCTGGAAGAGTGTGGGATGGGTATATTATATAAAAGAATCAAAAGTCGGAGCTGTGCAGTAATGTTCTCAGTTGATGATGATGATGATGATCATTGATCATTTGGTAATAATGAAACTATGATGATGATGAGGAAGGAGGATTATGTTACTCATTCTCTTTATTATGTTGAAATGTAGCGTTATCTCCTATAAATTCAACTGAAACTTTTGTTGTATATTTAAAGGACTTGCTTTTATTGATTTTTATGTGAAAACTAAGTTTAGCCAAGAATTATTTCTTTAAAATGGAATGAGGAAGTATATAAAGAACTGAAAGTTTCTCCTTGAGAAAAAGTTGAGCGGATATGATACATACAAACTTTTTGGGGCAACGTGAGAATACTCCGGTTAGAGACCCTCGTAGAAAGTTATGATTTAGTAGTAATTTTATACAAACCATAAATAATTTTCAGAAAGTGAAACAAGTTTGGAGTTGACCTTACATTCACAGCAATAAAATGAAGCATGTATAATCATCGTCATCATAAACGTATACAATAAGAGTGCCGCTGTATGGACTGACTGTGCGTTTATTGTACTCCCAGTAATTAACGGAGTGTATGAGACACGTGTCAGAAAATGGTGTCTTGTTGACTTTCACGTAAAAAAGGTTTCAGTAAAGCACGAGTCATAGTTGTTGGTTGCAACTTAAACAAACTCCACTTTTACTTTTACTACCACCACCACTTTTCTGTTGTTGTTGCTCTCTTACTGCCTGGCTGCTCCCGTTTTTCAATGCGTCTTGCATGAAACATTATTTATGGGCATCACGACATCGTCACGGGATGACGATGATGTCAATGAAACGAACGTCTGCTAGTGCTCCTCCTATTCAATAATAGCTGTTGTGCTATGCATAACATTATTTCGGGGGAGAAAGAAAGGGCTGTAGTAATGCCACTTGCCTTTTGTTACTAGATAGTTTCAGTTTATGTTGAGAATAAAATTATGAAGATAACAGTTTGTTAAAACTGAAAAAAGTAGATATCATGTATTGTATGCAGAGTCATAAGCAGAGCATTGAAATAGATGACCTATTACGTTAGAATTTAATTATTTTTTCCAAGAAATTATTAGAGCCGTTTAACTCATTCACAATTGATTAAAATGACGTCGAATGTGACAAATGTCTTAGAACTCTTTGAAATTGTCGTGTACGTCTACTCTTGTCATTACAAAACTTTGAAATTTGAGTCGATTCAATCCTATCCCGATTCGGCATTGAACAGCTATGTAGCTAACCACCTTTGATTCTTTTTAAAAAAGAGTCCTACCGGAAAATCTGTTGGTTGCATGACAAATGGAAATAAATAAAGGGGACAAAAAGCAGAAATAATTAGTGTACTTGCAAAATAGAACTCTCATTATAATAATTACGGTCACAACAAATAATGAACCAGTTTGTATTTTACTTGGCACTTTCTTTCCCCGCTATAGCAGTCCAGTTCAATATAAAAATGGTGTTGGAAGCACTTGATAATTTTGACCATATCGCCTTCTTGCATCGCACAAGGTGATATGAATACTTATGATATAAAGCTAAACTGCATGATATTTAGACATTCCACAGTAATAAGGGCATGAGTTTAGTACCTCATGTTAGCAGCCCGTATATCTATATGGGGATTAAAGATTTGTGTATCAAACATTTCATTATTGGCCACAGTACAAGAAAATATTGACAGTGATTTACAGTTGTTAAAGTACATGCTTACTACTAAAAACTACGCTCGCTCCTTCTTGGATTGCCTCTTGCTGTGTAAATTGCGTACGTACAAGTTGATCATGTTAAACGTGAATGTAAATGTGATGTAAAGTATGCTAAGTATGCATGTACAAATCATGAATCAGCTTGGAAAATCTGATCAAACCGGAAATAACTGTGGGCTGACTTCTTTACTTGCGAAATGAATTATTGGGCTGCCTGAGTTTGAGCTCAACTAAAAGTATGCAAATATATGGCTGCAAACCGCATGTATAATCTTTCTCCCTGGAGAGTAGTCCTTAAGATTTATGTGTTTCTTCTTGTCACAAAATTCTTGGGCTCTCTCACTGTCACTTCTCCTTAGACTTTTTACCCGTTTATGCATATGCATAAGATTTCTCCTGTATTCTACCTTTTCTCTAACCAACTCAATGTAATTGAGTAGTCACTGAAAGTTAATGCCAGGTTTTGACACAGCGATCACTAACATGGAATATGATGTATGCACCAAATATTTCCACAAGAAAGTTTGAAATGATTTACGTGGCTATTCACATGGAATCTAAAACTTTCTGCACTTTTTACCCCTCTGGCAGCCAAATCCCAGCTCAATCAAAAAGATAAGAAGAAAAGGTGCTAGAACTATATTATTAGTTTAGTATAATTTTAAATTAGTAAAATATGCTCAAAAAAATTCTGAATTACTACACCTCTTTCTATCAAAGCGTTAATTTATAATAATTGTGATTTTATTTTTTTGGTTAGTGTAACCTCGAGATATATTTATTATCATCATATCATCATTTTTTTCGTCGTTCTTCCAAAGTTTTCGTCAAAAAAGTGAATGTTTCCTTCCGGCGGCAGCAGCAGCAGCAGTAGTAGTGTAACACAATAAATTAATTTATGTATGTATGAATGAATGTTAAATGGTGTAATTTTATGGTGGTGGTGGTAATTGGTGATGGTGTACACACAAATGATCTTACGACATAAAAGCACCTTTTGGCATTTTTAAAACAAATAATTTTGTATTTTTACATAATGATGTTGATCAAATTGGTTGGATTTCAAATCTATATCTATAAACCTGTGTGTATGTTTTTAGTAATATAATTAATTACAATGATAAACGATAACCGGTAATAATGAATGATTACAATTATAATAATTAGCGACCTGTTTTGTGGGTAAGGTATAATATTGCATGATTTGGTGTGACATGTGGTGACTAGCTAAAATTTCTACAACCATTGGTTTGATATTTGACATTGAATATATATATAACAGTACACAACAACACACAGTACAATCAAATGAGTGTAGCAGGCGATTTTGGTTCCTCTTGTTTCCTTCTTCTTTCTACGCAAAAAAGACAAAGTGTGAAAGAAAGGACGTACCGACCATATTTTTATGTATAGTATATAGTTTTCCCACTGTTTCCATAATTAGTCAAGTTCAAAGTTGTTGTTCAGCAGCAGTTGAAGATAGCAGAGAGCATGTTTTTTTTATATTACAATGGCTATGGCTATTGCATAAGTTTTAAAGTTGACTGTTTAAAATTACGAATGATTGAAGCTGAAATGATGAAATAAACGTTTGATTTAAATAGTTAAGAATTTCTTTAAAAATTTAAAACAGCAGATGTGACTCTAGTATGATGACTCTGTGGTTTTTGTTTCTTGCACAACAAATATTTGACCACCAGCGGTAGGTGTTACGCTAGAGGTGACGAAGGAACGGTGTTTTGCCGGACCATGGACAAGTTACTTTCCGCAGAGTCAGCACGCTCTTCTGCAGCTTCCAATTCTCTTTGGAATCGTCGGACACGGTAACATTTGTAGCGGCAAGACTCTTCCTGTGTAAACGAACATGAGTTATAATGCGGTGAGTGTTTTTGTACTTAAAGCTGGGAAATGTGAGAATAAAGTTTTGGTCAAAATTTTACCTGCTCTTGGAGCTGCCTCTTGTACAATTAGCCTTGTGTCCAACCTTGTCCAAAGCCTCCTGCAACAGAGCAATTTGTTGGTTCTGCTCCTCGATGGAAATCATGATTTCTTTCACGTGACGTTCCTTCTTTCGCAAGATCTTGATGGTCTCGCTGTGGCGACGCTTCTCCTCATCCAATTCCATTTCCAAGTCTCGGAGCTAAAGTGTAAATTGAGATTTTATAATATTGCCTACAATACATTAGTTTTAATAGTATTCCGAGTTCGTACCCTTCCTTCAAGTTTGGAAATGATTCGCTTGCCATTGACAAGAGCATTGGCTTCAACTTCTTCAAGTCGGACGCTCAAGTTCTTAACCTCAATCTCCAAGCTCTTCTTGATGCTTTCAATCTTCACCACACGTTCTTGTTCTTCGTGGAGGATATCAACGGTTCGGGTATATTCAACGGATACCTTTTGGTAACGCTCGTCAGACAGCTGCAAAGTTTTAACAGTCAACAATATTAAACGACTGCTTCAAAACATCGTTTGCATTTAACTTAAGTAACACATTAGCATGCATACCTTAAGTTCCTTAGAAACTTCATCGTAGTCAGAGCTAATAATAGACAATTCCTGTTCGAGTTTGGTCCTGTGGGATGCAAGGTTGACATTGATCGTGGTCAGTTCATTCACGCGGCTGGCGGTTTCCTCAAGGCTTTGTTCAACTGCACGCTTGGCTCGGAGGGACTAAAATTATGTAATAATTTATTATGTTTAGAGATGATCCACTGGTCCTTTTATTTAACTATGATTCATATTTTCATTAATTAAAACTTACAGCTTCAAGGCTGTTGCGAACTTCATCCAGTTCTCCTTGCAAAGCAGCGGCACGGCGGGTGGCCTGGCCGTATTGGTCCAAAGCGATTTGAAGTTGACGCTGGACTTCATCGTAGTGAGATTGCAATTCCTAAAGTGTAAATCAAACTCGATTATAAAACTACTTTCAATCGGAAAGATTATCATATTCCATTCATAGCATCAACTAGTTGACGTACGGTAAGGGAGATGGAATACTTCTTGACGGTCTTTTGCAACTCAATGTTGTTCTTGTTAGCAACATCCAACGACATCTCCAATTCACGTAAATTCGTTAAACTTGTCTGGCTTATGAGAGACAGGCTTCTCATTCTTGATTCGGACACTTGTGCGGTCGTTCCCCAACTTGGTTCGGCTTCCTACAAGTCGGGCCACTCCCATTTGCTCGATCTCAATTGTCATTTGCTTGCTGTGAATCATAATGTAACACGTTTTTACTAATGTTATCAACACAAAAAGTCATTTTTGGTAAATTTTAAGGTTTTAAAGCTTTTGTACGCTTGGAAATATGCCAAAAAGAAGCATATAACCCATGTTCCAAAGTGATTCTCACAATGCCCCAATCACCCGAAATATGAGTATTTCAAAGGGATATTATGTATGGCTCATGTGTGGCCTTCAGCTTGGCAAAGTGAGAATTAGCTTGACCCATTTTCCACTCGGGTAGCTTTGTATTCAATTGAATAATGCTTTGCACACGTCAAGTGTGTTTTATCTATCAACCAATTTACGTCCCTCCATATGCCTACCATCATTTTATGAGGAATCAATGGAATCCATGTCAGACATTCCATCTTTCTTCCCCATCATTCAACTCTCCTTACCATAAATCCTTCCAATACTCAACATCATTGCTGCTTTCATCAAGCGATATTGAAAACATGACTGGTGCTGGTGTGCTGCTTCCAAAATCATCAATATCATCAACAGCACGCAGCACCAGCGACCCTGGCACTGCTTCTACTACTATCACGATCCATTATTTTTTCATTTAAAGTACTTGTTGTAGCAGCTCTTTTGGCAGAAAAACTCACATTTTTACTATTCCTTCTACTCAAGTTCAGTGGACTGTGTAACTCGGTAATGGAACGCGAAGTGGCAACCTCAGAAATCGATCTGGCTAATGGAAATTTGTTCACAGAAGGCGAAGCCAACCAGAAGAAAAAAGGCGACTCCAAGCAAGCTTTACCACATTTTGCGGGCCCTTGCTACTAACCTAGTAGTACAACTCCTGCCCCCAACTATTTTTTGCACCGCATTAAAAGCCATTTGACTTTGTACGTCATTTACTGCTTTCTTTGTGAAGGCCCCGAAGGAATGGGATTTTTGGAGTGATTTTCCAGAAAAACTTTGAAAAGATGATGTTCCTTCGTCGTCGTCATCGTCTGGAAATTTGAGAGCGCTAGTGTTGCTTCGACTTAGCACCCTACTTTCTCTCTCTTCAGCAAGGCGCCTCTTGCTATCTGCGAGTTTACTCCTTATTTCATCAACAGCTGCGGATTTGGACAAAAGACTAGTTTTGATGGACTCTTTGACCAAAGAATACTGTGAGGAGTAAGGGGAAGAGCTCTTGGTACTGCTGCTACCAGTCGGCAAAGTGCTTTTACTCACGCCCAATTTCACTCCACTTGAGAAGGAGGAGGATGATGACAGACGAAATGATGATGATGATGGTGGCTGTTCGCTTGACATCTCTTGTTCTCTTTTATCCACATCTTCAGTAAATGTAACTGTCCGTCCTCTACTACCACTTGTTCCATAACCATATTGTTTGCTTCGCATTCTTCCACCGGAAACTTCATCTGTCCTTTTACTATTTTCATTCTCCTCGGCAGCTGCTTGAATCAATGTTTTCAAGTCCCTATCCGTATATGAACGTATCAAAGTGCTTTTATTGTTATTACTACTTTTCGGCTCTAAACTTTGCTCTTCAAGAAATCTCAACCGTGGCAGTGGCTCCTTTTTAACTCCACCACCAACTTTTTTATCCAGATAGTCAATCATGGGCTGGTAAAAGCTAAAAGCAAAGTTGAAATTGTCTTCATACGTTGAAGATTTCAAGGGTCGAGTATTAGACCGTCGAAGAAGATGACGAGTGGCTGGCCGACCTTTCCGATTTGTCGGACAGGGCAGATCGTGCTCAGCCAGGATTGCCATTGCGGAACTGTTTTTCACTGGAATTGATGAGGAGCTCATGGTTGTTATCTCCTAAATTGAATTTTCTACTAAATTGATTTTGCTTTTCGTTCAGGAAACAAACTTTCACTTTTCACCACTTTGATCCTATTCTACACGTCTTATTGGGAAAGGGCTAAAAATTTAACTGGATGCCAGAAAGAATGGCCCATGACTCTCAATGAGTAAAAACCCAATTTGTAGTTCTTTTGCCACTTGAACATTCCGTGTAGCTAATTTTAAAACATGTGCAAAAAGTTTGCAATCTATAGAATATTAGAAAGTTCAGCTAACGATTACGAGTATTATGATACTCTTGTGGTAAGGGATGGTATACACATGGCCTGGCCCAAAAACTACGGAGCATTTAATACATCACTTGTTTTTTATGAGATGATGATACTTTGGAAAATATAATGCAGATTCATATACATAGACTCATTCAGCCAGTCACTCAAATTCTCATTCAGACTTCATATCACAAAAAAGAGGAACAGATGTACGGAATCGTCGAAAAGGAAGAAATAAGAGGTTCCTTATGATCCTTTCAATTTTGTTGGTAAGTCTGTGTAATGGAATGAATAAGGAGAGTCTACACTATACATGCATTCGATGATGAATGTGTCAAATTGAGGATTTTAAACGGATAACGCATCTCTAGAGAGAGAGAATTAATAAGATTGACGAGAAGAGACTGGGAGCTTCTAAAGTAGAGTAATAGAAAAAGAGCTTCTTTCCCAGAAGATATTTAGAGACAATACATAAAAAGAAGAAGAAAGCATAAGAGAGATTTGACCATTTTTAAATAAAGCAAGTCGTTTTTCATTTTCCGGGGTTGAGAACAAGAGCTGCCAAAAAGGAAGGGCTTGCGGAAAGTTAGTAGATGCCAAGTAGTCCGATAAATGCATAAAGTCATTAATTATTGTTGGGAGCGTGTCATTAAATTTCGAATGGGAGTTTTGTTGGTAAATACGGCAGACTTTGTAAAGTCTACTTATGATGTCGAGAATAATGGCCGAGAGTTTTATGCTGTATGAAAGTTATGAATACTAAGAAAAAAATTGGAACATGGGGCATCGTGAGAACCAAGAGTAAAACCAAAGATGAGCGTACAGCTTTGCTAGTGGAATGTGAGAATGCTCAGAAATGAAATAATGGCAGACTGACCGAATAGATTCGATTTCTTCTTCCTTCTCTTGGATGCGGCGTTCAGCATCGTGTCTGTATTGGTTGAGCTCAGCGGTGATGCGTTGTGATCTTTGTTCCTCGGCCTTTCGTCCCTGTCAAAGCAAAAATTCAAATAATGTTAGCTCTTCGTATCATACCATTATTATTCGACAACTAAATTTTCGAGATAGCGGAATATATTTTGCTATAAGCTCGTCTCATTGGCTTGATCCGGTATATTTTAATCATAAAAGTTTCAGGTGTGAAGCTTTTAAAAATCATTGACAAAAGCATGTTTGAATTAGATACAAAGAAAGTAATGAGCTTATGAACTTACAGCTTCAGCTTCCTTGTAAGCAGCAGCAAGTTCCTCACGTTCGTTCTCAATTCGTCTGTAATCAAGTTCCAGTTCATGATAGCGGCGGTTGACTTCAGTAAGGGCGTTCTTGGTCTCATGGAGTTCCTCTAAAAGTTTAAAAATTGCGTGATAAATGTCTCAAATTAAACGATTTACACAAGCAAGCTGCACAAATTAAACTAACCAGAAAACTTCTTGTTCTCCCGGGCCAAGTAGTCCTTCTGCTCTCGGGTCTTGTCCAATTCGTGAGTGATTTGTTGGATTTGAGTTTGCTTAGCACGGTTATCGCGTTGAGCAGCATCATACAAGCCAGTAAGTTCATCGAGCTTAGACTTGAGGTCACCATTCAGCCTCTCGAGTTGGTCAATCCTCTTCTGGAGCTCCCGAGCGGTTCCATTAGCCTGAATTTACAGAAGACTCGGTCAGCATTGTAAACTTAAACAAACATATACTCGACTACACTACATATTTTTTAAGTATTATGTCATATAAATCCTTATAATCATCATTTAAATCAAGAATCCGAGAACAACTGTAATCACCCATAATAAAACGAAATATACATATAATTTATAATTGCCAAAAAATACCTTCTCGAGGTCGATGATGAGAACCTCAACCTCACTCTGGAGACGAGACTTTTGCTTCTCAAGACCAGTGCAACGAGCCATAAGGGATTCAACTTGTTCCTCTTGCTCAGAAATTCTGATCTGGAACTTGCGCCTAGATTAGATTTTCAACGAGGCATAAATTAGAAATTGTAAATGAATTGATGAATGCTGCATTGAACTGTTTCATATATTGTGCATAATCATCTAACATAATTAGATCAATACTGGCAAATAAAAAATCGCAAGCATCATAAGGAGAGATCTGTTACTTAATCATTTTAAGCACTTATGGTAAACAACGATTGCAAATAATATGAAAGCTTTTTTAAGCTTTTTATGTAAGTTTTAGGTTAGATAGTTGTGCTGCATACCTGACTTCTTCAAGTTCCTCAGTTCGGGAGACAACCTCAGACTCATACTTGGATCTGTACAGGTTAACATCAGCATTAGCCTTTGAAAACTGTCTCTCGATTTCCAATCGAGACTCAGATTCCTCTTCCAGTTGGACTCGGCATGATTCCAACTCCAATTCGATGGAGTGGAGCTGGCTTTCCAAGGTAGATCGTCGTCGGTCCTCTTCCTCCAGACGGCGACGAGAGTCTTCCAACGCGGTTTGCACTTGGGATCGCGAGTAGGAGATATTTTCAATTGATACCTTGAGCTCTTGGACTTCCTTGACCAGTGTGATATTTTCCTGCAGATTTACAAATCATTTTAAAGTTTCATTCTCCACTTTCCAAATCAATTAAATCAAAGCCATAGAAATTTTAGGCTTGCTTACACTAGATATGCGCTGTTTGACGGAGGTGATGTCAATAATGGTCCTGTTCAACTCTTCAATCTTGATGCTCAGTTCTTGGACATGAATTTCCAGCTTCTCAACTTGCTTAAAGCTGATGATCTAAAAATTCAACAAATTCTCGTATCAAACATTTGTACAAACATTATCTATTTCATATTGTCTTATCAGGGAGAGATAGTCTCATGCTGCCTTATCTTAATCTTCACTCAACATCTCAGGTCAAGAACGAAAATTAATAATCATTGATCTCTATTTTTTGCATTAGAATACGAATCCGAGTGATTAATTATTTATTTTAGTTTGTGAAACTTGCGTACTTTTTCCTTGTTGATTGCCTCGATTTGAGACATAAGTTCGAAAACCTCTTGCTGGAATTTTGTCTTCTCCTTCTCGGTTCTGGAATCATAAAAAGAGTGAACTTCTTACATTAAGGTGAAATACAAAAATTGTCAAATTTATGCGCAGACCATATAATTTACAGAAGGGTAGTTAATTTCTCAATAGGATAGGTAACTTAGAGGGTCTGTGTTCCTTATCTCAATTAGCATTAGCAGTGATTAAGGGAAAGTTGTGCTGCTAAACATTTCCATTTCATTTCATCAATCGTATTGTGCAGATGTGTAAATTGTAATAACTTTAAACTGTTATTGTAAATATGCTTCCATTTCTAAAATATCAATGTCGACTAACAAAAGCATTTTTGAGAATTATGAACATTTCATATATATTTGCATGAATATTATATTGTTTGAAACTCTACTCATTCCATATAAATGATTTGTGTGCAGAGGATACATTCTTAAGCGCAAAATGACGAGACACTTATTCTAAAAAACAGCAGTTTTTTCATATTCCATCCAACCTATCAAAACTTTTGGCTCAGTGTCTAAAAATAAAAGTCTTGTACTCTCCTACCATCACTATGTGGTCGGTGTTTTGGGCACATTCCAAAACAGTTCTTCTATGCACTTCCACAAACTCTTGTGTTATGTTATGCTACAGAATCTCTGTGCTCACCGAAAGAACGTTCAAGATTTACATATAATAATATCCTATCGCATCCCAGTGTTCTTCCATCCAAGCAAACTTTTTGGCTTTATCCAATTTTTTCTCACACGCTTTAAAATCTCATCGCTTCATATAATAAACATTATCTTTGTATCCACATCCACCTTCCCATTCCCATTATGCATCTCTGAGATTAGTAACTTGTTGGGTTGGAGCAGTAGACATTTTATAGAAAAAGGAGCCACTGTTTTCATGCCATACGTGCGCCTACACATTTTACATCCCAATGTCCCACATGCAATGCAATCTAATACATTCTTCCTTTTCTCTACCGGTTTGTAATGATTGGGAAAATACTGCCGTGACGGGAATGAAGGAAGAAAATGATATCATCATCAAATCCCAAGTTTAAAAACATTTACAAAGCCCAATGATCCGTTTTTTATCAAGTAGGTACTAAAAAGACACAAAATGTCTCTTATTCTATAAAATTTTACACTCCAGTAACCCTTAAATTAGGGGTTCATGAAGTAACAACCTCAACTAGTGCAAAATGTCTGATAACTTGAGTCTAAAAAGGCGTATTGGCAAGTAGAAGAATTCGATGTCATAATATTTTCAACGTAAATGGTTGTACTCTAGCGTAAATTGATGCAACGGATTGGAAACATGTGTTGAACCATGCATCATTCATTAGGAAAGGGGTTGTAATAATGCGGGGGACATTTTTGGTCTTTGTGTGGGTAATTAGTGAAGTATTCCAAGTTTTCTTTCCCAAAGAGGAATGAGCATTTGATAACGTTCATTAGCAATTTCTTATCGGTTTAAGATTCTTTTATGGTGACTCATACTTTTGTCGCGCCTTGGCCAAAAGGTCCATTTGATCTTGGTAGTCAGCGATAGCCTCCTGGTGTTTCTTACGAAGCTGTGAAGCCGTCTCTTCTGACTCCAAGTGGACGTCTTCCAAGAGTCGGCGAAGCTTAGCCAGCTCGGCATCTCGCTTCTTGTTGATTTCAAACTGTTGTGATAAATAAACATGTTTATCATCAAGTTAGGAATTGTAAGACATTTGTTTGCTTCAGAAAGAAAATGCAACCATGTTTGTAAACACTTTTTAGGGATCCAGTATGTGTTTTGTTACATTAATTTGAGAACATCAAGTGTAATCAAGCAAGGGGAAGATTAGGATCATCGTGTAATCACTTGATGATAAAAGAGTAATGAGCTCAAATTGATTAATGGATGGAAATCCAAAGAAAAATAGCAAACTGTTACACAATTTCTATTTTTAAGCAAAAGCAGAAAATGTACAGTTAAAATAATGTAGTATAAATGTAAGAGAAAGTTCAATTCTTTACCTGTCCTTCCACTCCGCATTCAGCCTCCTCGAGACGCTCTTGAAGTTGAATGACTTGCACGCTCAAGTCAGCTCGCTCACGTTCAATCTAAATGTAGTAATATAATAGGTCTTTTAAACCGCCCTTGCATTATCTCAGAAGCAATAACGACATCATTAATTGACATTCTCATCTTCATAATTGCTGTATCACCCATATTCAATTTTCAACAATTTTTTTTGCATAATTCTGTTGCAGCGTCATTACTTTGATACTTAAATAATTGTTGAACTAAACTTGGATTAAAAACGTAAATTGCGCTTATTCACGTTACTTTCTCCAGCAGAGCATTTTGAAGCAATGGTTTATTCATTAATGCCTGATCATTTGCATGGAATGATTCTGAAGTGATGATGGTGCAGCAAAATGCTTCATGCAATTTTACTGTCTGTAAATTATATTTATCTTGTATACTTTCTCCAGCATTCTAAGTTATGAGCATAAATTGTAAATTGACAAACCATTTTTTTTGTTAAAAGACGATTTAAAGACACAGTGCTAACGATAAGGGATGAAAATGATATCTAACGATGACAGTCCCCACATTCCATTGCAAATCGATACATTTTTTTTGCATGTGCATACATAGGTGAGTGATACCAGTACTGATACTTGATGGTGGATGTGTTCTAAAAATACAATATTTTTATGATCGCGTTTGTATACTGTAATAGACTAGACTCTCCAACTATGCCTGTCCCACGCCCAAGCAAAAAATCCGAATTATGCGCAGCTAAAGTTATTGAAGCGTATCAACTATAAATATTGCTTCACTTGAGATTTTGCACGTTGCGTACCCTTTCCACATAATGCTGACAAATCATGGATAGTCCATGATGTTTAGATGTTGATGCTGATACCGATTCCTTCCAAACCTCCGGTTACATGAGAAGCAAAAGGCTCCGGTATTTATCAACGTAAGTGCATCCCGTGCTACGTACACACAAAATATTAATGACATCACACGTGGCCCCATCATATCATGATTCTGGCAAGCAAACTCCCATACATTATCATTCGAGTCCCAGCACTGTTGCAGCTCTTCGGCAAATCTCTAAAATTATCACCGTCAATATTAAAATTCTCTAAGAGTACCAGTGCGTGTGTTTACCAGACAAGAATATGACAGGGTGCAGCTGTCGCTACCGCACATGAACGAACTACTTTTTTTTACAAACTTTTTGAATTTCTTTTCGGTGCCGTATCATATCATATCCTTTTCTTGGTAATATGGGCTTCATTAAACATGGCAAGGTAAGTTTGCACAACGACATGTCACAAGTTTGTTCCAAAGCCAAACCAAAATTTAGCCATCTCATCCAAAAGCAGCTAAAAATTGTTTCCAGCAGTATTTTTCTATACTTATTTCATGATGATGAACAAATCATTGGTGTCACGGACCACTAAACTTGGCAACTTAAATATGAAGCCAACGTCGACCTCTGGACATTCACAACCGTTTCTTGCATTAATAGCCAATTTGTAATGCACTGCATTGTAATGTATGAGTACACACCTACATCCCCTTTTTTCACCTTGTCAATTGCCAAAAAATGTTGTAGGCATATCATCCACTACTTCCGTAAAACCAGACAACCTTGTCCGTATCTCAATGCCATTCCGCATTGTAAAAATGCACTGGCGTCACTTGAAAACTATTTCTGCTTGGGGAGAACTTCCTGCAGCGTATGCAACTCAAAATATTGCATTGTTGCTTCCTCCTTTCTTTTCCCATCATGTGCTATAAATGTATCCATCTTTTATACTTTGGTAATACAATACATTCCAAATCTTTGAATGGCATCACATCAGAAACTGAAGAAGATGCTGATTGATTTGTAAGTATTGCCATCATGACGGTAATTTCAAAATGTTACTCATCACATCACATGTATTGCATTAATACGTATTTTTTTTATCCTTTTCAACTTTCGACAAGTCTTCTCCTTCTAAAATGATATTGGTAGTGGCAGTTTGTTTTTCAAGAAGAGCCATACAGCCGTGTAATGCTTATTTACTGCTGGCTGCTGTTTTATACTCTTTTGGCGAAAATCCAACTTTTGCATGAGATGAGATACAAACCATAGCAAAATGCAGAGCAATTCATGCATCGATATTTACCAGCACAAAATAATAATATATAGTGAGCAAGGAATGATGATTCATCGCTGAACGCCACCATCACCATCATCCAACCACCACCGCAACTGAATTATATAATCTCTCATGATGATGATGACGATGAGATACTCACCATTTCTCAACTCAGTTTTTCCCATATAAATATTTCTGGGTATATGTTGGTATCATGTACTCTAGAAGACTCTTTGAGAAAGCTGCATGATGATGATGATCACGATGATTATCACGATCATCATCACATCACCATCTTTGAACTCGAACATTCCTCTTGATTTTTTATGCCTATGTTTTATGTCGCGTCTTTACCTCCAAAAAAGAAGTTTACTTTGCATCTCTACATCACTCTGATGATGATGTTAATGTTGCTTGCTTCTGTTGATGATAGTTTGTGTTTTTAAAATGTAAACACTTCTCTCACTACATTCTTGTTGTTGTGAAAATTTCGAGTGCAAATGGGAATTGCTTGTCGTTGAGAAATGAGATGCTAAAAAGGAAGTTGAAGCGTTGGAGGTGAAAGTCTTTTTTATCTCCTTGTGAGTTCGAGTTGTGGATCGTATTACGTTGCCCTTCTCCTTCCCAAAGAATCTTGCTCTGCTCCTGGTTTCAATTCAAAACAATTCCAAGCCAAGGAGGAAAAAACGATTTATATGTACGTTGACATTAAGAGGTCAGTTGCCTCTGTAGACATTATACAACGCAATGCATGCATAATTTCACCTCGCAGATTATTAATACCCCCACACCACATCTTCTTATAGTTTATGGGCTACAGTTAGGCTGGGACAATGTAATGACTCGATAAAAATGATGTGTGTTCTAGATTGTCTGACTCTACTTTTATATTACCTGCGTGGGCTGATAGAATTGCAAGACAGGAAGGGAAAGTGCAGTAATGCGCACTTTACTATTACTAATTCGTTGTTGAAAATTCAGATCGTGGGTGTTGACGCATGATATGAAGATGACAAGTAAGAAAAACGGGATTTTTCTTATCTTAATGTTGTCTAACAAGAAAAGTGTGAGTCGGTTCAAAAATGCCGATTGTTGTAAACTTACCCTTTGACGAAGCTCCCGTTCAGATTCCAAATCCTCTTGCAGAAGTCTGATTTTGTCCTGTGAAAATAATCAAATGCATTTTTTAAAGGGGAAAATAACATTTTCTAATAATAAAAAGCCTCGAATTAAGTTTAAAAATATAAATGATGCTTAAATTCTTGGGATTTACTTGTAAACGGAGGAAATGCTTTTATAATGATTTAGTGTTAAATATCTCAGATACAAAGAGTGGCAATGCATTTCCCCTTTTTTCGGGGTGTCCGAAGTGTCCTTCAAAAAGTAAACCAACCTTTCAACTTTTGTTTGCTCTGCATTTTTACGAGTTTACAGTATGTCTGTATTCAAACACGCTTTATTTTAATCTAAATAGCTTCACTGCTCCTTTTTCGCTCAAGTGACCTAGAAAACATGTATTTGTTCCAGATTCTTCCCCCAACCTGTGTACTGTTTCCATTTTCCTCGTTTTTGCATTATTATTATTTGAATAAATAAATTCATAAATTCAGTGTGGAGAATCCCTTATCTGGAATTTGGAAATATGAATTATTTTATGCTGCTCAACCATTTTTATCCTAAGCTGAATAGGCTTTAAAAAATTGGAGAAAATGTCTACTCCTCATAAGAAGGGAGACTATTTATTCAGGATGTAAGTAATGTACGAGCAAAATTCTGTGAAGCCAACGAGTTTGAACTAATTTTGGCGATGAGTCAAGTTAACAGCTCACACACATACATCTTTTAAACACGTACACACTCCCAAAGAGCGAGCTATTACTTTCTTTACTATGTTGATCCTCAAGATTCCATAACATACCGTTTCATGTTCACGAACAAAATTTTGCAAGAAGCTTTTCCGAGTTGAGAATAGATTGAAATTCATACTTTCTAAATCTTCGAAAAAATACCAAGCTTGTTCTTTTTTCTATGCAATATGGCAGCTGAAATGTTGTAGACGGATCTTACAGGTGCTAATCTCCTGTTTATTTGTGGTCCTTCCGTGAAAAAATATACATTCTTTAACTACCTAATTAAAAAAGGTTCCTCTTGAACAATAATTGGAACTCTCTTGAAATGCATAATTAGATTTCAGACAGCAAGATGAGCATACTTACTCATCAAATTCTCCACGTAGGTAGATAAGCTTGAGCTCGTAAGCTTCACATCATATACTATTCAAATGCCACCCGTTATGATGACAGTAATGGAAATTTATAGTCAACCAGATCAGATTTTGACCATCCTTGTGGTGCTAAGCTTTAGCCTTCATAGTAGGCCGTCGGCCAAGTACAGTTCATGATCAGACCTCTTCCGGAATCTTATGCAAAGCCACTTCCTTGTTCCCAACAACAAAGAAAAGTCACAATTTGCTCTACAGAGCATTCTCAAAACTCTATTTTTTGGCGTTAACAATCAGTGCTCTCAATCTCACTGAAGTTTGAGATAATATGTTTCATAAACCGTTTTCAAAAGCATTTCCGTTTATGTAAGATGCTTTTCAGGGTCAATCGCAATTTTCAAAAAAAAAAATCTATAAAAAGTACAATAATGTATTACCGTCAGGCGGTTCAAGGAGCTGAGATCCTGTGTGTACTCAATAGTAACATCCGCATTTCCCTTTCCACCTGCGGACGAGTAGGTGTAGGTTTTCGTCGTCGTTTTACCCACGGAAGCCATTTTTGCACGTATTCACACTGACTTTTGTCTTCCTCAAAATCACTGCGTTATAGATGAGAGATGAGAACAAAGGAAAAATATAAAATACTGATACAAGCTTTTCTCTCCTCTTCTACAATATTACTATTACACACACTCTTTCCCTAATAAATTAAGCTACACAATAAAAACTGAAAGGTAATTCAAGTAAAAAAAAAGTCCCCCAAATTGAATGAAATCTTGTCACTTAAAGTTTGGAAACGCTATGATTTCCTGGAATATTTTAAGCAACAAAGTAAAAAATCGTTGATTTGTAAAAATTCAATCTCAATCGCTATGCAAGAGCATAGGATAAGTAGAGATGGGAAGAAGAAGGGGATTCGTAAATGTTTTCCCTATCTAAACCGAGATTATTTGCTACTGGATGAGCTCCTCAATCAAACTGAATCCAAAAGTGAGAATATTCTGCTCAATAAAGGCTTCAGGTGAAAAGGAGCGGATCCATAGGATAATGATAAGCAATGACTATATTTTTACATGGCATTAGTAATACCACCACCATCACCACCACCCCAAAAGTATTACTAATGCTCTAGGCATTCAATATAAATGTATGTATAATGTAGACACACTATGTACGTATGTGGTTAAAAATATACCTTATTGCAAATAACAAACAACTAGTTAGATCACTGTTTTTTCCTATGAAGTATTTATTGCCACCCCCGAATCTTTGCTCTGCCTACTTAAAAAATAAGCTGCGTAATTAATATGAAGCGTTATGATTTTTTCGTAATAAGGGATAGTTCGTAGTCCTAAGGGGTACACTGTGAACTTGCAGGGGTCCCTACTAAGTGATGAAATTCCTCCACGTTGGTACAAAACGGTGGTGAAGATTAAGAAGTATCTAGCGTAGTCGCCACCGAAGGAATAGTCAAGTACGAGGAAAATTCTTTAGGTCGCTGTGTGTCGTTCGGAGGTTGGTTCACCGGAAAAAGGAATAAACTATGCGAGTTTCAATCTATATGTGTGAGATTATCTAACCGGGTTACGCTTGTAAAAAATGCATAAGGCACAGACATACGTTGGAGTATGGAGTAATCATCGCATCATATTATCCGTGCTACTCATTCATCTGGGCTTTGTGCATCATCAAGAGAGTTGTCCTGTGTAAGAAGCTCTGTAAAAGCATCTTCACACACAAAATCACTATCACATCATCCATCCTCCTCCGTTCGAGAAGCAAGAAACGTGTCTCCTGTTTTGCGAAACGGATACTTTACAGATGTACAATACATATCATGTGTAATAACGGGGGACTGGATGGATGTGGCGAGAAAGGTTGATCCGAATATGAAGTTCTTTTTTCCTCTCCCACGACAGGCAGGGTATTTTTACGTGCATATGTTTAAACTAATTCCAACTTGGTATCTGCCAAGACTCTAACAATAATGAGAGAGCTGAGGAGAATCAATGTAAATTATTTACTTGCTTATCCTACACATTTGCACGTTATTAGAGGTATGCATTAGAAGTTAACCCAAGCTGGAAGAGAGCTTGGCTTTATAAAGATAGAAATCTTTTTGAATTCAAACTAAAGTTCAACATTTTTTAACATGTGGCGGATGGAGGGTGGATCAGATATACTTAATGTCTCGAACGATTTTTAAATTCGAAACAAGACAATATATACGATTCGCTTACTGAATGTCATAGTGTGCTTAACTTGATGAGTAGCGCATGAAGTGATAAGAGATGTTACATACAAGTATGAGGCAACATGCATAAAATCCTGTGAGAGCTGCTTGTAGGAAAGGTTTTAGAGTTCGGGACACAAAAAATTTCCGAACCTATTCTTGGATCTGCGACAAGTTACGATACGAGTGATCACAACTGTAAATTTCCTTTTCCATAATATCTCTAAACTATACACACGTATGCAAAATCCATTTATAGAAACGACACGGTACTACTACTTCAAACCCAAATGCTTTGATTACTTACACCTTCCTCGAGGTATCAGAATATAATGTATGTATCAAATGTGTGTGTAGATGCGGATATTACTAAATGCATACTAAATCATATTTGATTACTGAGAATGTAACAATAAGTTTGATTTAGAAATGACTGTAAATACAATATAAATTGATAGGAGTCGAGTGATGGAACGCTGGGTCACTTCTTAAAGTATGGCATTTATTGATTTTCAAATCGTCATACATGGTACGGCATGAATAGCATAAGTTTATGATTTCTTATCACGGAAAGTACAATATTTTACATTGTTACAAGACATGTGAATAACGTTAACCAACTATCTATAAGGTCATCATCATTATCATAACATCAAATGAAAAGGCAAAGTATACATTAAATATATATATACGGAATATCTACTGCAAGGGCTTTCACTCCATTGTAAATAATGTAGGTGGAGCTATTCTGATTGACAATGTTTAATAAGCCTTCCATTCATAAAGTACTGATACTGAAATGGAGATAAATCTTCTTGATTCATTTTTTAAATGTCCCCAGGAAATTACCACGAAATCACAGAATGAATACAAAATTCGACGGAAATAAAAAACATTCATTGAGTGTCACTAAATTCAATGCCAATTCGTAAGTGAAACATTAAACACGTACGTAATTTTAGTAAATTTGCCGTAAACCCAAGTTTCCGAATTTCGCTTTTAGTCTCGTTTGCATTTAATTTTAATTTAAGCTATAATAAAGGCAATGATTATCCCTCCTGGCCAAAGTCTGATGTGAATTTCGACAGTTTTTTAAGATCCTCATCATTCACGGTAGGCTTGGATGTAGCTAGTGATTTCAGCATGTCACTCTATAGAATAAAAATTTCATTATAAGTATGTATTATAAGTTTAAAAAAACCACAAAATGATTGTAAGGCGTATTATCCAGTTTACCATTGTAACTTGTGGTTCATATAATTTATCGCCAGGAACATCAGCCCATGTCATCTCGAGGGCACCAGGAACTCCCGATGAGCATGGTGTCAACAGATCATCTACTATCACGTCAGGGTCGTTGCGGGCTGCTCCCCTCACACGTCGGAAATGAGTAGCCGTTTGGACTTTTCGGACAGGTTGCATAAGGGCATCACGCACGAGAATCTGAATATCAGCTCCAGAATATCTGTAAATTAGAAAAAGTTGAGCTTAAAAAAGCTTATCCCACGGTGGAGTAACATTCAAAGCAATACTAAAATAATGCCTTTGTACCCATCGGTTTTATTAGCTAAAGTCTTGTAATCATCCTCCACTAGTGTAGTAGGCGTGTTTCCAAGATTCATTTTGAACATACTTGCTCTGGCAGGTGCTTCAGGGAGTGGGATGTATATTCTCTTTTCAAAACGTCTCCTAATAGCTGAATCCAAAACCCATGGAATATTCGTGGCTCCCAGTACCAAAATACCTTCATTATCTGTACCAACGCCTTGCATTTGGACCAGAAACTCTGTTTTAATTCTTCGTGCACTTTCTGATTCGTTATCGGAACGAGAAGAGCACAAGGAATCAATCTCATCGATGAAGATAATCGATGGCTTGTGAGTTCTGGCTAGATCAAACAGGTTACGAACTAGCTTTTCGGATTCACCAAGCCACTTGGAGACCAGGTCGGATGAAGAGACTGAGAAAAAGGTTGAATTATTTGCTTCTGTAGCTACTGCTTTTGCTAAGAACGATTTACCAGTTCCAGGTGGCTATGCAAATAAATATCAAATTACAATCGATTCCAATTTATACAGTAACTCTGAAATAATAAACCTGTTATGGTTGGCTTACCCCAAATAACAAAATTCCTTTCCAAGGCGTTCTTTTTCCAGTGAATAGATGTGGGAATTTTATGGGCAAAATCACAGCTTCTTTCAGGGCTTCTTTTGCCATTTCAAGGCCAACAACATCAGACCATTTAATGTTTGGTTTTTCAACAACAATCGCTCCTTCTAATTTTGATTGCAGTTTCTTTTTCTCTGGATCATCTCCATCGCTGTCACTATCACTGTCTTTTTCCCCATTTTTCCTATAATATAATTAATTAGGATAAAATTCATTCATTCATTCAAGTTCACTCAAGCTCCTATTTGTAGTGTAGCTACGTGAAACTTACTTGGGAGCTCCACCTTCTTTAACTGGTTTTCCTTTACCACCACCTTTAGAGGCTTTTAAATGCTTTTTGATGGCTTCTGCCCGATCAAGGTACTGTACACATTTCTGTCTAATAGTTTCTTTGGACTTGTCATTCTGAGCTTCATCTGCAATCCAAATTAAGCAACAGTTTAATAACCAGACCCTTTACTAATATGGAGAAAACAAAAAAACAATGCGTCAGCTTTCACTTACATTTAATGGCATGTAAAAAGTATTCCACACCATGCTCGTAGAGCCTTAAAGCTTCTTCAAAATTTCTATTCCGATCCTCCTCTGTCGCTTTTGTAACTAGATCAATCGCTTTCTGTAAAATTTTGAATAAATTAAACGCATGATCAATCAATCAAGACAAGAATGAAGAATATTGTATATTTAATTACCTGGAGCGTGCTTCCGGCAGCCATTTCGAATGATTTCTTTAGGAACAGGTATGATGAGAGTTTCTATTTAAAGACTCCAGAAATCTGTATTGTTTACACAACAGATAATACCTAAAGCTGGAGGTACGTTATTCTAAAGTTCTTTGGATTGAGTTAAATGTAACGAAAATATTATGTTTCATGCTTCACTTCACACAAACTTCAGTTCTATAACAATTTTCTTCACTGAGGTGTCACATGCCGAGGTCTTCATTCATTTTTCAAAACCAGTGAAACAGCTGATACCAACCAAACTTTGATATTCTAAACTAAACACAACCCCAGCTTTATGACACCAATACAAACGGACCTTTTGACTTCCGTCACTATCAGTCGTGTACTAACTTTTTGCCTATTATGATGATCTGTCTTGGAGTAGAAAATATAACTTGATACTGATACAAACTGTCAATCCCAATCAAGTCTAATTAACCTCCGTTAAACTAATTTAGTTACAAATTAGACAATACACCTCTTCAGCAATAAATCGCATCTAAGGCAGTTTTAATCCAGCTAACAAGTGTTTATGCTAGAAAACGATAAATGAAAATGGGTATGACTCTGATGAGTAATTCTCTTGTCATCATCAACATGAGATGAGAGTAATCGTCATACAATACAATAGCATCATCCATAAAACAGAAAAAGATACATATTTACATAGTTATACATATACAGAAGTGATATAATATGATACCGTTCCATAAGCTATATACACTAGCGCATATGACTTTGGTGGTCTTTTGCTCTTATGGTCATTTCCTCTCTGTTTATAACTATTTTTTATGTACGGATACAGATGTGTACGGCAGAGTGTTAGCCAAATCAGTTGATTCAATTTGGTTTGCCCGCCTCGAGCTTCTTGGTTCGTATCGCTAGATTCAGTTTTACACGCCGATAAAAAATATTTTCATTTTTCACTTATTTTGTAGCGATAAAATGATGCTTGCAAAAATGGATTTGAGGATTGCAAACGTTCCTTTTCTTTGCATGAATTTTTCTGTTGAGCTGAGGAAAGAGATTATTCAATCATGCAAATTCAGATTTGTGATTAGGCAATCTACTTTTAACATTTTCTTTTATGATCCAATGGATATCCGCTGAAATTGACAGAGAATAACATTGAATGTTGGTAAGAAGCATAATTGCAAAATAATCATTTATATTCAATCGTTAGATTTTCACAACTGGCTTCAGTATGTAAATTTGTCAAAGAACATTTATTCAATGTTATTTTGAATTCTAACTGGCTCAACCAAGTTTTGGTAATGAGTTCCTAAATGAATTTTAAATCTTCAAACCACCAATTTTCTTACATATTAAGTTATATTTTGTATAATATTCGAGCTTCTGTTCAGCTTTATGGAAACACAGCGTCCCGAGGGCATTTTGATTCCCGACTAAAGGTAACTTTATGATTGATTGGTTTGTTTTTAGAATCGGTTGTGTTTGAAAACGACAGAGCATGAATACAACTTGAATGAAAGACTTTGCCTGTATTACACATGGCCATACAAACATGGAGATGGATGGCAAAGTACTATCATCCATACATTATGCATGTTTTCCTATTTGTTATTTATGCACGGGAGAAAAACACTTCAAAATACCTACCAATGTCCTTGTCCACTTTTAGAATTTTGCAAAGTTTCTCTCACTTTATAGCTCAATCTTGAGATCAGAACGAATGGATGTGCAAACATTATAGGTCATTTTTAGGTAGAAAATTTCCATCAACAGTCGACCTAGCATCCAATTATTGAGTCGACAAACAATATTATTTGCAGGATGTAGAACGAAGCGACAGAATGTTTATAACCATTTAGGTTCATAACTCAATAAACTTCCAAAGTGCTTACATAAAAACACAAAAAGAAAAGCAGAGAGAGCCAGTAATACATATGCTTCACATTGGTGTCCGCATTTACTTCATCCTTGTGTCATGTTCATGTTCATATTATGCATAATGCATACTCACAGCCAAAGCAACTGCATTGGATTTAATATATAATCCAAACTATAGCGTTCCGTTCGGATCCCGATTCCTGGCATTGGCATCAATCACTTTTAAAGACTTGTATTTCTCCATCCATTCCCATCCCATCAAATCATGTCCTATTTTTACCCAACTCGAGCAAAACTTTTTTCCGTCCTTTAAGCACTCTGCAAAGCAAATGGACACCAAACCGTCCTCTTCAATCTTGCATCACATCCCATTAATGTACTATCTAACTAGGTATGTTAAAAATTGTGGATGCTGAGCATGCACTCCATAACTTGTCGAAATCAGGGAAACACTCGGTACGTAAATCGAAGAAAAAGCAGAAAATGTGCTGATGCTGGTATATAGGAAAACTACAGCGACTCTGTGATGTGATATGGATATGATGCAGCTACCAATGAAGCGTCGTCAAATCGTCATATTACATTACTACATGGCATTACCACTTTTGCTATTTCTACAAATCTCCAGCGAAAAAAGCTACTAAGCCAAAGCTGGAATCATATCAGTCAGTCTGAGCAATATGCAATGTATATGGAATGAGCGAAAACAGAAATGACTTTGTTGGTTGGGAAGAAGATGGGAGGAAGCATGAGCAAAAAGGAAATTGGTAAAGTAAAAGCATGGTGTACTACTAGTTGTACAAACTTGGGAAAAAGTCCAGAAATACCTATATCGGTTTCTCCTTCTCCACTTGTGATTCTGCTCATGCACCTAAACAAAAAGCCTACGCACACGAACAACGAAGAAGCAAAAGGCTTTTTATTACCACTGCTGGTTTTGCTACGGGTATTACAAGGAGGAGGAATGGAAAAAAAGTACAAGTGCTGAAACAGGAAAAATGTTTGTAATGCATGTACAATAGAGCACTATGCCCATTAAAAAAGACGGAATGAGCTGTAGTAAGCATCTTTTATGTGCAGTGCTAGTAGGACTACACGCAGAGAGAGTAAAAAAGAAGAGACGATTTTATATCCATTTCTCTAAGGAATGAAAGAAGAAATATCAGAATCAGAGAATGAACAACACCAAGTGGCTATGACTATATGACTTTCCTGCAGAGAGTTGCTGTTCATCTTGCTGGTTTCGGTCTGGTTTGGCTGGAAAAAGAGACAAGACAACCAAACCAAGGTAGAACGAATGTAGAAGAACAAGAGAAGAAACAGGAACGGGTTTATTTCATTATGCGACTCTTAGTCTCCAGCCTCCACAAAATTCTCTCCCTTAGTAGCCCCTAGTTGCTGCTGGTGGTTCTGGAAAAGAATTATGTAGACGCTTAAAAAACTTTTTGAGGAAGCATTGAGTTGAGTTGAAGGTATCATTGGAGAATACACTCACATTGCATTGCAACGTTCACGTATATACACAAGAGCGAAAGACCGTCCGACGAAAAGTAAAATTCACTTAATATGATGTCCTTGTAGTAAAAAAAAGTCTTTTTTGTGTATCCATCTACTCCTTCTTCCTAGTGCAGTGGGAACTTTTATTTTTTTTGCTGTATATAAAGTATACCAGAGATACTGTAATACATATCTGTTTATGTCAGTCGAGTAGTGGACGAACTGCTGCTCATCCTGCTGCCAGTGTCAGTGTCTTTTTGTGCCACCGTATATAGAGATGTAATATACTCAATAAAACGTGTGAAGGTGAAGAATAACACGGCACAGGTAAAAATAACTTTTTATTAATGAAGGTTATAGCCTGTTAAACTTTAAATTCATGCTTGCCGAAACACACAAAACTTAATACCCTTAAAAAGAGCTCCTCTTTGCTTTCATTTTCGATAACAAAGTTTCATTATGATTTGATTAGTACTATCTCCTTGAAGAACATTTTAGAACATTATTATTGCCAATCCTCGTGCTCATACTCTTTCTTCATAGTTCTGGAGTTGGAGTGAAGAAATCATCCTCCGTAAATTTATTCATATCTTGTTTTTAGTTACAATTTGCATGCGACAAGAGCTTGAAGAACTGCTATAATCAATCATAGTCATCTCTGTAGCTGCATGCATTATGCATTTTGTCAACTTACTGGCTCACTTCAATTTATAGCATGCGATTGTGACTTCTCGGTACTCCTTTAAGTGATGCAAACAACATTCATCATCATATTACAAAGTTATTCCGTGTATCAAAAAGTGTTGATTGATTTAAGCAGTTCAAAAGCATCACCTTGTAATCTTTTAAACACGCTTATGAGATACTAAATCCAATCATCGTCTTAATTTACATGCTTCCTATCTTGTTCTTATACATAACATGACTCTTCCGATATTTTTTCAGAGGTGGACATAGGACACTTCAGGACAACCACTACAACTTTGGATTGTTTATGTCCAATCTCTTATATATGCATATATATATAGTTCTCCATATACATGTGTACTTTTTGTTATGAGTGTAAGGATGATATAACGTCAACTCTGTGTGTGGTTATGTTTGTTTACTAAAACAAGCGTGGAGTATTATTGTGCTACGTTGATTGATACGGCAAAATAAAAATGTTTATTGTTTTTGTTGCTGATATCACCTTACAAACTTTGGTGTAACATAACATGACATGGATTTTTATGTGCGCAGTCGTTCTTTCACCTTTTGGGAGTGAAAGGATTAAGTAACTATATCTATGAGATAATCTTCAGTTTCAATTATCCTCATTGGTAGTGGACAAACTGTCTGCAGTAAAAGATTGATGCTTTCCAGAACATGATAAATAAAAAAGTGCTCATACTACATGCGACTAGTAGTTGTTGATTAGTTTGTGCAAATTTGAAATTGGATTTATGGAACGTTCTGAATGGAGAGTTAATCAGGTAAGATCTTTGTAATTTAATCGGAAGAAAGCAAGTAAGCAATAGAGTTTACACGGGAGATTTGAGGTTACTAAAAACACTCAAAAGCATTTATCATTTTTGCAAATTTCATACAGAATGCATGACCGGCTAATATAACAACTCATACCGGTTTATTTGGCTTAAATGCAAAATTTCGTTAATAATCACGTTAATCAATTTCAAGTGATTGAAATTGGCATTTAGCAAACTAATAATTGTTACTGACCATAGACATGTCTTGAGCGTGTTGTTTGCTTTTAGCTGTATTCAACCATATATATTACATTGCATTGTGCCGATGAATGACACAGACAATGACTGAATGACATGACAAATTAATTGACAACACCACCAGTTCCAAGAAATGATGTCATTCAATGGAAGGAATGAACCTAAATGGTAAATATTTAGACTAATGACTTTCACAGTATGGTAGAAACTGGAAGGGAGGCTGGGCTCAAGACAAAATGACATAAAAAAGTTGTTGTGCTGCATTTCGAGAATTTAATATCATATTGTCATCATGTTATCGTCTCGTGATCAAAATATGTTGCTCAGGCTCTATTGAATTCATAACATTTGACATTGTGTAGGAAGAACGGGAACGCCAATGTTTGTCTATGTGTTGTTTGGTCCGTTTACACAGCTCCAGTCCAAATGGTCCATTAAGCCAATTAATTAAAAGTGATGTCGAAAAATTGCTGTTTCTTTTCAAATGGATTCACTCGCATACGAGGAGATTAGTTAGTGTTAACGTGACTGTTAAATGCTGTGACTATAGCTGATTATCCGATTCGATCTCACGACATTATTTAGTCCACATCTGGAAACATTCACACATCATTCCTACTACTGCGGGACTCTAATTCATAGCACACTGAGGATTTAATTTAATCCGACTATGATACTCTTGGAATGAAACTGACATGAAATGACTCACGCAAACATAAAGTACTTTGTTCGTAATGTTGCATGTTAGTGTAGTAGTACATACTCCATCTTATGCATTTAGGTAGGATTAGGTTGGATCTGCTGGGGACATTATATTATACTTAATAGCTTAACTATTTGTGAATGAACGGAGTATATAGTGTAGTGTAGTTGAAACGCTGTTTTTATGCGAGTAAATTTCATCGTAAAGTAAAATGTGCAACATGCATGTAAAAGTCAAAAGTAAATGAATGAAATGGAAAAAAAACTAATCTCATTCCCCTCCTTAAGTAGTCGAGTTATTGATGTTATGTAATGGCTATTTTTGTTTCAATCCAATTAAGAACCATGTTGCCTTTGGATTTTCTTGACATTTATCTTGGCATGTCACGTGTTAGAATTCCTGAGCCTGAAAACTGTCATTTTAAGAACGGAATTATCAATGCATATGCAATTATGGATTGACATACATTTGACGTGATATGACCAGGAAAAATGTTGGGATTGCATACTTATGGAATGTTAAGTTGTGTTGAAGAATTTTAACAATTTGTACAATTCACATTAGCGACATTAAAAAGTAAAGGCACTTATTATAGAGTCATTCATTTTCATTTTATATGCATCACAAAACTTTTAGATATCAAGCAAATTGCCATTGAAGCAAATGCCATGCCTTCTCATATCAGTCTCATTTAATACCAATTGAAAGTTGAATCACTTGAAAAATCCCGTTATTATTATTATGTCTGGTAAATATATGCAGTTTACTCGTGATATGTTTATTGCATCATAAGAATTCAAACTATAGATGTGAGGGAAAAGGTTTTAGGGAATGCCATCATCGTTTAGGTAGGAACGTCATTATCGCCTCGCTCCTCGCTGTCTCGGTTGTCGCTAATACGCATTCATCTTCTAAATATTTTTTGTTATTGTCTGTCTGGACTCAAAGTAGAAGATTTAAATTCATTCCTCTGCATGTTTTTGTACTTTTGGCTTTAAATAAAAACCGTGTTCATTTCATTTGCAATCGCGTGTCATTTGCTCAGGGTCAGGGTGATGTGATAACATATTTTACAACTTGCATTTCATTCAAGCCCGGACAGGCGGACTTTTGACTACAGTATAAGAATATTTGAAAGGAAATGTAATATGATTCATTCATGCGTTTCTTAATAATATGCAACTCCATATTCATATTTAGGTCGTAATATAGATAACGGAACGGTTGCTTTATATCTTAAAATGGAATAGTTTAGTACCTGCATCTTTGTGGAGTGTGTCTATTATGCATTTGATAATATATTATTGACTGAATGACAGACCGACTGTAATTTAAGCATCCTGTTGACTATAATATACTGTTTTTTATGACTTTACCTCTTTGTCATCATCACATCACCCATTGCATAATTATTTGCAAACTTTTCTCAGTAAAACTTTTCTCTTGCATGACATGGTTTTGGACTTTGTCGATTACTTATATACTGGATGAATGTTTTCTTCCCTAGTTTCGTTTAGTCTTTAAAATATGCATAATATTATTCCATTTTTTCAGACAAGTAAAGCATAAGGGGTTCACGAATCTACAGAGGAACAATAAAGGAACTGCATGCGTGTGCAGAGGCAGTAATCATTAAGTCTAATTAAAGAAATGATTAAACTCATTGGATTAAGTGGACATGATATCCACTCGACTTTGCTGACGGCATTTACACTGACAAAAGGAAACTCAAGATATACCGTTACACAGACATTCGAGTGTGAGATCTCCGTCCGGTTGTGATGTAAGAATTTATACCGTTGACCTTATCTTTCCATAATTAAATGGAATGGTGCAGTGCGGTGGGATTGTCTTTAGAAATTGCATTAGTTGTATTAAATCTTTTCCAGTTTAAATGCAGCTATGCGAAGGTGCAAAGTTCATCAATTCTAATGCAGCTACCCACTCATTAACTAGTCAAATACGCTGCTAAGTAGAAGCGGAGTACTACTAAATTGACCATCATGCTTGGACGTGATAGAATATTGTCACAAAGTGGAATACTCAGTCCCCAACCCAAATCTCCAAAACGCAGCTACTCCAACCAAAGCTGCACTCCCAAACTTTTGTACTTTCAGCATTCTTTAGGACCTGATGTTATACACACATTCGTTATACTGCTTTTGTCAGCTTCTCTCATCGGCTGCACTGGTGATGATAGTATTATAAAGCCTGTTGATCTCAACCCCATAAATACTTTAAAAGGTAGGCTTACCGTTTATAGGTCATAAAAGTAGCCAGAAAAAAATGGAACGTGATTTCTTTTAATTCTTGATGATTTCAGTGACAACATGTAGTCCAAACCAATTTTTATGTAACGATCAATTAAAATGCATAGACAAGTCGCAGGAATGCGACATGTCAATAGAATGTCTTGACGCCTCTGATGAGCATGCAAATTGTGGTAAGACGAATTTGAATCCCACGTCATTATTAGAATTTGTCATCAAATACTAAAGGTCAAATTCCTCTTTTATAGCACAAATTCCCTGCAAAAATGGCACGTTTCAATGCGCCCTTTCAAAACGTTGCATACCTTCAGGTAAGCCACCGTTTTTTGTGCGTTCTCTGATGCCCACATTTCTTAATGTTAACTAATGATAATGTTTTGTGCTTCAAAAAAGGCTGGCTGTGCGATGGAACAAGGCAAGCGAACAAGAACAAGTTTTAATCATAATAATATGAGCGTACGGAGAAATGTTAATTGTTACATGTAAAATATAATATTTTTTAAATATTTTAGCGATTGTGGTTTCACCGAGGGTTATATGCTTGATCAGAGTGATGAAACAGATGAGAAATGTAATCAAAATTAAATCTTTATTAAAATCATTTGTAGACATATTTAATGCATTTTCTTTTCTCTACAAAACAAAGGCCATGAAGAGCACGTGTGCCAACCAAATTTCTTCAAATGTCAGGACGGGATCACTTGCATTAAGGTGATAAAAAGTCTCCAATATAATGCCAATGAGAAATCAGTGATTATATGATTCATTTTCATATGATTTTTCAGTTAGTGGACGTGTGCAACGGTCTGCCAGAATGTCCCGGTAATTAATACGATTCATATATGTTATATTTTGTGTTACTGAAATAAATTCATCAATTCATTTCAATTCAGATGGAAGTGACGAAGACGAATTTTGTCGAAGCACAACTCTGTGTCATGTCGCTACTCATTGTAAGTATGGCTGCAGACCTACTTCAAGCGGGCCAGTGTGTTACTGTCCCACAGGAAAGCAATTCAATGGCACAGATTGTGTCGGTACGTGTAAAACCTAAAGTCTTTAAGACATCTCTACAATGTTTATATCTAACTTTACGTTATTTGACTATAATGTTTAGACTCCAATGAGTGTTCCATAACTGGGGCATGTGATCAGATTTGTACTCCGGGAAAGAAAGGAAAGAAGCAATGTGAATGCGTGCCCGGATACGAAAAGATGGGATCTCACTGCAAAGCTATCAACAGTAAGATTTAACTGAGCTCCTTTTTATGTTAGTATGTCCTTTTATGAGATCAATTCATGTGAGACAACTAAACTTATATTGTAGACCCCAGTGATGCCGAAACACTTTTGTTGTACCAAGACGCAACGGATATTAAATGGGTGTCATTGAATGGGTCGGAAGTTTCCAGTCACAAACAGTACAGTAGCCCAATCCATTCGGGCATTTTAGGAGTAGATTTTGATCACTTAATGAACACGGTGTGTTGGATCAACCACGAAAATACTTCGTCAGTTATGAGATGTGCCAATAGCACGGACCTAAGTAAATTTTGGGACAAGCCCCAACCATATCTATACTCATTTAAAGGTGAGGAAACCATTTTGAGAAAATGTTTTCAAAACGTCGAATAGCATGAAGAATGAACTAATAAGAAGAACGGCTTATGTTTCAGATGTTTATAAAGTGGCGTTTGATTGGATTAGTCAAAACTACTATTTTGTGGACGATGCTCGAGAAATCATCTTTGTATGTCGAAAAGACTTGGATATTTGTAGATCTGTCATTGATACAGACTTATCAAAACCACGAGGATTAGCTATTGATCCAACTGCTGGGTTTGTTAACAATGCCTATTCATAAATGAATGCGTGAACTAGAAGATGCTTACAAGAGTTCATTTCCTACAGGTACATGTTTTTTACCGTGTGGGGATCAAGCAGGGCAGGCTTAGACCGTGCATTGCTAGATGGCTCGGAAAGGCAGTCACTGGTCACCACAAAAATTGTGTACCCCAATGGAATTACTTTGGATCTACCAACAAAACATATTTATTGGGTTGACAAGTTTTTAGATTCAGTCGAACGTATCGACTATGATGGCAACAATAGAAGGACAATTTACCGAGGCGTAAGTTGAATAGTAGCTCTGTAATTATGAAGATGTGGATTCCATGAAACAAGGATGTTAAACCTAATCTAATTTATAGATTCAGCATTTGCAAGATATTACTGTATTCGAAAACAACCTATACTTGGTCAGTTGGCAGCAAAACAAAATCATATCTCTAAAGAAATTTGAAACTGTATCCAACAAGACGCTAAAGCAAAACGATAAGAAAATTTTGGGAATACAAGTATATCACCGACAAAGACAACCACGCGGTACAAATTTTACCAACAAATAAACTGCCTTGCAGTTAGAATGCCCTCGAATTAATTATTTGTATTATTCATTCAGCCAAACACCCGTGTCTGACGACCCACAAATGCGAAGAGTTTTGTTTTCCAATGTGGCATGATTCAACTGGTGTTCCAAAGTGTGGATGCAGAGAAGGCTCCATTTTGCATTCAGATGGGAAACGATGTTCAGGTACGAGAACATATCTAAAGTGTAGGATTTTTATCATTGCAGTAGCTTATTAATGGATTGAATTACTTTCTATTTCAGTGTCTGAAAAATCTACATTTGTAATATACACGAAGCAAAAGACTGGAATAATAAAAAGTTTTTCATTGAGGGATAATATGGATAAGACAGCAGATATTATAGTTCCAGTGGTGAACAGATCACAACATTCGGCATTTGATTTTGATGCAGCAGCTTCAACTTTATACTACTTTGATAGAGAAAATTATCAAATCATGAGAAAGGGACTGGCGAGTACTCGAGAAGAGGTTTTCGTAGACAAAGATGTGTCAATTGTTGAAGGAATGGCAGTGGATTGGATGGGCCATAATCTCTTTTGGACTGATGAAAATCTGAACACGATTTATGTCGCCAGCCTTCGAAAACCAGAGTACAAGAAACTGTTAGTGCATGCCAATCTCACCAGCCCAAAATCTATTGTAGTAGATCCGAAACAAGGGTTAGTTAATGGAAACCTTCAAGTATATATTCCTGACTAGACATGGATATATAACTTTACATGTATTTTAGGTACGTATATTGGTCAAACTTTGCCAAAAGTCATGAGCGAGATGGTTCCATTGAAAGAATGTGGATGGATGGCACCAATCGGCAGAGACTAGTCACAGGCCTTGGTTGGCCTATTGGCTTAACAATGGACTATGAAAATGGACTTTTGTACTACTCTGATGCTCTGGAGTACACATTGGAAAGAATTCGTGTTGGGGGCACAGTGCTGGAGAAAGAAGTATGTTTAATGAATCCTTAGCAGTTTTTCAAGACATATTAAAGTTTTTTTGCTACAAATTGTTGTCCCTTTTTTTGTGTAGATTCTTTTCACTGCAAATAAAACCACTCAAGGACACCCTAATGACCTCGCATTTTTTAATGGAAGCATATACATGTCTGTAAATGGAGAAATTCGGAAAGCAGCAGTGCAGTCAAATAAAATGAAAACTCCACTAGTTTGGGAGACTGTTAGATCTCATGATATTGCAAAGATAAAAGTATTTGACGGAAGTTTGCAGGGTGGAACTAACAAGTGCAGTGTTGATCACGGTTGCCCTCAGCTTTGTCTGGCAGTTCCTGATAGTCAGCGATCTGTGTGTGCTTGTCAAGATGGGTATGACATGAGCAGCAATGGGCAATCGTGCATAAAGATGACCAACTATGTACATCCGTTAGCTTGTGATGCTGCAGAATTTGAATGTAAAAGTTTTCCGAAATGCATAAATTCAGCTCTCCTCTGCGATTTAAATGATGATTGCATGGACGGTAAGAACAATTTAGATTTGAGAATATTTTAAGGTGAAAGTATTTTCACCTTGTAAGCATAATTTTAAACTTTTTTCTCTATTAGGCTCTGACGAAGATTCCAGCCCTGATGGCAAATGTGGTATGCTTTTTGATTTAATAATTATTTATGACAAAAAAGAAATCATCTTTGACAGCTTTTTCTTAAAAACTAACCGTGCAGATACAACTACAGGACCGCGTGGAAAACCTGACTGTGTGAATGGAAAGGATGAAAATCCAATGCTTTGTTCCAATGCTTCACGCGATTGTTTGGAGCATGAAGTAATGTGTCGTGTTTCAAAACGCTGCATCCCGAAAAGTTGGAATTGTGACGGAGGTGGGCAACCTAAGAATACTTATTTATATTAATTATTACTTAATAGTGACCACTCATTCTAATTTTCATTATTACTACTATAGAGGCTGACTGTGGGGAAGCAGATTCTAGTGACGAAGAGGACTGCTCATACCCAGAATGTTCCAGAACTCACTTCCAGTGTAAAAACAAGTCGTGTATTCCATTGGAGGCTTTATGTGACGGAAATATAGGTTCGAAAAAATATTTTTTGTTACTGTCCTGAAGAAAGCGTAAAGTTTTGTGCAGAAAGCTAGACAAGAATAAACTTATTAAAATGTTCTCTCTAAACGTTTCATTTGAATTAATTCAATATAGATTGTGTATCGTCGGGGGAAGATGAAATTGGATGTGAGCAGTATTGTCTTCGGATGAATATGACATTTTGTCAGGCAGACACTAAATGCATTGATCCAAAAAAGAAGTGCGATGGTGAGTGTTTCAGTCATATAAAAAATCTCTTGAAATTTTTGTGACGAATTAAATAAAACGCTCTGGTTAATATTTAAAACCCCTAAAGGACAATGCGACTGTTCAGACGCATTTGATGAGCTTGATGATTGCAAAGGACCTACTCCTCAGTGTGCAAGAGGCTACCAGGAATTTCGATGTGAATCTGAGCTAGCATTCCTTTTATCACCAGAAGACTGCAGAAACATATCCTGCGGTGCCCACACTTTCCGGTGTCACGATGGAACACAGTGTATCCCGAAAGCGATGAAATGTGACTCTATATCAGATTGTACTGATGAAAGTGACGAGGCTAGTTGTCCTACGAAGACCGTTGATCCTGTTCAAGAATGTGGACCGGAGATTGTTTCAAATTGTTCTCATTCGTGTCGAATAACACCGGAAGGACACATTTGCACCTGTCCAGAAAACAAGCACTTGTCACAAACCGATAAATCCACATGCATTGATGATCATCCTTGTGACCAATGGGGCACTTGTTCCCAAGCATGCAAAAAGATTGGAAAGAGGCATGAGTGTTTCTGTTTGCCCGAGTATGCACTTAAAGATGACAACGTGACGTGCAAGAGTATTCATGCTGATACGCCATATTTAGTGTTCAGTAATCGCCACGAACTTCGTGAAATTAATCTTCATAATCCATCCAGTTTTAACTCTTTAATTTCAAATCTTCGCAATTCCATCGCGTTGGATTTCTACCATCAGGATAAAACGTATCAGATATTTTGGACTGATGTGGTGGATGATAGGATTTATAAGGGAAGTCTTAACGGGGGATCTCTTATAAATATTGACATTGTTATTCAAACTGGGCTGGCCACAGCAGAAGGACTGGCTGTGGACTGGATTGGAGAAAATTTATACTGGGTGGAAAGCAATTTAGATCAAATTGAAGTTGCCAAACTGAATGGAAGTTTCAGAAAAACTTTGATTTCTGGTGAAATGTTTTCTCCAAGATCAATTGCTTTAGATCCACAAATTGGAGTTTTGTTCTGGACCGAGTAAGTCTTGACATGCAACATATTAGTAACTTCTGATAACTGAGTCAATAATGCTAATGCAACTGTAATTATAAATTCATTAGTTGGGAGGCAGATGCACCTAGAATTGAAAGAGCCAGTATGAGTGGAGAATATCGGAGTATAGTTTTCAAAGTTGGGCAGATGGGTGAAGGTATGAACTTTATAATTTTATACATTTCATATTTTGTAACTGGAACAAAAGTTTTGAGAATATGGATGAAACTTTTTTCATACAGGTGCTTGGCCAAATGGGTTAACTTTGGATTACACAAAAAATAGAATTTACTGGGTTGATGCAAGGTATGTACTAATTATTACTATACCATATTGTCACAAAAAGAGTTTTAATATGCATGGCATTTGATCCTTTAAGGCTGGATTCAATTCACACAATTAAATATGACGGCTCAGACTTTCGCACAATCTTAAGTAACCACGAAGCCTTGTCACATCCGTTCGCTATATCCGTCTTTGAATCCAATTTATACTGGACTGATTGGAGATCAAATTCCGTGATGAGAGCTAACAAGTTTACGGGTGGAAATGTGACAACTATTCAAAAAACTTATACTCAGCCGTTTGATGTAAAGATATTTCATCCAAGTCGCCAACCCAGAAGTAAATTTAAATTAGAACATTTAGTATTACTATCGCAGTTTGATATAAGAAAATATATAGAAACATAATTAATCAAATGTGGTTTTTAACAGATATTAAGAACCCTTGCGGAGGAAACAATGGAGGCTGTAGTCATTTGTGTCTACTAAATATCAATCAAACGTTTGCTTGTGGATGCCCACATCTCATGGCTTTAGGACCTGATAATCGAACATGCATACGTGAGTAGCGTTTCCTGTGTGGTCATATAATAATTTGGGCTAGATTTGGGGTTTAATAAGGTTTTTATGATGTTCACAATAGCGAACGAGAAAATGCTACTATTTTCAAGACTGAATGAGATTCGAGCAGTTTATGTGGATAAGCCGTATTATCATGCGGCACCTCCAATCAGTTACCCTTTGCTGGTGTCTCCAGCCAACTTGCACTTTGTTGCAAAGTATAAGCAAATCTATTGGTGTGATGCGCAGTCTGGAGAAACTAAACGGGCAAACATAAGCAGCCCATCCATCGATACTTTAATTGATGGAGGTACTTGGAAATATACATTTAAAAAGATTGATTTAAGGAAACGTTTTAAACGTTCTCGTTTCTAAATTACTAGCTGCTGGAAAGCCACTTGCCATTGGCGTTGACTGGATTTCAGATTTGATATTTATTGCAGTCCAAAATCCGTTTCGGAATTCAATTTCCGTTACAAATCTTCGAGGCGAATACTACACAACAATAGTTTATGGAAAGCAGGATTTAAAAAATATCAATTCCATTGCTGTAAATCCTCACAAGGCACAAATTTATTGGCCAGAGGGAAATAGTAAAAGTCAGTTTAGCATTCAAATGGCACAAATGGATGGCTCCAAACGTTCCGCTATAGTAAACAGCAGGGACAATAACTTATTGGAGCATCCAGTGAGCTTATCGTACGATTTCTCAAGTGATAGGTTGTACTGGGTTAATTACAACACGGAAAACATTCAATATTATGATTTCCAAACGAGTCGAACTCATGTCATCAAGTTTGGAAATTTGAAACCTAATGTTATCACCGTTTATAAGAACAGCATTTACTTTGCATCTGAAAAGCAAGATGCTATATTGATTGGCGACAAAACTCTAGGGGACAAGTATGAATATGTTCGGAATAATACAGGTAAATTAATATGCTCTTGACTTTATTAAAATATACTGCTAAAGTATTGGAATAGCGTATTTATTCTTGGGTTCTTGTTCTGCTATTTTTCAAAGAAAATATCTACTCCATACGTGTGTACGATCCAGAAGAACAAAATGGAACAAACCCATGCGCCGTGAACAAAGGCGGTTGTCAGCATCTTTGTCTTCCAGTGTCAAGTTCCAAGCGTGTTTGCAAATGTGCTTTGGGTTATATCCCCGATGACCAAAATCCAACAAAATGCAAAAGTACCCAAAGTTGTCATATTTTGTTTAAATTAACATTTAAAGTTGGGATACTAAGCACTATCTTAATTTTTAGGTATGGATACAGTAATTGTGTATGTGGACTCATCTGGAATTAAGGGAGTGAGTACTGAGGTCAAATCAAACGATGATTTATTGGTACCCATACCTTTGGTCAGCTTTGCAACGGATATTGACGTAGATGAAAGTACGCACGTTTTGCACATTAATTTAAAGCTTGATTAGTTTAATATGGTTTCATCACGGATTTCTTTTGGCTGTAGACAATGAATACTTGTACTGGTTGGATAGCGATAAGGGAAGAATTTCACGAATTAAACGAGATGGAACTGGTCGTGAAACAGTCTTAAAAGATTTGGAAGCTGCTATCGGTCTTGCAATTGATTGGAATGCAGGAAACATGTATTGGGCGAATCCAAAGGACTCTATGATCGAAGTGGCTCATGTTAACGGATCAAGCCATTACGTTTTGATAACAGACGATTTAGACAAACCAATGTCACTAGCGGTAGATCCAGCCAAAGGCTTTTTGTTCTGGAGTGATATTGCTAAAGGTGTAATTGAACGCTCACATCTTGATGGCTCCAATCGGAAAATTGTAGTCAATTCGGAGCCCATGAGGGTTGCAGATATTGCTCTAGACATGGAGGTAATAAAAACATACCGTGTGAGTATTGTATACCAATCTAGAATATCGAATGAAAGTATTCAATCTTTTACAGAACGAAAGAATTTATTGGTGTGACTCTGCAAATGATAAGATTGAGTCTGCAACTTATGACGGTGGCTCACGAACTAAAGTCTTATCCGTGGATTCAAAGTCACATCTGCATTCGCCATTAATTGACAAAGGAATTCTTTACTGGATTGACATGTAAGTGACATGGATGACATACAATTGAAGATAAAAAGAAAAATAAAAACCAGTAAACGTGAACTTGTATGTTGTTAATTTAATGCTTCAGGGGACATCAAGGTGGTAGTATCATGTCAGCACCTGTGGAAAATATTGATCAAGCAGCGGCTGTGGCAATTAAGGACAATTTAGGAGTAACGATGAAGGATCTGGGCGTTTTCAGCACCCAAAGACAGAAAGGCAGGAATCCATGTGGGAAGAATAACGGTGGTTGTCAAGATTTGTGTTTATACAATGGTACTCATCCGGTTTGTTACTGCGCTCATGGCAAGCTTGCAGCTGACGCTAAATCATGCAAATGTGAGTTTCAAACACTAAAGACGTACAATATAAAATGATTGGGTTGGATTGCAAGATAGTAGGGCGCCACTAAAATTTGTTCTTTCGTCAATAAAAACAAGTTTTCGAAATTTTTCTAAATTTTTTTTAATTTTAAAATTGAAAATGTCATATTTTTTATGGTTTGGGTTTGGTAAGCTTACCTAACATAACCAAAACTTAACCAAACCAACTAACAATTAGTCTAACTAATACTAAAAAGTTCAAGAAAATTTTTAAAAAACTTAAAAATTTTAAGTCCGAGTTAGGACTTTGAATTTTGTTCTATAAGTGTGTTTTTTGGATACTGCTTGAATAGATTCGTCGAAATCTGTATTTAAAAATTTGGTCCATTGACGAAAAAACTTTTGCAAACTATCTGCAATCTAGCCAATGATTGTTCCTAATAAATGTGTTAAACATGCATTTTTCATATTTCAGCGTATGATGCTTTCCTTGCATTTTCGAGAGTGTCCAGCATTGAAACAATACACATTAGCGAAGAATTTTCTCCAAATGCCCCATACCCGGCTATAACATCTTCAGAACACATTCGAAATGCAATTGGATTGGCATTTGACTTTAAAAACCAGAAAATGTTCTACTCGGATGTTCAGCTTGGAACTGTGAACAGCGTCTTCTTTAACGGTAGCAATTTCTCAGTTATTGCGGAAAAGCAAGGCTCAGTTGAAGGATTGTATTATGAAGCAGCTCATTCTGATCTCTATTGGACGTGCAGTAATGATGCGTCTATTAATCGAATCAACCCATACTCCACCACAGCCAAGGTGGAAAAGATTTTAAAACTGAGCAGTAATGACAAACCTCGTGGAATTGCTGTTGACCCTTGTGATTCTCGAATGTACTGGACAAATTGGGATATGAATAAGCCTTCTATTCAGAGAGCTTACATGAGTGGTTATTCTGTGGAATCGATTATTACTACAGACATTAGAATGCCCAATGGTTTAACTTTAGATCATGGAGCAAAAAAGTTATATTGGGTTGACGCAAGACTAGACAAAATCGAAAGATGCGAATTGGATGGAACGGGAAGGAAAATAATTGCCAGTGAAAAGCCGAAACATGCATTTTCTATTGCTGTTTTGGGCAATTACATTTATTGGAGTGACTGGGTTCTACATTCAGTGATGCGTGCAGATAAGTATAACGGAGAAAATGTTCAAACATTGCGAAAGGACATTCTTAAACCAATGGGGATTGTTGCCGTTAGCAGACAGGAGGAAGACTGCATGAAAGATCCGTGCCATATTTTGAATGGTGGTTGTGCTGAAATATGCTATATTGATGAGTATGGCAAAGCTGCATGCAAATGCAATACTGGGAAAATGCTCCAAGAGAATGGCCGTTGTGTTTCAGAACCTAAAAATCGTGCAAACTGTACTGCTAATGAGTTCCGGTGTTCTTCTGGCAGCTGTATTGATTATGAACTAACTTGCGACACGATCAGTCACTGTCCAAACTCTGATGACGAATTGGATAAATATTGTGCCACTCGTAAATGCAAAGATGGGTTTTTCCAATGTCCTTCAAACCGATGTATTCAAAACTCTAAACGCTGCAATGGGTATGCACTTATGCAGTTTATGTTCTGTAAATAAAAATTACAGTAAAAAATGACTATAATGTTAAATTTTACTAACATGAAAAAATTGACCCATTCAATTTATTATTTCTAGATGAAATGAACTGTGGAAAAGTTGAGTGTCCCAAGAACATCAGCGAGTTATCAGTGCACACGGAGTTTTACCAATGTCCTTTCACTACGGCGTGCATTCACAAGTCGTGGGAATGGTACTTTTTTATACTTACGTGTATTTGTGCGTTTAACTTTTTAATTAATTAATTAATCACATTTCCAGCGACGGAGCAAATGATTGTTGGGACAACTCTGATGAAAAAAATTGTACTGAGGACGGTAGGTCAAAGTCCAAGAAAGAATGCCATCCAAACTCCTTCTCTTGTGGAGATGGATCGTGTATTTTACGGTATGCAAATCTTTTTAAATCTAACAAACAGCTAAATACATATATTGAGGCGTTGGTTATAAGTTGAATTATTTTTGCAGTGCTTGGGTGTGCGATATGGATGCTGGTAATTACATAGTTTTAAAATAATTTTGATGCAAGCAATAAATTTTGAAAATTTGAATGCGAAAATGGCGATGACGAAAGAAATTGTCAATACACTTGTAAACCTCAACAGTTTGTTTGCGAGTCTGGGTACGTAATTTGTCTTTGCTTTTCCAATTTTAATTGGGTAAAGTGTACTGTAAACTAAACTTTCTTTACTTTCACTTACTTTCACCAGTGAATGTATCTCATTGATGTGGCGATGTGACGGTAAATTATCATAATTACTTAAGTTTCATGTCCTACGACATTGTTATAAACGTTTTGACCCGTTTTGACCCTCAGGAAGTCACGATTGTAGTGACGGATCAGATGAGGGAGAAAGGTGCACTGATAAACCGTGTGACAATGAGAAGCAGTTTAAATGCAACAATACAGGTCGCTGCATTCCAAAGGAATACGTGTGCGACGGTAAGTAGGATGGCAAGCCTTTTTTCTGTTGTGCAGTACGGTTGTTTTAAACGAAAGCATGTGGGAATTGCTTATCAATTGACAGGGGATGAGGATTGCCAGGGAGGTGAAGATGAAAATCCTCCGGAAGGATGTGCTAATATCACAACATCCAGCAATGTTTTAGGTGTTTGTTCACCTCATCAGTTTCAATGTAAAAATGGCATTTGCCTTTCTCCTGAATGGGTAAGCAAATTTGTAAGCAATAATCAGGGATATTTGAGCGAACAGATAAAAACTCACCCCTTGAAATACAGGTTTGCGACCAAGAGAAAGACTGCCAAGACGGAGAAGGTAATTTCAATGCAAGCTCATATTTTAAGTTCTTGAAATATAATGTAACATGACCAATCGTTTTTTGTTCAGATGAAGAAAGCTGTCCCCAAAATGAAAAATGCGATGAAAATAACAGCGATGGTCAACCGTGCGCTCCTGTTACTTGCGAACCAAACCAGTTCAAGTGCAACAATGGCAGATGCATTAGCTCTAACAGAAAATGCAACGGTAATAATAATTACAAGCCAATTGTTGATTTAATTGCTGATTAAAAGGTCTAATTGACAAAATGGCTATTAGGAATGAATGATTGCGGGGATTTGAGTGATGAGGGATTAACGTTATGTGGGAAAGATAAGTACTGTACTGCGGATAGCGAATTTTTGTGCAAAAACAATGTTTGTGTCAACGAAAGTCTGCTCTGCAACGGACAGAACGGTAAGATAGATTAAGTTTCTCCGCTTCATTTATATTGTTCTTATCCGGGTGACTTTCTAATCGTGACAAATATGTTAATTTTTTCAGATTGTGGGGACAGCAGGTATTTGTTACTACCGCATATTATTATGTTAGTGCATGTAAAACTCAGATATAAATGTGTTTCTGTCTTGTTTTAGTGACGAAATTGGCTGCGGAATTAATGAATGTGATAGCCCTCAAAGTGAACTTAAAGTTTGCCAACATACTTGCATTGATAAGAAGGTGGGGTATCAATGCAAATGTTGGACTGGGTTCAAACCAAACCCAAACAACCCTAATTTATGCATGGACATTAATGAATGTGATGAAAGAGCTTGTTCGCAAATATGCAAAAACTCGTTGGGCTCCTATAAATGTTCCTGCCTACCTAATTACATCCTAAAGGAAGATGGGCATACTTGCAAAGCCAATTCAAGCGAACCCGTGAAACTTCTTCTTTCAAATCAATACTACGTCAGAATGGTTGATAACCACGGAATTATCACATTACTGGCTCAAAACCTCACAAATGCAGTCGCCCTTGATTATGATTGGGAAGGTGGATGTCTCTACTTTTCCGATGTTACAGCTTTCGGTAGCAGTATTAAACGGTTGTGCATTCCATCTAAAAATAGTTCTGACATTCGTTCCGAAGGACAGCTTCATGAAGAGGTATTTAAGAAATTACATTAAAAAATTTTGATTAGCTAATTTAAATTAACGAAATTAATATTCAATATTCTTTATTCATTTAGACTTTGCATCACATTACTGTTCAAAGTCCTGATGGTTTAGCAGTGGATTGGATTGGAAAGAATCTGTACTGGTGTGACAAGGGCACAGATACAATTGAGGTATCTCGACTCGACGGCAGTTTCCGTAAAGTTTTGATTCATGACAGACTACAAGAACCCAGAGGGATTGCTTTGGATCCTTTGCATGGTCAACTATTCTGGACGGATTGGGGAGATGAGCCTTACATTGGGAGAGCTGGAATGGATGGATCAAACTTTAAAATTTTAATATCTGAAAACCTTGGTTGGCCAAATGCGCTAACCATTTCACATGAAACAAATGAGCTCTTTTGGGCTGACGCTAAAGAGGATTATGTGGCGGTTGCAAATTTGAATGGAGGAAATAGAAAAACCATTCATAGCAGAGGTATGTACAATTATGGTAAGCTAAATTCATTTCGCATTAAATAATGTATTTGAAGTTGAATCGCGTGCTAATTAAATTTATTAATTTCATTTAGTGCATAACCCTTCAGCGAAAGTTCACCACATTTTTGCAATAACAACCTTTGAAGATACGATTTGGTGGTCCGATTGGGAAACCAAAAGTGTTGAAAGGTGCCACAAATACACGGGTCAAAATGAATCCCGTGTGACCACAACAATACATCGACCTATGGATGTAAAAGTTTTCCACCCTTTCCGCCAGCCACCAAGAAATCCAAATCCATGTGAAAATAGAGGTGGTTGTCAGACGCTTTGTCTTCTCAGCCCTAGTGGCGGAGCTGTTTGCGCATGTCCTGAAAACTTCATTTTGACTGAAAACCAAAGAAATTGCACAAACAACTGCACAAGCTCACAATTTGAGTGCAAGTCAACTTTGAAGTGTATCCCCAGGTAAACATTTATAACGCAGTTTATTACAATTCTGCTTATTGTAAATATTATGGTTAATTAACCATAATAATTTCTTCTTAATTCCTTTATAGCTGGTGGGTTTGCGATGGACAGCGTGATTGTTCACTATCAGACGATTCGGATGAGCCATCAACATGGTATAATTACTTAAATATGTTACTTAAATAGCCTTGTAGTTGTTGGGGTTTTGTTTTCAACTTTCGTTACTTTCTCCAGTCCCCCATTCAATTGTACGCCTGGACAGTATCAATGTCGTCTTAGCGGAGAATGTAAGTGATATGTCATGATTTGTAAGGGCTGTGATCACTTATCTTGAACTTTTAATTAGTTAAGATTTTGATCAAAATATTTTTATTAATTGCTAATTATTAAACGTTATTTTAACGTTCAGGCATTCACCCTGCAAGTATTTGTGATTCGAAATCTGATTGTTCGGACGGTAGTGACGAGAAGAATTGTGATAAGGTATATTAATTAACTTTCGTTCTTAAATATAGCACAATTATTGGACTTGCAATATTTATTTTGGAACTATTTATAGCATACCTGCTTCGGAACACAGTTTAAATGTGAAGGAAATGGTACCGTCAAATCCTTTTGTCTTCCTCAGAACCAACGCTGTGACGGTAAGTTATTGCCAATTAAAGATAGATCGTTGTTACGCTTTCACTATCATGTTTTGCCTGTAATATTTAGGAAAAATCGACTGTCCAAGTGGTCAAGACGAAAGTAACTGTCAATCCAAAACATGCCCCGCAAATCAGTTTACTTGTAACAACAAAAAGTGTATTCAACCCGAATGGACATGTGACCTAGAGGTATTAAACTAACATAGAGATGTAATATGAATGTGAGATCATTGCTGAAAAATGTCGATTTTATTAGGATGACTGTGGAGACGGAAGTGATGAAGCTCCATACATAAATTGCACTCAACGGTCTTGTGATACGAACAATAAATTTCGCTGCAGATCTGGAAAATGCGTCCCTTCATCATGGAGGTAATAACTTTTGTTAATAATGACTAGTTACACTTAATTATAATAATAATGACTAGTTACACTTAATTATAATCATAATAATAACGATAAATGGCCATTTTAGGTGCGACGGAGAGAAGGACTGCCATGAAGGTTTGAAATTATAGATTCATTTCTTAACACACGCGACTAAAACCAGGAAACACTTTTTAACATTGTCGCATTCTATTTTTTACAAAGGGGAAGATGAGCCTGAAGCATGCTCCAATCCAGAAGAGCATCCTTGTGAACCAACCTACTTTCGATGCAATAACCACAGATGCATTCCTTCTCGATGGCGCTGTAAGATTTCTTAATTCAATATGATATTGGGGACCTTGAATTAGTATGTAACTTGATAATTAAAGGTTTCGGAAATAGATACACTCATTTTCGTGAGCTAACGCGAACGTACGTTGATGGAACGATTTTGTGATGCTACTTCCACTCTTTCTCCATGGCTATTCCTTCATGCGCTTTTAGTTGGATAATTATTCAATTTATGGTTATGGGGGTAAAATATTTTGTGACATCCCAAACGAAATATTCTCGAGAGAAATTCAACTGATAGTTTCTTAACATACACGATAACGCATGTGACAAGCGAGTGGGAAGTGTTTCTGACGCGGCGTTGTATTCGAAATAATTGAGGGTACCGAGTTTTACTGTGTTCTACTGTTTTAACTGTGAGCCCGCATGATATCAAATTACCTATAAACTATATACAGCTAGCTATCTTACCTTAACCAAAAGGGGTCCGCATGCAAATTACTCGTGCTGAAATTTCAAAACTGCATTAACGACACTATAGCGCCGTATTAACAGACCAAGTTTAGTTGCAACACAGAGATGTACACCTATCAAGATATTTAGAGTAGTTCGCTTGCATTTCAAAGCACTTGCATTTTGAAGTACATCCGAAAAATCCGGTCCCCTGTATTCATTGAATGTGACACTTTGGTAGAATGCGAGTATTTGCGGTGTGTGGTAAAAACGTCAAACTTGGAACACCTGGGGTTCTATGAACTTGAATCGAAATCCTATTAGTCGATTGCAAAGCTACTCGTAATATATCTTCAAGGGGGTTGTGCATAGAAGAACACTTATTTTTTCTTCTCAATCTTGTGTATAGACGACCGATCACTGACTGCCTGCAAGGACGGATCTGTTTTGCCCATGGAGAAGGGATTGTTTTGCAGCATTAATCTAAATCAGCGTATGTTAATATCCGAGATCAGTTCATCACGTGTGTAAACAACAGGAGAATGCATCTGCTGAATAGGTGTGATGTATATGCCACCGACCTTATAAGTATTCGCGCAATTGGTAAATCCTCAGGTTTAGGTTCGCTACCTTGCGGAAAGTTTTTTACAATTTATTGTGGAGTTGGCATTCCGTTTTAGGTGATTACGCGTGTATTGTTAAATCACCATTTAATGGAATTACTGGATTAGTCAACTATAAGCCAGACCTGTTAATATATCGGCAAGGATGCAACTTGAGGACCCCGAATGTGACGGAAAAGTACTTGTTTTGCTAGGCAATCTGGCGAATCGTACAGGCATTTCCAATATGTTTTTGTTGGCGAGAAATTCTCAAAATGCTACAATAACAACGTGTTAAAAACGCATTGTAAAATTCTCGGAAAGTTCTACATCAGTAGATCAATATAGGACTTATTAGATTGGTGTGAACCGCATCAAACTAATGTCGTGTGTTCTTTTCGTTTTGAACTTTCGACTGGAGACTTGATGATGGGTGAAGGAACTGTGCGTAAGGCATGGTGACGCTCACTATTGTAGCTTTTTAAATACTAAAACTAGCACATTTACTCGTATAAAACAAATAAGGTGCTATTTTAAGTACTTAAAAAAATCCTATCTGGTTACGGTTTCGTTCAGAGGAACTCCAGGCGAGCTCGTTAATGAGCGGTTGGGGAATGTGTCCCAAAACGCGACCAGTGTCCGCAGAATGGAACTCGGGTTCACAAGTAGTGCACAGACATTTAGCGTAATTTCTCAATCTATCGCTCATCCAGAGTACTTGGTGGAGCTTTTTGCTTATAAAAGTGACCTTTTAAGTGAGCTACGTGCAATGGTTTCACTGAATTCGATTTTTTGCGTAGGTATCGACGTCAGTCTTGTGTGCGACAAGTGGAGCATCCAAACTCCCATGCGTTGATGGCAGGTTCGATCTTCATTGATTTTTAATTTTGAACTTCCGAATGTAGCAAGTGACCAAGATACATTATTGAGTTTCGCTTCTATATGTAAACAATTTTAACGTTTTTGTCTCTTTAGCGCATGACAAGTGGTTGATATGTGCGCTTGTTACTTCGGGTCTTGTTCCCATACCTGCGTGGTGAAAAAGGCGGAGTGGTCGCCTCTAAAAGCACAACATTTTCTAACTTGTTGAATGCTCCGAAGGTCTAGCCATCACAAACAAAATGGGAAACCTTCTCGGTCCATGACTGTGGCGGTTGCCTTTCGAGCGGTTTAGAGCGCATTCATTACTAGCTCCGCTTATGATCTACCTCAGAGACAACCACAAGTTATTTGAAACCAAATCCTTCCAAAACAGCCGGTTGGAAGCTAGCAGATTGGAGAACAGAAAATGCTTTCTATGAACCTTGAATACGACTGTAGCTCATATCATACACAAGCTCAAGAACAGTCATTAGATTTTAATACTGCTAGAGGAAAGATGTAAACTTGTAACGACGTAATACTACACATTCTAACGCGGATCTGGCCACAACGCATATTCGATCCTAAGTGTGAGACTCACCATGTTCTCGCAAGGACTCCAATACACAGCTTGTGTCACAGGCTTTGAGAAACGGAATATGAAGGGCATCAATGCTGCTGAGATTTTTTGTAGTTGTAACATCTAAAAAAGCCGACTACAGTTTTGCTAATGGTTCATTATATGTTTGTTCTGAAGTTGCGGTATGCAGTTTATCTATGTAGTCTTAACATCTCGCTTGCCAACTTAGGTAGCGGGGGCGAGTGAATTGCCTACCGGCCTTGATGGCTAAGGAATAGCAATTTGCACTGCGAGCGACGTTTTGCTAAAGAATTTACATGGATTTTGGATGCGGGACATAGCACTCATTCTGTGACAGTCAATCGTTCCCGTAGTTGGATGGAAAGAACGGGAGATCTGCGACGTTCTTTGGAATCAATAAAGGACTTGTTGACCATGTGAAATTGTAGTGGATCCTGAATATTACTGAATGTAGGATTTTATTGAAAAGATTAAAAATCCCGATTATCAGTCATTAAAAGCTACAGCACCAACATGATTTAAGGATTATGACCTAAAATCCGAACGTTGTAATTCTTTTTCCATTTATTTCGGAGCGCCGACATAGTTTAGCTAGGGTCGGGCTCTGATTATGCAGAAAAATAGACAACATCAAAGCAAAAAAAATTAGTCCAGTCAATGTTGCCGTAATATGGATGGGAGTGGGAGAAAAGACATTGCTAACATTCTCCGTGCCAAAGGGTCTTCCATAGACTCACCCGAGCACAGAAGACGAACATCATGTTTCTTATGATAAACTGACAGGATATGTTAGATGAAACAGTCTCTACATTTGGAACACAGTTTATGGGTATAAGAATGGACGTCTCTAGATAGAACTACGTATCGAATTGTTGAAGATTCTCTAACACGCTGTAAAATATTATATCACTTTAGCAGGAGGTATGGACAATGAACGAAAGGATTCTTATGGGTCGATTTCTTAATTGGGCTTGTTTTAAAGCAGTTCGTTAACATTTGTAAAATTTGTTTCCAAGGCAATATGATGAGTTCTCCACATTATAAGTGCAACTCTTTTTTTCCCAGTAAAACGCCTCGAAACCGTATGAGTCCAATTAGATAGCTCTATTGTGTTAGAGGCACTGTTAGGTTTTCTATCCTGAACAACATACCAACTTGATAAAATCTACAGAATGGATAAATTTGGGAAAGACGAGCCAACATTTTGGCTGCGAGGGGCGCGAATGCAACCTCACGTTGCTATAAACTTCTGTTGCATTGAGGTTTACATATCACTCTTGAGACAAAATATGTAAGAGTAGGTGCTTACTAGGTTAATTCATTAATCCGACTTCAGATGTGGCACAACTTTACCAACACCTTATCTTCATTTTAATCATTGTTTTTTTTTAAAAATTTCAGTGGGAGAACATGTGGAAAATCGATGGCTCTCTGCGCACGCACTTCCTTGGATTTACTCGAGTGTATCATTTTCAATGCCGTAATAGTGGAAATACAGCGGCTTCTTGCATTTTCGCATCTCACGCGATAGAGAAAAGCCCACATTCCCCACCTCACCAAAATAAACTCAAGAAATTGGTGTCACTTAGCATATCTGTAACAGCAAGAGCGAATGTATGAGTTTGAATGCAAGCAGAATGAGTCCAAGGATGTGTTATAAAGAAGGATGCTCCTTTAAAGGTCTGTAATCCATTGTTATAATTGGGATTCTATATTATGCGAGGAGTATCTGATTGCGCTGGCGCTAAGTGGCTCGGGTTAAACAAGGGACGTCTGCTTTCAGTGAAGACTCTCATATTTGGGCTCATCCTACATGATGCGGTTCAATTTAAGGTTCCCCACGTCCACAAAGTAAGCCCTACGCCCTATATACTTATTTCATGATTATATTTTGTGTTTTAATAGTTTGTGGAGGCATAAAGTAGAATTTAGTAGAACAATATAATGGTTTAAAATGCATCCTATCCTACAATATACTAAGTTGCGTATTTCTGACACCGCACCAACATACTCCAGAAATGAGACAGTCTGGCTTTTGAAACCCAAATTTTATTATCTGCAAGGCCATTGTAACAACAATGGAAAATGCAATGATACACCAAACAATTGTCTCTGCCCGAAAGGCTATACTGGAAGACTTTGCGAGTCTTGTGAAATGCTAAGGTGTGAAAATGGTGGTGTGTGCAAGTTGGATCTGCAAAGGAAACCAATGTGTCAGTGTCCAAAGGGCTATTCTGGTTACAGATGCGACAAATCTATATGTGACAGCCATTGCCAGAACAAAGTAAGCAATTATATTTTATATTAAATTGTAAAGTCACCTAATTTACATAATCTTTGTTGGGTATTATAGGGTAAATGCAAAGTGAAGAATGGTAGTCCAGAGTGCAGTTGTTTGTTTGGGTATAAAGGGAAACGATGCGAGGAGGACATCTGTGAGCAAATCCAGTGTTCAAATGGGGGTAACGGAAATTAAAAGAATTACTTTATTATTTGTGCTTATTCATTCTATTTAATCTACAACTATAATAATGTTTCTAAAGGGCGGTGTGAATCAACTTCAAGTGGGTTTGGATGTACATGTCCAAAACCATATGTGGGAACTAGATGCGAATATAACTTGTGTGAATGTCAAAAATGCTCGAAACACAACCCCAAATGCCAATGCCCATCAAACGTTAACACACCTGAGGAATACTGTTACGGTTCTAATAGCTCGTTAAGCATTCGTTGTAAGCCGTCTTTCTGCAAGCATGGAGGCGCCTGCGTTGTGATCGATGATAAGCCCTATTGCAAGTAAGAGTTAAAAAGACCGTCATTCTTCAGTGTAATTTGTTAAAATTAAATTATCTAACCTATGTGAAACCTTGTTTTCAGATGTCCTGATACTTGGGTTGGATCACGATGTGAAATATCAGCTCCAATCGACAAGCCTTGCCAATCATACTGCGTTCATGGTGGTATTTGCATCATGCTAGATATTTCGGCGAAAAAGCCAGAATGTAAATGCTTATTGGGATGGACTGGACATAGGTGTCAACTCAAGTCTTCTTGCAGCCCTGGATTCTGTTTTAACGGCGGTATGTCCATTTTTATCCTGGCTCTTTTTAGTTTAATAACTTACAATGAACTACATATTATTATTTCAATTCATACAGGTACTTGCGTTCCAAACCTAGATGATAACCTCCAACCCACATGCAGGTATGTAAAGTTACAAAAATGTATTTTTGAAACCATTTCATATAGCTCATATAATTATTCATGCATTTTAGCTGCCCAGAAGGCTTCTATGGAATGCGTTGCGGAAGTCGCTTGACGAGAACTACAAGCAGTGAAAGTTCGAGCAGTGAAGAAAGCGGGGTTACATGGGTCTTGGTGTTGGTTTTTATCGTTGTGGCCGTGAGCGTTGCTGGGTTTTCAGGATGTGTGGCATATATTTTTCTCAGAAGAAAACAGTATGGACATTTCAACCGGTCCGCGTTACCGAGTTCAATTTTTCCTTTCACTACTTTCTCCAAGCAATGTAAAGACGGTCGTTTACAACGTTTTCTTTGGTGTATTCTTAGGGGAAGGCCGTTTATGCATGTACGAATGCATGATGCTGGAACAGTGGAGATTAATAACCCAATGTTTTTGAAGGAAGAAGGGGATGAGGATCATGCATCAGAACCTAGTCTTATATTCGATTCAGATAAGGTAATAATGAAACGAAATTTACGTATATTTTTAAGACAGAAATCGTAAAACTCAAAATTTTTTTTTACATCAACAGGTATTATTGCAAGGGACAAACTTTGCCAATCCTGTGTATGAGACAATGTACAAGGAGGGCGAGTCCAGTGCAGTAAGTGACGAGAAGAAAGGTTTGCTCCAAGGTGAAGATTTCTCTTCTTCAGGGGATCATCCATTAGCCGATCCACTAGCATAAAGAATTACTATACTACATTACAGGAAGACGCTGTTTTTGTCTTCATCAAACAGCTTATTCAAAAGTCATTATTTCAAAACTTGACAGATGTCTATTCTTTACTGATACAAAAAAACTATGTATTTAGCTGATCGTGAAATGTGTTTTGAAAGGGAAAAGTACACCGTTTCGTACCTGTGTTTCTAATTATTATTATTATTATAAAGATATTATGTACATTGTATACACAGTTTTACTATTTTCAGTTTTAGTTTACCAATGAAAATAATTAATGTCATGAAGAGCAGTATACTTACCCATACCTATAATATTATGTCCAAATAATATTAACTCTGTCCGTTCCAGTAACAGGCTTTTAAACCTAGTACATTTATTACCAGTAATAATATTACCATAACTTGTAGCTTACTTTTTAATCAGTGGTGTGAGAGTGATTGATTATGTTATACCAACTAGAATTGTTTTATATACTTGGGGTAGTATTGGATCTCCAATTTTTAATCAACCATGATGATATAGGAAATGGTTACTTAAAAGGAAGGGCAGCTATAGCATTGGTTATGTCTTGTCGAGATTTTTGCTTATCATATTAAAAAACTATTTTGTCATGTGTAAGATAATGAAACCAATTCGTTTCATCGCTACTTAACAGATTTTAAATAGGTAATACCTATTATTCCGTTTTATCTTATTTAACCCCTACTTGTTTACTTATGGCAGCTTTTTTACGTGAAAAAAACTTTCTCTATTATTATTATTACTATTAAAGAACTACTGACAAGCAGACATAATCAAAAAGATATTGTTTGTAAAAGAAGGTTGTAATTTTATGTGACAAAGAAGTTTTCATATCATGATCAGTTTTTTGGTAATTTGATAATATTGTGATAAAACTGAGATTTGTATCATACAGAGAGGATTTCTTTTATAGCTTCATAAAACGTATTTAGCAGTTTTCGTTTTAGTCTTCCTGGCATCTGGAAAAGCGCTTCATTTATTTGTACACTTATACAAAAACTTGACTAACAGTGCAGTCGCAGTCGTTGCAATGCATAGCTCATACATAGCAATATATATTAGTGTAGTGTTGTAGTTGTAGGTAGAACGGCAATGTATTAGTAATAATTAGCTGGTTATTGTTTTCACAATGCATTTACAGGTAATTATAATGAATACATAACGATAAATGCCATATATAGCTATAGTCAATGTACTGAAGAGTAAAAAAACACGTAATATGAATAAATAAAGATACAACTTGTTTTATGAAATCAGAGTATATATACATATACACGCTATATTTATTATTTTTATTTCATCATTTAATTTACTATTATAATAATCATAATATATATAGTATATAGTCAAATAACATTATGCAAGTCTTCCGGTTAGTCATTCACACAACAATTTGGGGTTAGATGTGTGCGCATCATTTTCATTGTTCATAGTCATTTCTATATTTGTTTTATTACAATACAACTTTAGAATGAGGTTTAGATGGCAGTATATATTTTATTGCAGTAATTATAGAAAGCAGACATATTGGCAAACGAAAGAGAAACTACTACAATATTAACTTTTGAATCTGTTTAAATATTATGTGCTATAAAAAACTACGCAATAATCTTCGCACCAAAAATTCTTAGGTCTTTTACAAGAGGTAGTATATAGTGCTGCAAACCTAATGAATAACATTATTTTATACTCATAACCTTTTTGTAATACTACATGCGGCAGGAAAGGAATGAAGCCAGATTTCTCTTCGACGGAAAATTCATCAAAGTCATCAACATTCATTTAGCATCAATGTCTTTCGTAGTTTTAATAATTTCAGATTTCTATAGACAAACATTCTTGTCAACTTTTTTACTACTACAGTCTAACATGAAAAGTCAAAGATACAATTGTTATTACATTTTATAAGTATTTTATAGTCATTTCCTTTCTACTCTACTACTTTCACCTTTCTCAATATAGCAATATCCGCTTTTCAATTGTCTTTCTACATATGGGGCACTCTGATATCCGATCACCACAACTCTGGCATGTTCCATGTCCACAAAGGAATATCTGTAAAACAAAATCAATGGTTGGAGTATAATCATTATTTTGAGACAACTGCAGCAAAGTAGGAAACAGAAATAGAATGGCACAAAATGTTTTACCAAATTCCTTAGTCTGTCCATGCACACAGGACAACAAGTCTGTTCCTTAATATCCAAAAGCTGCTGTTGCAGTTTCTGAACATCATTATAATCCTTAGTGCCATTATTCAGCAACTGAGAATGGTTACTGTTATATCCGTGTGCAGCGGCAAGGGCTGCATTATTTGCATGTGTAATGTTATCAGGGGAAACTGGCGGTGATAAGCCTCCTCCAACCCCTGCATGCGAACTCAAAAGATTGGCATCTAAACCTGGAGACAGATTGGATGGTGCGACCATGGAAGCACTACTGCTATTACTATTATTGGGGCCATGCATAGATATAGATGCGACTACAGCAGCGGCAGCAGCAGCAGTGGCTACATTAGAGTTGCTTGTGTTGACAGACGGAGGAGACACAGCTGCTGATGAAACTGTTGTTGCAGCTCCACCGGATGTCGCATTAGCATTATTGTTGTTCACACTGTTGCAGTTATTACTACCCGAACCTGGTGGAACAAGGCTAGTTGTTGGAGGCGTTAGAACGACAAGGTTAGAAGCAGGCTTTGTCACTCCTAGAACACCCTGCTGCTGTTGTTGCTGCTGCTGCTGCAGACTATTCCCAGCGGACCCCAGAAGAGAGCTCATTCTTTCGATTGGAGATCGGCATGTAACACATTTTTTCATGATACTAGCACAGTTAGTACAAGCACAGATGTGACCACATGGCTTGAAGACGATGGATGCTCTTTGATCAGAGCATACTAAACATTCCTCAATCTGGAAACATCAAGAGTAATATATTTATCATCATTATTTTTCACGACTCGTGCACGCGAAATTAAAATTCTCTCTGACAGCCATATTATTCCTTCATTTTTCATAGTCATCAGACATGTCCATCATAACTCTCGTGGAACCATATCGGCAAGTGTATTTGCTCTGAGCCGCATACCCACCATAGTATAACTTTTGTTGGCATTTTCTTCATCATAACTTACTTTGGATCGGCTTACAACTTGGGAGCGACATAGCAGGCATTTCTTAACCCTTGACCCACAATGCTCGCAAGTTACACAATGGCCACAAGGTCCAAAAACGACTTCCCTTGGTCCATCCGAGCATACCATACATTCATCTCCCGTTTCACTTGGATCCAAACTCGGTGTGGGACTCTGTGCTTTCGCTGCTCCACCTTCATTTGGATGCCTACAGTGATTCATTCACAAAAAAACACATTGAGAGAAAGGCTTACCACGTCATATTATCAAAGCTTAAAAACAATCTTCATGAAATTTATATACTTTTATATAAAAGCTACTATAAGCACACAAGACAGCTTAGACCAAAAAAAAGAGACAAAAACTAGCCATGTAATATGGCAACTACAAAAATATCGTATCACTACTACTACTATCGCGTACATAGTAGTACACACAAAGGGCAGGGCAACAAAACATTTTACTCTATTATCACATTACTTTCAACAACTTGGAGTCGTATTATACTTTTAGCATCCCATTATCTCATTCGTTTAGTCCACCATTCATCCATATTTCATTCAGATCAACACATCAGCATTACTGCTTACTATACGTACTTCAAAAGAAGGGAAAAGACGAGAGAAATATCTAAGCAAATGTATATATATATATTCTCTCTATATATATTTACACCACGATATCATTGTGAAGCCGCCATGAGCAGAGAAACTTTGATAATATTTATGGCTCCGTATAATGCAGAGCATAAGCCGAGTGAGGAAATAAAAAGAGGTGATATATGCATTAAATGTGACAAAAATTTCAACTTTTTCTTCCTTTTTTATCCTACTAATAATACATCAGATGGTAGTCTAACTTAAGCAAAAAAAATTGTATGGTAATATGTATATGAGTGAAGAGGAGAGAGAGCGAGGTAAAATGCAGCAAAAGAAATAGTATTACTGCTGAGCTGCTGTTCTGCTGTAACCCACACCATTTCCTTGAGAATAACATTTCTCTAGCCATACAAGTAGTATTGCACACGAGAGAGCTGGGAAAGGAGAAAGAAAATGGTAAAAAAAGGAAGGAAGGAAGGAAGAAACCACTCTGAGAGAATCAGTTTATACTGTAATAGCTCCAATACACTAGCATCCCTTCAACTTGACTCAAATAATAAAAAACAGTAAAAGAAAAAAGTGTTTCCTTCTTTTCCATTCCCATGCTCCGCTATAATATGGCTATGGTTATGCACCGAGAGGGAAAGAAACATCATGTACATATATAAATACATACCTATAGAAAGTTGCGTTGAAAATATACATTCAAGGAGAGAACAAACGTGGAATAAAATAATTCATCAAGAGAATAGAAGAGGAAAGAAGACAGATAGCCCCATAAAAAGTAAAAACTATTCTCCTCTTTTACGCTCCACTTCAATTCTCCTCAACCCCTGTCTTCTCTCTCCTTTTCTTTTCTTCCTCATGGAAGAACCAGAGTAAAGAAACAAAAATCTACTCTGGGTGAGAGCAGAGCAGACTACTACTGAAGAAGAACACCAGTAAATGAAACGATGGTTGCCAGAAGAAGAAGAATAATATACATATGCACAAAGTTGGTTGCTGCTCGTCCTCTGCTCATACACATACCAGACTCGTAAAGACAGACAGATAGACAGACAGCTCTAGCCCCGCTAAAACTACCTCTTTCTCTCTCCCCTCTAAAACAGTGCGCGTCTCTCTTTTATGTATGTATATAATTTGAAGACACACAGGAACTGGGAACGTGAAAGTCCCACACACACACACCCAGAGACTCTTTTGCTGAAAACAGCCGAATTCTTTTACCAGCATTTCCATATCACCATCCCAAAACTTTCAGCTCAACCAGTCAGCACGAATTTCACTATCCTCCTCCGTCCGTACGAGCGAGCGATCATCATCACGGTCGTACGTAACCCCATTACCAGCACCATACCATCACCAAATAGGAACGTATACATACCCATTCGAATGCCAATACCCCACAAGGAAATGGAAGTGCACACACACACACAAAACTTTAGAAGAAAAGAAAAAAGAGTGGCCTGACCAGCAAAGCAAGTAGCATACACAAAAAAGCAAAAGGAAAACCAACTATGGTTGGAGACGCTCAAGAAAAAGGAAGCTGAAAAAGAAAACACGAAAGGCGAAGCAAATATGTATGAGAAAAAGGGGAAAAGCCGCGTCTTCTCTTTTAGTAGGTACAGAGAAAGTTTGATGGGAAAATAGTTGAGAAAGAACGAGTCCACGGATGAAAGATTACCAAGAATATGTACGGAAACAAGTAGGATAAGAAAAAAATAGTAAGTAGTCACGGGGAGATGGCCATATAAGCGCCCGTTCATACAACAAGAGACGAGAGTTTTGAGGAAAAGAATGTAGCACAATGTGTCCATCCTCTTTTCATGCGCTTCATATAACATGATTTCATACATGCGATGCAATGAAATGAGATGAGCTGGGATGGTGACTTTGTGACGGATAGAAGGGCAATAATAGGAATAAAGCTTACAGTAAAAGCTATAGCTTGTATGGTAAAAATCGCTTCTCCAGCACCGTAAAGCAAGCTAAAAGCATTTTAGTTCTTTTTTTGTTCTTCATTCATTCATTCATTCAAGCCTCTGTTTTTCTTGCTGCCTTTTGCCTTTGCTGATGCTCCTTTTGCTTTTTTTCGTTTTCTCTCTCCGCTCAAACTAACTTCTTGCCCAAACAAACTGTCACATGTGTTTTGTCAACTTTTTAGCAAGCGGATATAGCAGAGAAAGCCGAGTCGAAATGAAAACTTACGTGACACTCCTCTCATTACGGGACTGTTGAAGGGCGCGACACAAATTAGGATCTGGAAATTAGCATCAAATTAAATTTTTCACTTGGCCAACAAAGTTACACGCGTAATTAGCAATAACATGTCTGCCTGAACGGCACACACGTTTACGAGTAATTTTCCAAAATTAAATAAGAAAAAGACACACATGACACTCAAATGTTAATAATAATATAGTTTTTGTTGGCACAATTTTCCCTCCTTGTGTAGAAAATTACACACAAAAAGTGTAATATTGGAAGAGACATAAGAGACATCTATAATAATAAGTAAAAAAAAATAATACTTACCCGGACAAAGATCAAGTGCACATTGAGATTTCTTATTTCGGATTGTCATATCAGCACCGTTTGCAGCTAGAAATATAGCAATAGAAGCCGACGATTTCCTATCCGAAGCCGCTGGACCCAATCCGATGATAAACTTTTTGGCCAGACGACAAAAAATTGAAAAGAAAAAAACGAGAGAGAAAGTAGAAAAAACATATATACAACATACATGATAAGATATACATATACATGGTGGGTTGAGAATGTAAAAAGTCAAATTGACTTCCACGCCATCATCGTCGTCCTACAATCATCATCATCATCATCACCATTCTCACGCAATTCCCTGATTCAATACATACGGAATCAAGGAGAGTGTGAATACGAATGTGCAACTAGAAAAGTAGGGATAAGATGGAGAGCAGCAAGAGTAAGCGAAAAGTAATACTAACCCTAACACCAAAATTTTTTACCCTCACTCTTTCCTCTCAATTTTTCTCTGGCTAACGTATATCCAATATTGCATCAGAGTTACAAAGGTTCACACTGACTGACAGAGTTACGAATCAACTAACTTTCGTTTTTTTTATACTAGACCCACATATACATTCCCATTTATTTACAACAGTTCAACTGTTGTTGGTACAAAGAACGGAAGGGTCACAAGTGCACATTTTTACGATCATTCCCTTTCTCTTATTCTCAGATTGCAGCTTTTTTTCTTTCTTGATTCACTTCTTTCTTCTTCTACTCCACACACGACATAACTTTCACAAAAAGCAAAAAAACCAATAAAGATCTTGACGGTTGGGCGGTTACTGTCAGTACCGCCCCATCATATCGTTTCATTTTCTCCTGCTTTCTCTCACATGCACGTATGCATGCATATCAGCAAAAGTCTTGGTTTCTCTGCATACACACACTCAACTTTACATACATTAGATTCATACATCCATATTGTTAGTCTGACGGTCGACTTTTCAACAGTTCTTTTCTTTTCTTCGCCCTCCACCACTTCTTTATGTTTCATACTTTCCTTCTTCTAATTCCTTTAAAAGTCTCAACAGATGAAGTTAAGTAGGCTTACGTTGTCTCCCTTTCGCACATTACAAACAAGAATATGGCTGCAAATATGAGCTATAAAAAGCCTTCTCGCAAAGTACTCAAGAAATCCTATCATTATTACATTTCCTCAATAAATAAAACGTATCGACTCAATTAACATCAACAGTCATCACGAGCTCCATTTTCTCTCCCTATTACACTATAGTATAAAATGCATGGCATATATAGTTAGTTGGTCGTTCTGCCTGCCATCGAGTCCTATATAGAAAGCTCAAGGGAAAGAGGATGCAAAAAGTCATTAAAGGAAAAGCTGGGATGAACTGTGTGTGTTGTGCGACAGGGAATGCTAGGCTCCCACACAACATAAACATTTTCCTATAATAATAATAACACACCCGTCGCTACCTAAAGTTTGCAAACATATATAATGCCTTCGTGATGATACTTCTGGCTGATGGTGCTACTTTTGTAACACACACAAGCACACATGCAAAAAAAAACTTTACAGCAAACGAATGAGAAACAGAAGGAGAGAAAAACGATTTTTGCCAAGTGACTTTTCCTCTTCTTGTCTCTTTGCATACAAGTAATTCCATTAGTCAGATCAAGTTGCTTTCTCCAGAGAGATACGCAAACAACATAATATGTCCTTATTTATATAAGCGAGATATATGAATACCACATCAAGTATCAGAATCAAACTATTTAAGGGCAAGATCTCAAGTATTATGTTCTAGCATCACATAGTCCCTAGTGTATTCCCCTTTTTGCTACAATGTCATACACTTTCCGAGCTATAGAGTCGTAAGTAATCAACTAGGTATATTCATTCATTCTAATATGCTTACATGTATAAATCCAGATGACATTTCCACTAAATATATATATACAAAAGCTTTTCTACACCTACAGCTAGTATTTTCATACAAACAGAATCCTGTTACTCTTTCTTTTTCTCAGATTCTCATTCCTGAGGATCGGCTATTATGCCCATATCAGACTTGGAGAGAAGGAGTTGAAACGTTGAACGACGGGTCTTAAAATATAATTTTCTATCTGTCTCAAACTAAATCACTTTTCCTTAAAATATATGATGTGGCAATACGTGTTTCTCCTCACAAAACGCCTTGTTCTCTGTTTGTCTCACTCACTCCCATTCTATTTCTTTGTACTCTTGTATGTTCACGTCAACAGAGGGAAGGTTGACAGGAAATGGATCAAAATAATAATACCTCACACACAAAAATAAGATGTAATATGTGCCCAACTAAAGAGAAAAAATGGGTGAGGAGCTGCACATAAAGTAACACAAAAAATAATATTCCCTGACAAGTATGAACAGTGAACCCTGACTCTTGATGGTGATGATGATGACGGTGACTATATAGAGGTGATGGCAGCAGTCAGCCATACGGTAATCGCTGTAATATTAAGTTTGTTCAAAGAAAATTTTCCTTTTCTACAACATAAACTCAACTCGTTCGCATTTCTTTTTACGAAAAAGTTTTTCCAAATAATAAAATTTACACAGTGAAAGAAAACGAATGAACATGGAAAGAGAAAGGTAAAGAATTGGTTTTGGGGAATACTACTCCTCCATTAGATAGAGTTTTGCTAGTCCAACACTTTTTTCTTCCCACTTTTATATCATGCGGTAAAACCAGCTTTGAGATTTTATACATAGCACAGTAGTACACAAAGTGTGGGTGACCTATAATATTATTATTAGTCCTCTAAATAGTCAACCAAAGTAGGCATCAGCAAAAGAGAAAACTGTTTTTCTCCTTTCAAGACGAAAAAAATACATATTGGCTTCAAAACTTTATGTACTTTATGGCATCTTACGTTAGCTTCATCTAAAAAACTAACTTTTTTACTGAAAAAGAAAGAGCCGACAAGAGCAGGAGCATCTTACAAGTCTCAGCCCATCATCCACAAGGGCTACATACATTCGCATTTATATAAAAGTTTAAACTTTCTCCCGTCTCTCCTCCTTTCTTTCTTTCTCTCTCTTTCTTTACCTTGCTGACATCCTGATGAACATCCTGGAGCTGGCGGAGCTGGGAGAGAGTGTGATGACGCAAAGCTTCATGAAGTGGGGTATCTCCATCCTTGTCAGCTAAATTGAGATTTGCACTCGCCCGGACCAACAGCTGCAACAAATGATATCAAGAAAAATAAATGCTTTTTTGTGTAATAACAACAAGCTAGGGAGTGGGAGTAAAAACAGTATTAAATGCCGTAAAAATCTTTTAAAAAACTCCAATATGGCAAAGACGTCTCAGTCTCATACACATAATGATACATAATATAATGTGTATATACGTAATAATAATCATGATGACGATGATATTACTACCCTTTTTTGGTGTTTGCTGATGCTACTTAGCTCAAACTTTCGTTTTTCACCACCGGCTACCACCACACACCGCACAAACTAACAATAATACCCTCCTCTATCATATATAAACACATCAAGTCTTCTAAAAAAGAACAGGGGAAAAAAGAGGAGAAAAAAACACTACCCAAAGGAAAGAGAGAGTGGCGGAGCGAGTCGTTAAAAGTTGAAAAGCACCAGTAGGGATCCATTTAAACCCAAACGGACATACATTTAAGTAACACGGAGACATAACATCACCACTTTAATATCACACCGTAACAAACTTTACATAGGACACAGTAATGTACACAATACATATTCTGCACATGGATAATATATAAGGATGTTTTTTTAAACGAACAAAAAAAGTTGCTCTCTCTTTCTTTCTCTCTGTCTGGCTGAATAGCAGCTCCAGCAGCAGTCCCTTGTCTTTTCTCTTGGTTTTCCCTTTCCACATGTTTGTTTTCCCCCAGAAAGTCAGTAAAACGCCTTTCGCTCTTCATACTACCCTACGCTATTACATAACTACAGCTACAGCTTCCTCTTCCTTTTCTTGTCACCAAAAATAAATACCTACTACCCACAGTGAACAGCACTAGAGAAAAGATGCAGTCACTATACTATTGCTCAACATTACACAACTTCCTTCCACTTTCTCCAAAAAATAATCCCTCAGAAGAAGGGAAAAAAGTTGCATCTGATATACTGATTTTTAACTTGTTCTCAAATGTAAACATGCAGAAAAAGTCCGGATGAAAAAAATAAAGACACAAAGTAAATTTTACGGTCATACACATATGTACATAATAGAGGAGCGAACGACAATAATTACTGTAAAGGATTCAATGTAAGAGCTTGTCTTGGTCTTCATTGTTAAAATCATCGTTATATGCATGCTCCAGAGTCCTTGGTTTACTAACAAAACTGATGCAAGTTAAGCTCTTGAATAAAACACAGGAAAATGAGGCAACCAAAGTCAAGTAACCAAAAAAAGACACACACACATACTTTCACAAAGAGGATTACTGTAAGGCGCAAAAACACCAGTTTTGTCCTGATGATGTTCCTAAATAATGATACATGATAAAGAATCTACTACTACTACCCTCACACGGCAGCCTCCAGCACGTAAAAAGACTTTGGTAATATAAATTTCTTGAGCTGGAACAAGGAAAAAAATTTTAACGCATAATATGGCGTAAGCTCAAGTCGAGATAGTATGCAAAAACATATGAGTTGTAGTTAGTTGTGATATATATCTATTGGGATGAAACATTCACCATCCTTACTTTTTTATAGTATACATTAATATGTCTACAACATCTTGTTTCGACGAAGATTACGTTGGGTTAGTGTTAAAAGTATATACTAAACTCAACTGGAAATTGGAGTTGGTTGGGCTTTTTTTTATGGCCATCTTGTAACAAGGTTGAAAATTGCTATTTCTGAATTATTATCATTTACTACCCAAAATTCTGTTCACGCCAAAATGAGGCTCGTACAAGATGAAGCTGCAAAAGTCAGATTAAACAGAACATAAACTTTCTCCCCGAAAAAGCCTGAACGCATCTCACCTGACACTGTTACAATATTGTCCAAAATGTGAGATGCTACTATACAATCCATATATACATAAGCATAGTTACGTGGATTCAAATGCGGTTCTCTCCCTCTCTGTATACTTTTGTGCTGACGAAGATCGAAATTGTGTATAAAACCAGTCAGCCAAAATCATCAACAACAGAAGAAACAGCAGCCCCATACCCGAAAAACCACAAATACTGCTTTGCATCCCAACCACAACTCCATATCCTCTCGTTCGTTACCTCTTTATTATTATTCCACTTTCACCAGACGCTTTCATTCATTCATTCATTCAACTTCAACTACTTTAATGCTGCTTTCGTATATAGAGCTTGTGCACTTTTCGGAGCGATGATGAAGACAGTTTTCTCTCTCCTACACACTCTAAAGTTGCTTTTCTCTTCGCTACATTTACCAAGTGCAATCCAATCGTGCAGGAATCATCCCTGCTCCTGGTGCAGACTTCTCTATTAAAGATTGCACACACATAGAACCGAGAGAAAACCTCTGCTTTTTCTTCATCTTCTTCGTCTTCTTACGCCTACAGAACAAGTATGTGCGACGAAATGATGACGATGACAACTAACGTAAGCATTATATTATAACATACTTGTTATATAACATGATATATCACTGCCAAGTCTATATATCTGTCGACTTTGTGTTCCCTTCCAACATTGGCAATCATCGAGTTAAGCCATCTCATTTACTTCACCGTCGTTTTCATCTGTTGTCAACATATCAACTTTCACCGAAAATATCACAACTCTCGCTACAAAAAAGAGGACAGAAAAGAGTTTACACATACGAGATGCATAACAGCAGTAGTGGAAGTAGCAAAATCTCCTTTGCTTCACTTGCCACCATTAACAGAGCCACTGTCTGCCCAACTGAAGCGAAAATAATGCGCTCAGCTTACGTACTCACACACCAAAAACTTGTGAAGCATTCAGAATTCATACATTTCCCATTATTAGGCACACTTTAACATTCGGGCGTGTTGTTAGTATAAATGTAAGCCACATAATGCAAACGTTCATATTTTTATTGGAGTTAAAATACTAAAAAGTAATACACACTAGAACTATATGACGGTTATGTGACCGCCTATCTGGTTGGTTACGTGAACGTGTTTGCTTGTTCTATATATTATTATGTCCCCGCTTCATTTCATTAGTTTTGCGTCCGCTCGTGCTTCCAATCCTTTCACCAAGTCAGAAAAGACAGAGAATGGGAAAAGAAAGAGAAAGATATGCCACAGGCAGAGAGCAGTCAGGCTTTTCAAATTAAAACAAAAGCATTTAATTGCATTTTCAACCCTGTAAATGGGCCTAATTTATCTATTCATCATAACACGCTTGATACTATTCCTTCGTTCCCAAACACCCCACCAACCAAACTCATTTTACATTATGCCATTCATGCTCATTCCTCCGTTCATACACATATATAGAAATCCCATTACCTAAAAGTTAGACATTCATAAAACTGTAACTTATATGCCAATAATAATAATAATAGTTTTGTTTGCCTCACTAAATCCTCCATCCATTGTTTTTTGCATGCAGAAACATACCCATTTTCGAAATGTGCATGCATCACATGCATTATGCATACATAGGTGAACGTTATGGCTAAAGGGGAACAATAAGTTTCCACAAAGAGAGAGAGAACGCCTTCTATTAAGACTCCCAATAAAAACGAAAGTCTCTCTCCTCAAAATTTATACTTTGCTTTGATCACAAATAATATGATGATTCCTTTAACAACTCACAAACCGCCCACATTTATAGCCATTCACAATAATAGTAGTAACCCAACTACAATGTTCCTTTGATGGAGGTACCTTTATAGGCATTGTTGCCTTTTCCCTCATGTGTTATATCCAGAAAATTGTTTACACAGCTGCATTTCTCTTCGGTAAACGAAAAACTATTTGTAACATATTGGCCTAGATTCATTCTGCTTTTAAAAAGTTAACCAATCTCAGCATCAGCAAACGAACCAAACTGGCAGTAGTATCAAACATTCATCTAGATTTTTTATATAGTAGAAAACGAGACATCTATCTCTACACGGTATACTCCTTCCTGGTAGTCTGGTAGGCTCCGGCAAAGCCTCAAATAAATAAATCGAATGTGCAATAAATCAAAAGAAAAGAGAGAGAGAAAAAAAAATCCAGGCTTACCCGAACTATCTGTGCATGTTGGCGTTCCACAGCCAAATGCAGAGCCGTCTGCAAATTAATGTTTTGTAGATCCAAGTTGGCTGACCCTTCACGAACCAGCAGCTCTGCAACCTGTGTTGAAACATACAAGGAAGCAATATATGAACAAACATCAATATCAAGTTAAGTTGATGAGAGCCTAGACAGCTTGTAACTCCAATATAATGCTCAGCTATTACATCTCCTATTGATCCTCATTTTTACGGTGCTGATTGTGAGAATGAAGGAAAGAGAAAGGGAAACAGGATTTTACACGCACAACAATGTTTTGCAGTCTCAGCAAACGAGAGAAAGAAAGTAATGAAAAGAAAAAAAGGAAAGCATCCATTCATTCACTCAGTTATTGATACATATGTACACCAATATATCCACGTTATCCATCCCCGTCAGCTACTCTAGACCCTAGGCAAAATTACTTGGCTTGGCTGAGCTACAACGAGGAGAGAGAGAGAGAGCAGTCAGTATAGTAATAATATACCCTTTATTAATTTGACTTTAAAGCCAGAGGCAGTCACCGAGTGAGTGAGTGAGAAGAGCACAAGGGAGTGGAAGAGGGCTATTAAGTAAAGAACCATGAACCCTTGTGTTTTTACTGGCTGGCTATAACTTGATCGTTTGTCACGAACTTCCACATGCACACATGTACACAAATCCATATTTTCACTTTTGATTCATTAATTTCCTGACACTTCATATCAACAAAATTATGAAAATGACAGAGGGCTTTCCATCATTCCATTGCAAATTAGCGTTTCCTTAACCCTTAACTACAGACTCAACTCTTGAACCAAGCCCCAAGCTCAATGGTTCAATTCAATGAAACATGTACCTAAACTACTATACACGCCAGCTATACGCTTTCTCTAGCTTTATACTTCACTTCATCCATACTCCAAATTACAAGAGTTTACGTTGATATTGGTGGGCGAGCCAGCAAAGGTTGCGGTAATCATGCCTCATCTCACATCAAATACTACCTCCATCATTTGAGACTACCATGTAACGCTAAACACACCGGCTATTTTCAACAACTTTAAATCATACGGGAGAAAGTACTACGCTGGCATGTGTATAAAGACTTGAAATTTGTTCAAGTCTTCTTCAAACCTTTTGCTTTTCCTGGTGTAAAATGTACCTCAAAATTCCTACGATAGTGCTATATTATGCGACATTATAGAAAAGTTGAAAGTTCAAGCAGAGATACGCTGTGTTTCAATCCATACTACATACACCATCATCATCATCGAAACCGTACTGTGATCATAATCATCATCGTTACATCATCATCATCACATATCGAATCGCCCACATAGCACACACAAAATTCTTGTGCTGTTTTATATTCATTTAGTTTCCCATTGAATGAACAAAAACCATGTCTCCCAGCCACTGAAATATGTCTCCTATTACATAAATTTGCCATTGTTGTTTTCTTTTGCTTCATATTACATAAGACTGGGAGGCTATGCCATGCCACTGCCAACCCATCCATAGAGCTTCTCTCTCCTCTCCTTACCCGTGTCTCTTGTGTATTCTAACATTAACTATGAGCTAGCGGTACTTACGTAGGAGCAGCGCAACTATCACAGCGTAATCATTAATAGCATTAGTGAAAGCAGCCACAAAAAAGGGAGCCTACCAAAATCCTAACAGTCAACCGACCAAACCAGCACAGCAGAATCAGCAGCAACGCAAGCACTAACCACAAACTGGATCTCCATTTACTTGCAGAGCACATACAATTTCATTCTCTCTTCCTCTTCTTCATTCTATTCATGGCCCACAGAAACAAAAGACTGATCGTGAGACAGGCCAGACCAGAAAGTAATAATAACAATAACTGCTCTCATCCTCCTGCTCCGACCATGGGCTATACATTTAAAGTAACGTGTGTGGGAGCAACTAACGAAACGAAACGTTCACACAACCAGACCAGCTAGCTCTAGCTATATTTCCAAACAAGCCGGAAAGACCCCCAAACGCAACGACTTTAATAGAGGAGAACGAAAGGAAGAGCCAACAACAACATGATTTCTTTTTCCTACCTAATTCATCTCACTCGCTAACCTCTATTGACATTTAACATTTATTCAATTTTCATTTAATTCATCGATTACAAATTATCCTTTTCGGGGTTTGCTCCCCTCTGTCCAATCAATTTAGCCTGGGACATTCCACTTGCACGACTTTTGAACTCATTCTGCACGTCTACATGTTGCATTACTACGCCAAAGCTTTATGTGCTGTCGACCGCGGAGAGCTCGCTTTCGATTCCTACTTCAAATGGAGGAGAATTTTAAATTAAATGAGAAATACCTTGTCGTCGTCTCCTAGCTTTATCTTGGTTTTACCTCTTGTCTACAATTTCCCAAAATGTGTACACACAAACTGGAAATGGAAAGCGGAAGAGCATCCCAAGTTTCGTCATTGTCAAGTGTGTTATTGTGGGAAGAAAAGGGAGAATGAATGCCTTCGGTGAAACAAATGTAGATACGTATAGACCTTATGTACTTTACCGAGCCAACTAGTATTATTCTCTCCGTCAATTTCTTCTAGAGTTCACATCCTACTCTTTGTATGCTCACCGGATGACTAAAACTATGATGATGGTGATACTGATATACGCATTCAATTCAAACAATCTAGTTCGCCTGGTTGTTGAAGCAGCAGCAACTTTGCATAAATATATACAGCTCTATCCTAGTTCATCTTGCTCGTTCTTTTATTTTTCTAAAAAAGTTTTCGAGTTTGGGTTTCCCTTACGATAATACAACTAACCATTACACACACAAAGGAACACACAGACAAAACCCACGTGTGCACATTTACATCACATGAAAAGTGTATGCAATAATGCATAAAGCTGGCCTGAGATACAAATTCCTTCACACAACAAGCGTGCCACTACTATACTACTATATGGATGTGTATATATGGAGCATATAGTAATAGTCCAAAGTAAAATGTAAGTAACTTGGACGGAAAGTAGGTGCTTATATGAAATCTCACAGGGATACATGCCAGCAGCCACTAAAACCGACGTGAGCCATAAATTATCGCATAAATTGTACCAACAAATAAATTTGGTTACTCACTACTACACTTTCATTCTCTTCTTCTTCTGGAAAATACTTTTGAAGAGTTGTTTTTGCTCTCGTTTATATAAAGACTAGTTATTGGTGCAAGTCACATTGTACTTTGTACACATATTATACTCATCACGCTAGTAGAAAAGTCAGCAGAGTAGGAAGGAGCATCTATAAATTTTCCATAATGCTGGCAGAAGGGAGGACACTGCCATTCTGAATATTTTGAAACAATTCAACCTCTTAAATTCACATATAAGTAATAATGCGTGTTTTTCAAAAGCAGAAAACTCAAAATGAGGTCTGAAGAAGGCAACAGTGCTATTAGACTAGTTTTATATAAGAAAACCCATATATTAGGGGTGTATATTTGCAAGGCACACACATTATTACGCCTATATTATTCTCTTTCCCTTTTGTAAACATACTCCCGATATTTTCATCAACTCGTAAATTACAAGCCAAAATGCTGTTTCCTTACACCACTTCACTCTCACCGAAAAACCTCCAACGCTAAGCTCACATTTTAACCGGAGGAAAAGCAAAAGGGTAAAAAGCATATGTGCATTCTTTTTACAGAGCTTTTCAATAACAAATCATTTTTGGGAACGAGAGTGTGTAGTTGTAACAGTGCTCTTTTTTACACCTTCGTCTACCTAACATAAAATACATAAAAACTATATGTGTAGGTTCAAGCATGATATATATCTGGAGGCTATAGCTTAGAAAAAGTCACCGTAAAATGTGTGACTGGAAGGGAGCAGACAATATATTTATGTAAGTACAGTTCAATGTTGACTTTTCCCTAAATTGTCATTCACGTAGCTCTCAAAGTGCTGAGTACGGGAAACAGCAGAAAAAGTGCCCCACAGGAATAACTTTTGGACCATTAACAGTCTGCATTCCCACATACATATCATATGAATCTTGATGTCTCAGCACCACCGCTGCCATCACCAACATACTGCCTTGCATGCCATTCTTAAAATGAATGGCAAACTTTACGCTTTCTGATTCCAATCGGTATTTTCGTATCTTCTTGTTCTTAAACCAGCTAGCTCGTTCCCTTTTCTGTTTTCTTATGCGTCGCGTATGACACTTCTTTTTCTTTGGGTACGCTTTATTTCCCCCGTAAAAGTACGACATACTTCAGTGGTGCTCTTCCCGACGACTCCAACTGAGTCTGGGTTTCCAGAGGCACTTCAAAGGCAAGAAAGCAGAAGGAAACAAAAAAGCCGCTTAAAAACAAAATGCTTCTTTAAAAAGGCGTACTTGAGCTTAAAACTAAAACAACACACAGGTGAACGCTAACAAAGGCATTATTTATATGTATAACGGTATATTAAACATATATCGTTATTCGTTTGCCTGAACTGGAGCTTTAAATTGTATCAAATAAAGGTCCTAGCTTCCTATTATTTTTATCGCATTATTCGTATGCCAGAAAAATTTAAAGTTACTAGAGACAATGCATTTCCCATAGGATCTCGTCTTAGCTTTTAGATCCGATTATTGCATGGTCTGAACCATAAATTCCCACGAAATGATCACAAGAACAAACGGAATACCCTGCCTTACAGTTTCTCAGGATTTTTGCATATAAATTCAAAGTTGTAATTCTGCAAGTTAGCGACATTTGTCGAAACAGATGTGTACGCAGATAACAAGTTATAAATATGCTAACAGTTAACATTATCTCATTTAGCTGCTGAATTGATTTAATTTGGAAAACAAAAACTGGCAACAATAATGCCGATATTCATTAGCGCTGTCATTATCAATGTTTGCTAACATGCCATTAACTGAACAATACAGCTAGCCAAGCTATAGCAATTTACCATCGTCCAAGTGAGAGTCTTGAACAGGATACACTGTAGTTTTAACCGTTGAACAGGAAGGAAATCAGGATCTGGTTCCAGCAGGCGTAAAGAGTTAGCTAAAGTAGAGTTGTTTTGTAGGGCACACCATGTTTCTAGACTTTCATCAACATCTTTCATATACGTATACATACACTACTAAAGCTCTTCCAAAGAGTCTCAGACCTCGTCAATAATTAATACGTTACCCATCTTGAAGAGAACCAACACAGGATATTATAGACAGGATGTTAAAATATAAAAAAGAGGAAGAAGGGAAAATGGCATCTTGGATATAAGTTAACTAAGCTGAATTCATGGTAAGCTAACCCACGAACCAGGAGTTCGTTCGTAGTACCAAAATGTAACTAATGCTATATACATTTCAAGATACATAAGCATCGGTATATAAACAAAAATTAGGCAATCAGTTTTCATTTACCTCAACATGATTGTTCAAAGCGGCAAGATGAAGTGCGGTGTACCCATCATCTTTCTTTTCATCCACCATCCAAGCTCGAGGCAGTTTTTGCAACAGGATCCGCATTGCACTGAAATTTCAAATAAATTATTCATTCACATGAAATATCTGTATAGATAAAAAAATGTCTCTAATGTATACAAGCACGTAGCATAGTGTAAGCAAGTAAAGTAAGTATTCATGTGTTCGGTTGATGAACGCAACTAAAAAGGAGACCCTCATGTAAAATAGATGCCAAAAGTGTGCTATGAATACTCATTATATCTTACATATTATATACGATCCGTCAGTTATTATTTTCTCTCACTAAATAAAAAGCAGGGAAAAAGTTTCAGTTTTCGTTTCCAAACTAGAAAATGTGATTTTCTGTGTGTTCTGTGTGAAACAGCATAAATGTGAATCCGAGAAGAAGACGATCTCTGCTGTATATATATGGACTCCAGTGGAAGTGTATATGTACTGCGCTAAATCATTTTTCTTTTGAATGTGTTTTTGCTCAGAGAGAAAAATTTCTGGTACACTTTCTCCTTCTCCAGAAAATTCATAATTTATTACATCTAGTCAACCTAAGGTCTTAAACGGCCTTTTATTGCCTTTTGTGATGTTTAATATAGCAAATTTAGCTGATTTATTTAGTAGTATTCAACATGCATTCTAGTCACTACCGTCTTATTCCCGAGGAGAATTGAACAAGAAATCTAGCAGCAGCAGCAGAGGACTCACAAGCAAAGTGAAAGGTCCTCACAATCAGAAATCATCAAGAAATAACAAGGAGTCATTTAGACTCTGCTCAAGCTTTCTTCACTTCCAATTTCAGGGGAAAACTCATCTCTTCAGCTGCGTCCTCTTTTCTGTACACCGCACATTTGTTGCTAATATCCTATTGCATGATAAAAGTAATAGCAAACTGTATATACATAATATGTGACGATGTGTAGTATGCATATGTACATACATACGTGTGGTGTAGTTGAGGACGCGGACGACCATTTGCACACACGAAATTGATTTTACGTTTTAAGTAGCCAATCATAGAAACTCAGCTGAACGGTTATTTCACGCAGAAACACACTTAATATCCTTACAAATGTCTTCTTGAGCAATTCGATTGAGGGTCATTACACATACAGCAAAGCTGTTGCCTAATCGTAAAGCAAAAAGCGGGAGGATGCGACATTCCTTCCACTCCCCCGAAGAAGAAAACAGTTACTTTTCTCCATGTTGTTCCTACCTGTTCTCCCAAGAAGATGAAACCTGATGACATTTGTTCCCATTATCATTTTTTTACGATCCCTTCCCATCCCAAGCTCATCCGGGAAAACGAGTGAATTAAACTTTCTCCCTCAATTCGTATATACACACGTACAAGTAATATTTGCAAGATGCTCCATTTAAACTTTCTATATTACTTTCCAGAGACCTGAGTGAGAAAGAAGTGAGCATTTAAGAAGAGGCAAACAACCTTTTTCCTTTTCATAATTAAAACGAGTGCTCATTAGCTGAGCATCCCCCCAAAAAGTGGCAACAAAGACTAGAGGAGCAATTTCGAGCACCTTCTTCCTCACATTCAAGTGAAGAATAGGAATTAGCGAATTAGTAAAGTTGGTACAACCACCAGCAGCAGCCAGACATCTTATATAAACTAGTGTACTGTACTACTACTCACTACACCAACTTTTTTCATTTATACCTACATACATCCTTCTTAGTATAATCAAGAATGGCATTTCTCATTTCAAACTAGTCATATACCACCCTATAAGTACTAAAGCTGTTTGTACATAATTGTTAGCTGGTTCCACTATATGGTACGACGATGAAAATGAATTTCTCCTCGTCAACCCACTACATCAACAGCATTAAGAAATACTATATAAACCCTACTATATTAGTATTAGTACCCATTCCCACAAGAGACAAGCGCTCATTTCATATGTTTCCTGTGTTGGACAGAAAGCGATAATATTCCAAGAGCTACTATAAGAACAAGGGCATATTATCGCATCGACCGTCGACCTTATTTGTACATCAGTCATCATCCCTGGTCTGCGAATTTTTTTTGTAGCAAACACTTTTGCATCCATTTCTTCCCTCAACAAACAAGCAATACAAAGATTTCAGAGTGTACTCCAACTCCTACTTATAACAACCTTAACGCTACCTATAAAACCATTTTCATTCCGGCCCAAACGAAACAGCAACTCTTGGTTCGCTAGTATCTTGATGATGATGATGATGATAATAATGACAATGGTGTGCAATGTCAAGTATTCTTTCACTTTCACCACCACTGTCACTGCAAATAACGGACGTAACATTATGTGCTTTATCGTCGTATCGCACATGGCTCGCTCAGTATCATCATCATGATTATGGGGACAGAAGAAGCTTAACGCATACCAAACCCAGCAGTGAGATATATATGTAGACTGGTGAATAATCAACATGAGCCGACTCGGATTTCTCTTTGGCAATAAGCAAACAGCATGGTGGTGCAGCATAAAAAAAAGAGTGGTAGCAAAATATAAAATAAACGTCTTGCTATCGGTCTTCCCTATTTTCCCCTTCATACTCTCTACTCTTCGCTTGTCAGTAATGAGACAAGTTTTGCAATAGGGAGGCAGGAAATCACTTTTCCTTATGTAGCACGTCAGAAAAAAGGCATCACAGGGGAGGTGAAAAACGCACATTTCACCAGACCAACGTGTATATATGTATTCATCGTACAGTTTACAGCCTGGTACGACATCAAAATGCATGGATATAACAAAAAAAAAGTTGCTTTCATGCTAGGTTTATTTAAAGACGGGCTTGGCGACTGCAGATTTAAAATAAAAACCAACTCTTGGCTCTATACCTACAAAAGTTCCAAACGAGAAAGTATATTAGCATATACCTTTGAATGCTACGCTCATGCATAATGTGCTAGTCAATTCTGTGCGTCAAAGTGAGAAAGAGCTTGTCTGTAATAGGCATTGCCGTCAATGCCGCCGTCCACTAACGTTTGAATAGGAAACCATGAAAAAGGAGGATTACATTTACATTCACTGTAAATACACATACCTGGAACCGGGAGTACGCACCAGATATTTCCCAGTGTCTTGCAGCCTCATGCAAAGGCAAAAAAAAATATTTCCGAGCTACTTCAAGCAAGTTGCAAATATATGTATGTATGAAACACTGACTGTACATCGCCCACATACATGCAAACTCAGCGAGCAAAAAGAAGATATTTCAAAAGGATAGCCAAATTGATAAACTAACAACATCCAAAAACAGACATGCAAAAATAGCCGAAGAGCTACTACACAACAGAGATTTTGAAATAAATGAGAGTCTGAACGAAAACATCATGTTTTATCATGCTGTTGCAGACGGACGGAGCAACAAAAGTATCTCATCAGATACCAGCTACCACCAAACCATCGGTTTCCCTGCGTGTTGCAGTACTAGGCTTGTTATAAAAATAGTCTTCCATAAAACTCCTGCTTTGATTCTCAGTTCAAGCCCCGCTTTTGCAGCTCTCACAATTCAAAAATCCAAGAGTTCCAAAAATCAAGGACCATGTACATGTTATTTTATGTGTTGGAAAGTCAAATAGAAATAATGCTTCATCTTACATTCATTTCGCATTAGCGTGTAGGAAGGATGACGGGCTACAAAGCAAATCAGTGAAAGGGTCTAGAGAGGAAAAGAGACGGTGCAAGTACTATAACCGAACCAAAATTGCCAAAAATATACATGTAGCAATGCAACAAGACAAGTGATGTGATGACATAGATATGTATATTTATTTGAGAGCTAAAGCATACACACACACTTTCAAAGCTTACAGCACTTTCTCAAAAAGAAGATATATATGGTGAGCGCGTTAAAACAGTTCAGCTCATATAGAACATGAGTGTGTCAGGCAGGCATCCATTTAGATTCATCCCAGAAAGCCGGCGACGTAAGGAAAACTAAACTGTTAGAGAAAATGACATGAGAAATAGCAAAAACAAGAACGGAAGCAAACATGTTTTCGTCGGTTTTAGGAATGGGAAAAGAGAGCATCAAGAGGAGAAACGATGTACGTCTAAGAAAAAGCAAATACATAATACAAAAAAGAGATAACAGTCCAGCATCAGCAGCAGCTTCATGTTCATGTTTAAAGTTGAAATGTTAAAGAAACAAAATATACATAAGGTAAATCTAGAACAAAAACGTAAAATGGAGAAAGATGCTTGAGGATGGAGAATTAGTTTTGAGAGATAAGGAGTCACAAAAACACAAGAAGTGAACAAGGTTTTAAGCCTGTACAACAAGCAAAATGCATATAATATTCTTTTCTGTAAGAACGACTACTGTTGCTGACTATCAGGCTTAGTTTGCTTATTCTAACTCTTAATACATTATACTATACTAGTAGTGATGTTTGATGCAACTTTTTTTTTGCTGCTTGCACAAGTTCCTCCAACAAAACAACCTCTTCACGTACGAAAATAAACCTAAGCTACTGACAAATGTGACTCAGAGGTGCAATTCCAGACGTTACCAAAATTGGACTAAAAAGCTCAACTCCACTCAAGTTGGATTCAAGCAGGAAAACTAGATTGCCAGAGGAGGAGTGTTGGTGTTTGGTGGAGGAAACTTGTAAAGTAGACAGCAGAGTATTGAGTATACGTGGATGAATGGGTCGCTGATGCCTCATCTCTTCTTATAGCACTCTTTCCTCAACAACCTCCTATCTATTTTCAACCCTGATGATTCCGCTCCTATATATATCGTGTCCTATTATTGCCAGTTGTTGCTGGAACAGTTATACTCTTACACAGCCTGTTTGTTGGATGTTGTTGCTCTCTGCTCCCGGTTCCCTTAAGATTTCCATCTTTCCAAAATTCGACGACCAACACCAACCAAGGCTACGACTGTTGTGTGCACTTGGCCAGCCATTGCAATCATCTCCTTGTCTGCTCATCCTTTTGCATTTACAAACATAAAAATATCACCTCTTCACAGAAATCATTATTCCAACAGCTCCAACATTTATTTCCTCCTGTTCGTTCAATCCTCCCGGCTGATTTATAAATCTAACAACATCCCTTCCCACTCATCCAGATCCAGCTAAAGAAAAAATCGTGCAAAACTCGAATACAAGAGCACGTAGGTATAATTCTTCAGATGTCTCCTTCAGTCGAAATTCAAAAAAATCAACTCACCCAACCAACCAAAATATGATCATCATCATCATATTCCACAGAGCTCACCAGCTCGCAAAACTGCAGTTCAATTCAGAAAAACATGATATATGTATTCTCAGGCTAACAGAGATTCAAGCCCTGAATTATTTTATATTCCTCAGCAGCCCCATACATCCATGTCGATAGGAATGTCACTGTGATTTAAAACATTTATCCTTCTTTCCAGCTTACAGCTTTTGAAGTGCCCGTGACACCAGGCTGCATTATCAAGAAGCGTACTTACTGAGCATTCCAGATTCATCCGCGAATGGTTCTGGCAGCATGATGAAGCTCTCTATCGTCGTCGTAGAACTGACAATCTGTTACAATTTACCAATGCTCGACGTGTTGGTTGACATGTAAAATAGAGTTTATTTCATTGGAAATTTGCATATTATTACACAAACCATGACGTAACTTGGTACTGAGTGAGAGAAGTAAAGCCAAACGGGAGCATTCTCTACCAGCAATTCGATCCAAGCCATAGCTACTACACCACCGTAGGCAAAACGTACAGCCAGATTAAGTTTGGTTTGGAACCTTTTTGGAATTCAGCCTTGAGACGATGAAATTATAAATATTCATGTGTATATGCGTGTCTTTGAAGCTCATATACTTACAAACCAGCAAAAAATTAGAATAGAATATGTGCAAACTCCCGGGCTAAAATACTTTTAATATTCGTTCCCCGACAAAAAGAGAGATAATATTAATTATATTTGTGATACAGTTTTAGATCAAGAGCACATAAGTTTCTTGACATTTATTTTTGATTTTGTCTGCCAAAGAGCAGTCCATAATAATAATATCTTATGAAGATGCTGAAAGTAGACATAAGCAGCTCTACCCGAATATTAATAATGCAGTCTGCTTCTATAATCTACAAAAATACCACAGCACATCATTACTCCACAGAATACTAGGCGTGCGTTATCTACTGCTAGAAAATACTGATATGACATAAGGACCAGAGTTATTAAAAAGGGTATGCACGTATGGAGCTTTTACGGGAAGCACGTTCCACCGATGAGCCCAATTATTCATTCATCTCTACACAGCTAATTCTTGCACTAAAAGTAATACAACGGCTATTGCAACCATCCATTCCACTCGCTACTCGCCTTCATCAACATTTTGAAAAGCTTTTTCATCCATCTATATTGCTGCTGCTGCTACATTGCATGGCATCGAAAACTCTTAATGGCAGCTGTAAATAGCACCACATGCCCAAAGCCAAGAATAGATTCATTCAGTTTCGATCTCTGAGAGTATAGTCAACTTTTGCCTTTTCCTATTGCTCTGGCGTGCTTGCACGCATTACATTAACAAGTCTAGATAGAAGATCACCAAACCATAATGCTTAGAAGTCAACTAAACTTCACGGTATCGGGCTTCATCACGTGTACAGAGATGGGACGTGCTCACTGTCATCCATTAATTCTTCTTTGCCTCTCTCAACTCGCTTTTGCTTTTCGAAATACATATTGTGTATCACAAGCAAAACTTTGCGACAAAGGAGGTCTACAGCAGAGACTTGGAACAAAAACGACTGATGACATGAAAAGGAAAAGACTAACAAATCCAAGGAAATTCACAAAAATATTCCAAACGCATTGTCCAGCGTGCTGAACATGGGAGGGTGCATCATCACATGTACACATGTGTATATATATAGGTATAGGAGACCCCAAATCGAAAAGCGTTGACATCCTTGTCACTCCAAAAGTCATTCGACAATCACGAATCAGTGAAAATGTGCCTAAAATACTAAAAATAACGAGCAATCTCTCACATGCAATAGCAATTCTCTAAAATATCTACTAGAACTATGCAGAAGGAGCGTGGTGAAAAGGAAAATCACTAAATCAAAACTGCCCCGGTAATTAATGTGCATCCTTCAAAATGAAAACTGAGAACGTGAGTAGGTATATGCATTTTACCAACATCAAAAATGTAAAGCGAGCTGGTAGAGATGTAGAATAAATAAGTCGACTTTCTCTCCATATATATTTCTGATTGAAAAATGAGAGTTTGTAATCAAACGAGGAAATGGAAAACAACGCTGTGAGAGAAGAAACCCATTTTCAAGTCGGCAATACTTACCATATGTTTCCTATTCCATGAATAAGTGAAAGTACTAAGTAACAATAATAATATGCAACGGCAGGCAGGCAAGCAGCCTAGAGCTGAGACTGAAAAAAAGGAAGGAAGCGGATGAGAATCTATCGATGATATAAAATAAGGTACGCTCAAGTATACTGCTACACATTCAGACAAAGTTTTTGGATATCATGCTTTTACTTTTTCTCTCACCAACATAACCCTTTTCTCTTAAGTTATACTAGTCAACCCGAAGAGGTTTTCAAAACAGTAAAAGCCCTATAAATCAAAGTCGAACAAACAATACAAAAAGTTCTCTATTATTCACCAAGTATTTTGCATGAATCTGATAGCTTATTCCAACCATATCCACCAACCATCGTAGAAAAAGGAGCCCTACTACTGCATTTGCTATCGTATCGTTATCGGCGAAACTGGGAAAAGAAACCGATCAATTTCATTGTCGCTTCCCATATTACACCAAACAAAGCTGTGCAGGAGGACCGGATGGCGACAACTACACGTAGAAATATCTGCTTTTAGTATAACATCAGCGCAAACGAAAAGTGCTAATGTAGCCACCAGCCATGTCAAAAATATATGAATTCACGTATATATCCGCTCTATCTTGAGGCTCACATGTGCACATTTATAATATATGCACTTCCATTTAAAAAAGAATTGGGAGCATTACTTGTGATTGCGTTGCCTTAAATATAGAGAGAGAAAATAGAGAGATGAACATACGAATTGAACCAACAAATACATACATACACACACAACAGAGGAAAGGCGACATGCATGCGTTACATTACTTCGACATCCATTCATAATTTATCGCCATTCTTTTAGCCGTTCCACACGCCAAACATCTTATTCGGGAAAAATATCCATCGTGCAATAACGTTCCGCTCAAATCGGAAATACCAGATGGGTACTTCATTGAATGCAAAATTCATGGCACCCAACAATATCTCCTATCACACAGAAAAGAAACAGCATCCCATCACCAGTTTAAAAATTTCAGCTTCAACTACTCCTCGTTTCATTTCCTTACTTATAAAGTTTAAGCAATCTGAAATTTCTACTAGGATCTGATAAATATGTATATTTACGTAAAAAGATTGCATTGTTATGTCAGCAACAGAAAGTAGTTGATGTCATATCCGTCCCGTATTGTTTATACACACATATGCGTTTTATAGATCATTATTATATGGAGCCCAGCTATAAAGCAGTCAGTACCCTTGCCTCCTTCCCATCACATGCTAGAGGAAATCTAGACTAGTCCAGAGAAAAATTATATTCGCCGACGAACACACAACAGTCAAGTCTGTAGTGGTACACTCCAAGCTGGAAAAGGAGCGGAATATTATGGTATGCAACCCTTAAAAACTCAAAGGACTCTTCACCAACTACTCGACTCTTCAAGTTTTCTCTCTCCATGTCAAGGCATCCTCTAAATCTCTTCTCCCTATATGCCAAAACCATATAAGATATATAGCATGGATGACTAGTAGTATTATTCTGACTTGAGTTTTTTCTTCATTCGTTTATTCGAATAACTTGCAAAAGTGGTATTGTACATCTCATGAGGATGTGGATAAATGAATGAGGAAGCGCTTTACTTGCCCTATAAAGCACCATCCGAGGAATGCCCATCATCACAGCTTTCTACTACCTAATGCCACAGCTACGACACGACAACACCAACATTACATTACAGTACCTGCATGCATCACAATCACAACATCCTATCGTGTGTACAGAGAGCGATCCTATTTTTTTTGCTTTCTCCCAACATCCCATGTAGCCCATTTACGTAAGCACCTAAGATTCTCAACAACTACAAATATGTATGTATTTGTGAGCTGACTAGATGGTACTGTGTGAAAGCCAGATTTCATGCCAAATCCCTTCTCTAATAAAGATAGAAGAGGCTCATTAGGCAAAGTTTGTTATAAAATAACAAGTTTGGTAGAGAGGCGAGAGATCAACGGGATTCAAATGTTAGCAAATGTAATGAATGCCAGCAAGTACAAAGTTAACTTGCGTAACTCAAAAAGCAGTTATGAATGACTAGTTTCGTTAAAAAAAACTAAATTTGCTGAGCTTAACCATTTACAAAACAAAATTTTCCTTTCATCCTTCCCCTATATACATTAGCCAAGTTAATACCCTCGCTGCTTCTTTGCTCATAACTTGAACGAGAATGGTTTCATAGACTCGGTGAAAAACTGTGAATACTCGTGTTTTCTTTAATGATTAACACCAACAGTCAACCAACCGTAGGTCGTGTGCAGCACATTAAATACTAGCAACCACCAAAGAATTTATTCTAGGGCGAAACTTGAATAATGATGAAAGTGGAAACTCAAAAACATGCAGTGGAGCCGCAACAAATTACCACAAACATCTATCGCAATGACCTGACAAGCTAGCGACTAATCACTTCCTCTTTCCACCTTCCGTCAAAAAATATATATGTTACGCGTTGGAAAGACGCACAGTGTTCACCTCTCTAGTCTACCACATTGTGAACAAATCGACAGCAATATTGTCGAACTAATGTGAAGGGTGAGCAAAGAGTGAGTGAAAGTAGTAGTAGCGTACAGACAGAGAGAGTGAATTGAATGACGTTCAAATACCCACTTCTCGGAAGGAAAGCATCTGATTATAATGAAACTCATAATAGGTAAAAGTATTATATGTATAGTCAAAAGTCTGAGTACGTTTCAGGAGCGCGGAGAGACGAGACATATGATAAATGTAAGAAAAGGCGTAAAGAACTCCATAATATAATGGTGCGTGAAGAATATGGAGTAAGATTGATGAACGGGTCAAGTCAATTAATACCATGCACTGTCTAAACTAGAGAGAACAAAGGAGGCACGTCGCAAAAACTCATTATCATAAAAAAGTGATTTCCATCAAATATCATCATATCATGCTGCTCTATTATATGAACCATGTACGATGAGAGAAAGATGATAGAATATAATGGTTCCTTTTTTCACTTTACCATTGCCCTACAGTAGTTACCCACTCAGTGTGAGATTTTTTGGCTGAAAAAAAAAATGCAAGGAAAGCAAGATGCAAGAAGAAAGAAACCAAAAATAAGAATAGCACACTTTCTTCGTCCTTTCAAAAAAAATGACTCCAAGAACGAACTTCCTCACGATTCTTTCATTTCATTTACTTCCTAAGGAGTTTCCACCACTTTATTTTATTAACTATTTGCATATAATGATAACTACTTCCATCCAACAGCCCTCCAGTAGTTTCATTCTATTTTTTTCTTCCCCTTCCTTTTTTCCTGTTTCATTTAAATCCGGTCCCTACATATAGACCTGAACATTAATTTGGACGACAGTATAATAAGTTCCGTTGCAGCATGCAAAACTAAGAGGATGTACTCAAATGTAGCTGTAACTAAATAGCAATATCTCCGTCGGACTTTATATTTACTTTTAATACATAACCACTGTTTTCATGTTTCCTGCTTAAGGACATTTATTGAACTCTGAGAAGAAGAACAAGCCCTTTGTATGTATATGGGGAGCGAAGAAGTAATTTTGGCAATATGAATGAAAGGTTTAGTCTAGGGAAGAGATCATCATCATCATCATCATGCTGATCTTGTTGAAATAGAAGTTTCATCCAACTTATTTCTCAAGATGAAGGCCCAGACCAACTTCAATTTATTGCAAAGTAGTACGTAGGAGTAGTGCTTTCTCCATGTTTCTTAGAAGAAGAAGAAGAAGAAGAGAGTGGCAACAGCCAACCTTTTACTAAGCAATGCCAACTAGTACATCATTCTTATCATCATCAAAGGGAAAGAAAAGAGGAACCACAAAAAGGGTGTTGAAGAATGAAATGAGGGAGTTACAATTAATTAAATATACCTAGACTATGATAAAATAGTAAAAACCGCTCTCCAATGCGAAGGTTATATACCTGTACTGTGGACCGGATATCTTTACTCTCTTCCATGGGGAGTCTCGAAAACCAATCCGGACCAAATCGCTAAATGGGGGCAATCTCAGAGGCATTCTGAAAGTTCATTAATCTTTTCCTGTTAGTCTCCATTATCCACATAATTACCATTCCTCCCTAATTGTAAAAATAGGGAGTTTCTAGTTATTTTAAACAAACAAAGTATGCCAATACAATAAACTCTTAGCGAATTCTCCATAGAGGGAGTGCTTCCGTACTTTTATGTACCAATTCAATTTAGAAAAAACGTGTTTAAATCTACCATTTCCTTCACTATTTATTACAATTCTATCCATATAGGGCTGTGGATTTACCAAGGTGCCAACCAAAAAATAAGATTAATACACCCTTTTGATAACACATGAATTACTCCGATATTCCAGTCTTTACTTTGAAAGACAAGAACAGTTCGTGGTGTCTGTTGTTAGGCAAACAATAACTAAAGCCCGCCTGAATACATTTGCACATTTTAAAAGACCCCATAAGAAACCAAATAAATCGATTATGACGATGCTGTTAAAAAGACACTATAAACCTCATATGTAAACAGATACATTGTTATTATAACCTGTCAAGGGTACATCCAAATCTCTCACCGCGCGGGCTGTGTACGATAAAGGTTGGAATTGCGATCTCTGTGGACATAATTACAAAACTTCAAGAAGGCACTCTTGGAGCATCCGCATTTCAATATGTATATCAAGAATACAACACCACATGCGCGTAACGACAGCCCAGAAAAATACAGTTTTGGTGTATCGTATAAGATTGATTTAAACTTTTCTATAATATTGGTAACCAATCTATACTCTCCATAAAATCGTTATGGGGTGCATCCAGAAGTAACTGCATCTGTCACCAGCAGGCTATTGCTTATTCTCAGACATTAAGGAAACGTGTTTTCTGGGCATTAAAATGGCGAATGTGTCGTCGATCTAAGACGAAAACCCTGCCTAAAGCGCCGTTTACGCGATAATGCATCGGACTGGTTGGGTAGGTCTTCTTTGTTCCGCATATCCAGTGTATACGATTAAACTATATTATATACATTTTTTACTCTTCTTTGAGGTCACTTTTAAAAAAAGGTACTTTTTGCCTCTTTTCACTTTTAACCATTTAAGTAATATAAATCAAAACTTCTGTTACCTAGGTCCATCCCTATTTTATCCAACTCGCCTAGCGTACTTGTATAGTGCCAGAGTTACATCTAATCACAAATTCATATCTTCTTTTAACGCCAGGTTTTTGGACATTTTTGTTTCTTACCCCGGGATCAAGCCCTTTTATTTGGCCTTTGGTATCCCACCAGCAGAATTATAACCGGCCTACTATCCCTCCTGTTCAAATATTTAACTCTCTATCGTTCTCAATAATCTCGAACTCAGTTGGTTCTAAATTGTTTTCTCTAATTGTTATACACAAATAATCACTTCACCGCTTATCCCACAGGTTGTCTGTTATAAATCTGCCATGAGAATAGATTACTCTCTTCCCGCGCTTATACAATTGCTTAAAACTTTCTCTAAATATAGAGCCACCGGAACTTTCACTGGAATGACTAGTTATATGCTACAAACCCCTTACATGAACGATTCATATAAGATTTCTGCTGACCAGACTTGTACTTGAGGAACAAACAAACATGGCTCCCATTACGAATTAGGTTTTTGCATAACAGCAGTTTCTCTTTTTCATTTCCAAAAAGCCTAATAACTTAATTCATTTTGGAGTTGCGCTGTTATGATCCAAACCCTGTAATAATCTTGAATGTAAATAATATTCGCAGAAGTATCATAATATTATTAATTATCCCACATTAAATCAGTATCCAACCAAATCCCTACAAAGACATTGACAATGATTGAAAAATATACTTTCACAATGCACATGCCTAAATAAGTAAAAGACTTCTGGAAACCCACAAAATAATAACCTTAAAAGAACCCTTGAGTTAAAATAGGAACTTCCAAATATATACCTGGCAAAATATACCTCAAAATGAATACTGTGAACCATATATTCCCATTTTAACTGTTGACGAGTATCTAAGTAAAAGTACTGAAAAATCTCTAAACGCGGGAATCCCTATCTATCCAGTTAACAAGTTAATAGAAAGAAGTAAGATTATCTCTCCTCCCCTATAGCTTTCCATATGCCTCGAAAAGAATACTTCCACGCATATAAAATCAGGAATTGAATTGCGTCTTCATTTCGAGCATTCTTTTAAAATGAAATAACTTGCCTGTTTTTATCTCAAATTCCTTAAACCAAACTCAACGTGATTACCCTCAAGTCCCTTGGAAAATTTCTTTGCCCCATACCAAAAACGGGCGTCTTCGCCCTTGAATCCAGCAGTAATTTTCCATATTCTTGTTAGGGAAAATAAAAAAAAAATTTGGAATATTGTTTAAAATTACAATTACATTAATAGAAATACACGGCAATAACTTTATTTTTTAAAAAACAACTCGGCTTACATTTTCAAAAAAGCAAAAACCAATGGAAAGAAACATATTGCGGAAAAAACCGTTGCTAGGGTACCTGATGTGACTAGCTCCTTCCGACCTCCACTCTAGGACAAAAAAAGCAGAACATATCGTTGTGTAAACATGCAAAAGACACAGACCAGAGCATCTCAGCGTCTTTCATAAAAGTATATCAATAAGACGGATAAGGTTGAAAAAACGAAAAACAAAAACTAAGATACCAAGTGTTTCCCTTTAGGTAGTGAATTTAGCATGATCATCCTCGGTACGCTCTCAGTGATCCAAATCTAACATTTTCTTGGGTAAAAGACGATCTAGACTCGGAAAACGGTGCGCGAGGATATGTGCATTAAATCTCTAGGTGAAAAAAAGGCAACCGTAAATTGCTTCGGATGCATGAGAGAGTTTCGCGTTCTAACGCAACCTCTCTTTTATCCCCCGTCTCTTTAAATAGTCGACGAATAGGAAAATGACTTCTAGAGTTCTGCTTTTTCTTGTCGCTTAAACATTTCGAAATGCTAAGAGAAACAAAACGGTAATATTTCCACAGTGTGCTTTGTAGTCGTTCCTAGCCCTCCCAGACACAACTCCTCCTGGCATGGCCAACAATTTTTATTGCTGTAATATGCTCGCAAAAGAGTTCTTGAAAATCGTTTACTCGGGTCGCAGCGAAATATATGATTTCATATACCAATATGGTTAGTCTCTTATCTCTCTCAGTCGGCTCGCGCGCTCAGCCGCCACAAGGACAATACGGAGTTGCACAGCGTTATGCAATAAAGCTCTCAAAAAAACACCAAATATTGACGTGTGACTAATCGGCCACGACGAGAATGTTGAATTCATGGGAAATATTTTCCCCCCCGAAAACTCACATTCATCTCCCGAACCCAGTAGACCGACCATCATAGGACACCCCCATAAAGTTTTGGTATACCCACCCGAGGCCCGAACCAACGAATACTGCTGTATGGCTATGTTTATAAGTGTTTGTTGTAAAAAAATTGTTTGCATCTAATCATCTCAATTTAAAATAAAATAAATATTCCACCTATATTGACCTCTTTGCTTCTTCGGCCCTTCCTCCGTAGAAAAACAATTATTTACAAAGATTTGGGTCGCTCACCTGAAGTGGAGTTTTCTCTCGCTCTTCCGTTTATATTTCTTACCAAAAAACGCCTACCTGCAGCTGCTTCCCGGTTCACATTCTGTTGCAGTCAATTTCTTCCTATGGCCATGAATTGCTACGGTTTTACCATAAGATAGCTCAAAAGCACTGTAATACTTTCAACATTGTGCTCACCCCGATTTCCTGTACACTTGCATATTGCATTTCTTTCCCGCTTCCTTCTCCCTCAGTGCACAGCACCAATTGTTTTCGATCTTTTATTCCTGGTTATGCTTATAACTGTGCCGATGTGTTTGTTTACACAGTCATGCCAAGAAAGCGAAGAGGATAAAACTAGAGTCCTTCGACCATTTGCCATTTAAATTTACAAGTGCTCAATCTTAATTTTAAAAATATAAAATATAATCTGAGATCTCCATAATCATACATTTTATAACCAAACTCAAAAATAAGAATATTCATACATGGTTATTTACTCCTATAATTGAGAACGGAAATAGAAACCGGGAAGCTGCAGCAATGAGAAGGGAATCACCAAAAAGTAAAGTGGATACGTCCTTCTTCTAAGCATGTACCATCACATTCAAAGCCACTAACATTGCATTTTGCTACTTTGTTATAAAAAGTACTTACTCCTCCATCACTCTCTCTCTCTCTCGGTGGCAATGCTTCCACATTATTGTAAGGAAAAAACGTAACAAATCCAACGAAAAAGAAAGAACTCCTCCGGTAGCCCCAAAAAAACCGACGCAAACCATTCCCATCACATATATTACAATAATATTATAGTAGACCCATACTCAGCTCACACATGTAGGAGAGATACTTTATGAACATACCTCATGATCATAGCATTTTGCAACGGAACAACATCATCATCATATTTTTCATAGTTATGGCATTTACCTACGTTCTATGTTCATCATCTCAGCTCAGCAGCTCACATACGGAAAAATATGTACGAACATAACATGTGCCTGCGTGTTGCCTGTTCTAACGTAAAATACCCGTATATTCAAATCTGTAGGGATGCTCTTTGAGAGTCGGTAGACTCCCGGAGCTTTTTCTGTCAACCTTCCATATGGTATCGCATATATTTTTCAAGGCGTTAAGCAACAGTCGGTTGGATTGTTGGATAACAAAATAGCAACCAACGGAACGCACTCGAGTCTCCCACAGACAACACATTTTACAGACAAATGTAACGTAATGTACACACATTTGGAACCCAAAGCAAAAAATAGATCCACTCATACTCACATGCAGCCCTTCCTGCCTCGGACAAAAAAAAAGAGCATTATTATTATTATGCGTTTACAAAAGCGAGGGTGAGACAATCGAGTGGGTGAGGAGGAGATTGTTCAACATCAAGTAAATCCGGCTCAAACAGCTATGCAGCAGATCTTTGGAAAAACGAGAAATCCATCTAATACTGTGATGTCAATTATGCATATTAATATTACAATACTACAACCACAAATATCATTCCTCCATCAAAGAACAACTCAATGAAGATATGCAGCATCCAGAAGAGTATCAACAGCTTTGTACAAAGCGGAAAATGAAATGGAAATATTTTTCAAAAAATCGGACAGAGACAAGCGACATTTTGTTCGTCGGAAGATGAGCATTAAATACAACATGCTACCAATATTGTGACGTTCCGGGGTGTCGTTACTCGTACCTATACTTCTCCAAACAAGTCCATATTCCACCATAAGTGATTTGACTATATACCACAGAGGAAAATCGAATGCCTGATTCCACATCAACCAACATCATCATCATCAGCCTAGCATTACATTTCGCATCTACCTAAAAAAAGTCAACCTATATCTCCTACTGCTGATCGTATTTCCTTCATAGCATGCTGTCATAAGCAATTTTGTAGCTAGATACAAGTGTACGATATTTAGATAATATATTAATGTTTCTATGCAAAGCCAAACGCAAACAAACGCGTGGCCATTAAAAAAACGACAAGTCCCACAGAGATAATCGAGAAATGCAATATCGTTCAGCTTATTACTACCCACACCGCACTGGTGCTCGCAAAATAAAAAGAGAGCAAGAGAATTCAAACCGAATGCATTTGCCTGAGTGAGATTATATTGCTACTTAAAAATGTAATATACTTATATGCTGTCGAGTGATCGTAATAGCAAAGTGGAAACACGAGCGTATAGGTCGGAAAATAGTGATTCTCTCTGCTCTGCTCACACCGGCTGCCAACTAATAACTTTCACTTTCTGAGAACAAACCTAGTCTGATTACGTTTCATTTTTCACAGGTTTAATTCCAGAATCTCAACCTCGCCATATAATACAGAGAAAGCAGTTTAAATCGTCGCTGTAGCACACATGGAACTACCTAGCCTAGCGCACAACCAAGGAATGTTAAAGGCCATAAAAATGAAAGTTACAAGAATCATGCATCCAATCTAAACCAACTAAGCGGTTATTTGTAGCACATAGATATTCTACTCCTAGTGGTGCAAGAGCCCAAGATATAAAAAAAAAGTTTTGCCGTAACAATGCTAGAATCAATTCCATCCGCAACCTATAAAGCAATATCGTTAAATGTACGAGCATGAGAACCCTGGTTAGGTGGATCCTAAGCTGCTTAATACACAAGAAGCAATTTCTTTTCTCACTTTTCGGTGGATAAAAATAAAAACTAGTTTTATTTAAAACAACATCCAGTGTTCCATTAAAGCTGCGTTTGCAAGCCAACTTCTTCTAGACGGGCTGTGGACTGCAAACTTATAGAGAACTCATTATGTTGAGCGGTGAGGATAAGAAGCGAGAAGGAAAATCTATTTCACGAAAATAAATCGGAAAGTGGGGAATGGATAATATAAAAGTCACGTTTTCCTTTCTAAATTCAAATCATACAACAATATACTTCTTTATTCCAGTATATATGCAAATCTTCCTTTTGGATATGGAAAACAAAGACTCTTTCCTGACTCATCATCAGTGATACAATTCATTTTCACTGAAAAATAATACTCCATTCCAAAAAGGGAGTGTGTATGTGAGTGAGAGAGAGAAAGAGAATCGACAGTGTCAAAATGAAGTACCCTGAAGATAGATTGCATTGGAAAATAGAGCATGTGAAGGAAAAATCTCTCTCGTAATATGATAGAGTCCGTTCTTCTACTTGTTCCAATCCACCATTTTCTTGGCACAAGTGCCACATACACATTCACGCTTCTTCGTGTTTTTTTTACTGTTTCCATAAACTTTTTCCAACAAACTCCAAGCAAGAAGCAGCAGCGCACAGTGTGGTGTGGCGCACACACACTCTCTCTCTATCACTAACTTGAGTAATAGAGAGAAGCACGTCTTGGAGGAAACTAAGAAAGTGTAACACATCAAAGAGGAAAATCCGCGTGAAATATTCATCTCTTCAACACTTGCATATCATATCTCTTTTCCTTATACGCTTCTTCATCCTTTTCTTTTTTACCACCATCCCTTCTTTCTACCAACTAACATTTCTCGCTCCGCTCCACCTCCTTCACAACAGTCTCTGACTACTAAAAATGTGTGAAGTGAAGACTTCAAACTACTCCTACTTCCACTGCTGCTTCCAAGAAAGTAGGAACAGAAAATGTTCATAAGATGAGCGAGCCAAGATGAGGACCCTTCAAGGAAAAAAAAACTTCACATTATATGAAAAGAGTTATGTCATGTTGTACGTGAATCCCAGTTATTGCATAGATATATTTTATGCATACGTCTAACATGTGTGTAGTATCTAATATGGTACAAGTTAGCCCGGAAGTACACTGTAGTGTACGGAAACTTGCAAACACATAAAATCATAATAGTCGTAGTTCACATAACACATCTCATTACCTAAATACGCTCAAGACTGGGGGCTTGCTTCAGATTCAACCAGTTGGTGATCGCCAAAATGGGTCGATTTTAGATGCCATGTAAAGCACACACCTTCGGTTGAGCATAACCTGCAGACTCGTCTGTCCAACCTAGTTTAATCATTAAGTTATTCACAATCTAGCATCAAATTTTTTGTAAGTTGTAGAACCCAATGGAAGTGATAAAACATTACTGCACTCACGCCTTGAGTATAGCCGGTTACAAAACTAATTTGCCACAATACTACTACTTCTCCTGATTTTGATATCATATGAAAAATGCGAAAGAGACAGACGAATACTGCTATCTACAGAATCGGAACGCAACTATACTCTAATATAGAATATTATTTTGAATTAATATACAGTCAGATTTTCTACCAGTTAGCCATGTGATATAGTGGAAAATCTGAGATGGCAAACAATATCATCTTGTTCAAAAATTGGAAAGTGTGAATTTATCATCTCAGAAGACGGGAGACGGCTTCCTCCTTGGTACGAAGCTATCTGCAAAGCCTGCATTCAATCAGCTTTTCTTCTTTCGATAAGATTGGTGGGTGGTCTAGAAAATTTACATGTACGTAATATCCTGTACAGGTTCATAGTGAATATATCAACCAGTTTTTACTTGTCTTTCGTTCGTGGCGAGGCAAGTAGTAAGCAGGACTAGTTCTTCCATCACATTGTATTTTTATTGTGATTTTTGCCTTTCCATTTTCCTTCTTATAACGCCAGCCAACTTATGTACGTTAGCACAAACGTCGAACTGCTAGCAACAACCATATACCCAGTTTCAGATTTTTTCCTCGTTTTGTAATATTGACGGATGGAAGAACGAGATGGTGGGTAGTAGCAAAAGAAAAATGAAATACCAAATGCGTTTATGTTCCATCATCAAGTAACACAACAGGATGTTGTCAGCTTGCCATCATCATCATAAAACACTCACTCTCTCTATTTTGTTTGATTTGCAGAAAATTTTGTTTATGATAGCAAATACTCTTGCAAGGGGAGACAGAGAGAGAGCCCCACAGATCCAACACAAATTCGTATCAGTAATGAAGCCAGTGAGTCTGATAACAAGTGTATGTTATGATGAAAGGAAGGTTGTGAGATGTGTATATTGGACATACATACAATATACAGATGAAAACGCTTGTGTAATATTGTGTGAACCAAGTTTCATTTACGTGGGATTTCTCTCATGTCACCCAATTCCTTTCCTCCTCCTTGGAACTCCCAATTATTGTATAGCGATTCGGAAAAAATAAGCATATAAACGCTTTCTCCCAGCATCAAGACAACTTTCACTTGATCGTCGAGATTGTCTGACATTCCTTCCCCCGTTTTACTTCTTCATCCTACACACCACACCTTCTTGATCCTTTCCAAACAACACAATTGTCAACTACATATATGTATTAGCCCTGCTGCTGCTTGCAAGTGACGAGATGTCTTTGCCAATGTGCAAACAAACAGGACAAGTTGGCACAACTCTAATCTGTGTGGATAGTACGGGTAGAAAGGAGACAACTGTAATCCTGCTAACACTAACAAACCAAAATGGTTACTGAAATATAAGAAATTGTAGCAATACTACGAGTTGACACATTTTCATTGTAACTTGATATATATTTTGTGTGACCATTTGGTACACCTCCAATCCAGCATTGATACTGTAATAGGATATGAAACGGATAATATTCTAGATGTACAATGTAGAAATGCATTATTTTGTTGACTGCACATTGTGCATTGCATCCAGGAACTTTATTTTAATTGATTTCCGCTAAATATAACTTTTGGAAACATTTGCGTCAAAGACTTTAAAGCACCCAGAAAAAATGAGATGTACTCACAAAGCTTCAGCAAGTTCTCTGGTTAGTTGTTACACGAACCATTCTTGAGAGCATTAACGCAATAATGTAAGGCAGTTACATTTAACCATTACAGGCCAAACGAAAGACATGCTATTACTGGCTTTAGATAAATGTCGGAGAGTTGTGGTGCAGCCTGCTAACACTACATTACGTCACAAAAAGTTTCTTGCTCTTGAGCTAAACTTATGCCTGTGAATATACTGTATACATCCATACATGAGTATTATATGCATAATATTTCTTATAAAGGGTCGTTCATTCCCTATTTTATTCATTCTTTTTGTACACAGCGTAATGAAGAAGGATACATAGCATAAGAAAAAGAAGAGAAAGGGATGGGGAAGCTTTTGGCTTGCCAATTGCGAGGGGAATAAGAAAAACTACTGACAGCCGGCACGAGACAAGAAACGACTTTTTAAAAAGAGTCAAAAACATCTATAAAGGCAAAACCATATAGCATACAGCTAGAATAAGAATAGTAGTGTAACACAATGTAAGAATCTTGGAACACATCCGTTTCTAAAACTCGAAAGACGTCGCGGCCAAAAAAGTGTGTATATATTGTAATCTGCAGTTGAAGCTGCACATGAACAGCATACAGAGCTGATTCTTTTTTACTTTACTCTGTTGTATTTTTATCGTGCTATAATTTTATATCCCATAATGTACACTGAACAAACGTTATATTCTCCGTTCATACATGCATATACATACGGTCGTGTCATTCCTTAGTTTCCTTAAGCTTCTTCAAAGAAAACGAACAAGTACTACCAACCAAGACGAAGCCTGGCATTTTCTTTTTCCTTACATTTCATCGTCATCATCATCCGTTGCTGTCTTCCCATACTTCTTCCTTCCTTCCTTTAGCATTTTTCGACTTAAACCTATATATAACTACACTACATTGGGAGAAGAAGCCAATAATATAGTATAACTTAAGTCGACGTTACCACATAAAGTAATGATAATACTGCAAAATGTAGTATATATGCACATTGGTTTCGTATCGTTCGTAACGCGTTTCTAAAAACTGGGTCCCGCTACTTGTCGAGAAAACTGCTTCTAATCATCTTCTTGGGCCTATTTCTCAGCGTGCAAAAAATACATTGCAAGGAATCTATACAGCCCATGATGATGATGATGATAATGACTGCAAGGAAATAATGTACGACGATATGGCAAAATTAAAGGCAGAAAGACCTGAGCACAAAAAAAAATCTCAAAAGTAATTTAGCCAACATTAAGTGAACTTATCGTGAATTTCCAGAAGCCGTGTCAGATTCCACACAAAAATAACCTTTTCCCAAAATGGTATAACGAGCTCAGATTGCGAATGAGAGTGAGCCTCGCTTATTCTATATATAATTGGTCTTCCTCTGCAAGGAGTACGCGTAGAGAAACGACATCAAGTTGGCATGTTTCATAAGCAATGATGAGTAAATGTTCTTTTTCCATCCCCAGACACCATTAGTTCCAAGTCAACAGCATATAAATTGCAAAGTTCTAATACACTATCTTAGGAGGACGATTCATGCGGGGGAAAACTTTCTCAGCTCACTTTTTTGAAACTAGCACATAAAACCATATCCTCTGCTCTCCTTTCCATCATCATGTTACGCCAAGATGCATCCAGCAACCCATCTTTTTGAGGCAGACAATTAAGGCAACTCTTTAAGCCTAAACTCTACATATTTCCATAAAAATGTTGACAATCATGATTACGTGGATGTTTTCCCAATCTTTGTCTCTAAAGAAGACTAAGCAGACTACACGGAACCATTATGTACCAATAGCTCATTCCAAATAATAATAATAATAATAATACTCCGTATGAGACGAAACGGATGAGAGGCGAAGAAGGGAACACGGCCAGACCACGGTATGATCATTACTTTCTTTTGATTGCAATTTCCAAGAGTCTCTTGCACCCATTTGCGAAGAAATGAGTCCTTACATCAGCACATAAAAGCAATAAAAATGTGGCAACATGACATGCTACAGTGTAGAAGAGAAACCATTAAATGGAAATTATCATAACTAACTGCAGTCTAAAATTGTTTCATGCCCTTGAAGTGGAGGGAAAGCAAAAGCTCGGCATTAAATGTGGCCAAAGCTCAACATATCACAATAATAGCTTGATACGAACGAGCGAGGAGGATAACATCAACATAATATCTAGGGTACCACACCACCACTACTATACCACCACCACGGCCACTTTGTAATCCTAATATATCAAAAAGAATCACTAATCCTTTGCTGCATACATATGTACAAGTAGTAGTAGTAGAGCTCAACAGCAGCAGAGAAAGAAAAGTAGCAACCGAGTCCGAATATTTTTTTTGGGGTAAAAAACAGATAAACTTCGCAGTATTATGCACGTCCCGTGTGTAAGTAGCACCAAACTGAACATCTGCATGCACCATCTTCAACGTAAAAAGTTAACATATAACTTAGTGTTTTTATTTTCACGGCTACGCGGAGAAACGAACGGACGCTCGATAATATCATTATACACCGACTTTCCATGAGGATCACATTTCGTTTTACTACATTTCGAACCGCTAGAAAAATGTTTCGTTTTTATTGCAAACTGTGTTGCACGCTTCCATTACATAAAGCTAAGTTACACACGCTGTCCAATACGGCAAAGTGGAAGAGACTCGATCCATACGGCTATAGAAATTTTCATAACTCTTTCTTTCCTTGTTTCTGCACAACCCACAAGAAAAAAACGAATCAAGTATTTTGCCTTGTGCTTCCCTGCTCTTAGATTGCTTGCAACATCTCTCATGCCTCAAAGCAAAACACGGACGATTTTTTATTCAATTCAACAATAAGTAAGATATATGCGCTTAGATAGAAAGCAAGAAGATTACAAAAGTTTGTTTAAAACGGCATTTCTCTTTTGAGAAAGTATCATAAGCAAAAAGAGCTTTATGACTGAAAGTGAAAGTGCCAGAAGCAAAAAAAGAAAGCTGTATACAGAAGACCACCGTTTTATCGACACTGGCCACTCTCCTTTTCCTTTCTTCCGCCAAAAAAATGTGTGTTAGCCTCCATGTGTACACCAAATATTTGTATGCACATATACATTTTCATTTTACTCGCTAGTTCAAGTGAAGCAGTGAACATGTAGAGAATATATATTATATAGACAGGCAACAAAAATAGTAAGTTCCTCAATACGAACCAAAAAGTTCTCTGACAGGCTCTTATGAACGGTAGATATTTCGTGATCAAATCAACTCGATTGCTATTTCTTAACTTTGGTACAATAGAATTCCGTACATTTCCACATTTACTCGATAATGCCTTTCTTATGGAAAACGATTTTTTTTTCAGGAAAAAAATAAAACTTTCATAAGATACATATTACTTAAGAGAGACAGCATGAGAGAGGCTAACGATAAGTTTCTGACAAGCACGTCTGATAACAAAAGAGTGGCTTTTATACAGGAAGAAAAATTATGACTACCACATAGTGTGCAAGCCACTTTACCACTTGCTTAACTTTTCAGCTTCCCATTGACGATAAAAGTTCAACTTAACACAGTAAATTCCAGAATCCAATTTAGAGATTATAGAAAAGGAATGCGTTGGCAGAAAACCTACAATTCTCAATTTTCATACTCAAAACCCCCATTGAAATGTAAAGCAGGGTTTTTAAACCTATGAATGCTAAATTAATTTGATTCAATTATGCCTACTTTCGGCCGGCATTATCCCATTTTCTAATCAATTTCATTATTTGAAAAAGTATGCTTCATTTCTCCAGACAATCAGACGGCTCATGTGGTATATCAGCAAAAAGAGACCAAGAGCATAACTTCAAATTATCGTGGTATTCACACAAAATACAAATTACATCCTGTACAAACAACCAGATGTGAAAAGAGCTCATTTGAATTATGAGGGAAGAGGATATGGAATATGAGACCGGGAGCAGATATGCATGATATGTGTTCTAGTCATCTAGTAATAATGCAGAGTTCACAACATGACGATCAAACTGTTTCTCTCTCTTTCCAGAGTTTCACATTCTAGACAGGACTCCCTTGTAAACTGAGAAGTACCTATGTTCAACTCCGGAAGAAGGGGAGATGGTTATTCTTTCTGAGTGAGTTTTTGAGACAGACAATCATCCAAACAAAAGCAACATTGTCCTTTACGACTAATAGTTCTCATATTATTCTCGTTGGTTTGAACTGTCACGACGACATTTTCTTTGCACATACATAGCACTGTTGTAGGGCTCGTCGGGAGCATTTCAGATTCCATGCTCCAAATAAAAGTTAACATCATGAGTCAAAATCCTGAAACATTTTTATGTAGGTACGTACGATATATATACAGTCAGTCAGTCAACTCGCTCGCTCGTCGGGAGCGAGAGGGTAACACAGAAACAACGTTTCACTGAGCAGCATAAACTTGAGGAGATCTTAAATGTGACTTGTCCCAGCATTATGGCACATTAGTAACACGAGTATATGGTCTGAAATGGCGTGACCATGGACTTGTTTGACCCCAGTTTCCTTAAGGAGTAACATGGAATACATTGAATTATACTTTTCTTGAAGGTTAGTTCTTGGCTGGAAGGAAATGGAAGGAACCATGGAGTGGAACCGAAAGAAGTCAACAAGATGCATTACCTAATGTCCCCTTTTTTACGCCAAATCACAAACCATGCCATAATTTAATCAGTTCCTGTTGTTATCATCGTCTTCAACGCATGTATAAATGATTGCATAGTATATCAAGACAGGATGGATTAAAAAGAAGCCATAATCAAATAAAAAATCGCAACATACATACATACACGCTAACTTTAGAGTTGAAAGTTGAGCTTGGGCGATGTGGGTGGTATGCGGAGTGATGCAATAAATATGCTAAAACTAAGATTTAATCAGATAAACATACAGTTTCGTAAGCAATGGGTCAAAACATACACATACTTAAATCATAACTCGTACTTGTATCATCATTATAGTGCAATATTTTGTAAAACTCTCAACCAGCTCTGCAATTAGGATAAGCTACAAATGGATCCGCAGACAAGATTAAAATAATCGTCATCATCATCTGCATCACTATTTGCTTCATCAACAGTTTCTTACTCCAAAGTATCATCATCGTCATTTCCCATGATTATTATAAAAAGAAGGGATTACATTCTTACGATAATGTTCATTCGTTACAGTTTGTTTAGATATAATATATCTTCCATTGCATGGATGCATATGTTTAACAAGCTATCAAGCGTACCACCAAAAAAAGTGGTACATCTATATCAAGAAAGATGCATTCAAAAAGTACTTACAATTTCAGCCCTTCATATAACGCGAGTCAAATGACCGCTTTTAAGACTTAATTGCATATATCTCAAGAAAAACATGAACCCAACATAAATTTTTCCCAAGTCAAGAGGATTAAAAGATTTTTTTTGTCTCAAGCAACTCTAAACCAGCACAACATTACAAGTCCACTTGACTCGTTCGTCAAATAATAACCATGCCCCAAACTCTGAATTCTGTTTACGAGGACCTTTCTTGTCTACGAGATATAGTTCATACGATGCGTGATGATGCTCCGTTTTTTTGGAACCTTTTCATACATTTTCTCACTTTACAAAAAGTTTTGTGTAATATGCATCTTTGAATCGCCTTTATTAGTAGTGCTACAGATAAAATACAAAGTTTAGCTTGACGCATGTATGAACGCTTCACCGGCATAAATACACAGAGAAGTTACATGTGTATTGATGAAGAGAATCCCTCTCTCTCTCTCTCCTGTCGATAATCCATACATGAAGTAAAAACGGATCCTGTCCTATTTTAATAAACTCATAGCTACAGAGACGATATTATGGCTTTCAATGCCTAGTAAAACTAGTGAAAAGGCAATGAAGCATTTTAGGCCATGTTATGATGATGAAAGACCATGTAATGGATCATATCGAGCCAATACCATACTGTATATGTCATGGCCATTCACAAAAGCCAGACAGCAATAACATATTTATAACAAGCACGCGTAACACTATAAGCAATTTTTTCTCATATTTTTTATATCATGCACACTGAAGAGAGATGTCTAATGTTCCAAATAGAGATGAAAAGATAAATACAGATAGATAGATGGATGATGGGTGACTACTCCTACTTGCTTCTTCTTTTTTCACTTCTTCTACATGCTTTTCTATAGTTTCTGTAGTTTGAAGCAAAAAAGTTGCATGCATGGCTAAATGTTGAAACGTGGGATCATTTCCATTGCTACATTTTCCTGGATTGAATGGCATGGTTGGTAGTTGCATGTTGTATATGTACATGCAAGTTTAGTTTCACCAGCGCTACCTCTGCGCTACTGGTGGTCATCTCAATCATATTGCCGTAGGTTAAAGGATAACTTTTTCTCTGGAGTCTCTAACATTTCGAGTTGTTCCCAACCATAACAAGTTCTGCCTAATAAATCTTGTAGAAATCGAATTAACAATTCATAAAACCGGATCTTGTGCTACAAATTAAGGAAACATTCATTCGTAACATCTAACATCCAGCACAAAATGTTCGCTTTAACCTCGGGGAGTATCAGCAAGATACCGTCTTTATAATATGTACATTATGTTTTCTGAGCAGAGTGGAATACAGATTGTGGAATCAGGCTCATTTAAAGTGAACGAAAATAGTTTACTCAAGTTTTAGTCGGAAAGCATATACCATTTCCTAGTCAGACAGAGCGAAAGCGATTTTGCAATAATGTTGATACAAAGTTTGCCAGTGACAGCACCAGAAATGTATGTTTCAGCACACGGTCTCTGAAAATTTTTGGAGAAAGTCATCGATGCGGACAAATCGATAATCACACATACATTTGAGAATGCCGACTTTGGAATTATCACCAGTCTTGTCATAATCCAACTGAGAGCCCAGCACGAATCTTCTTCATCTCTTGTGTTAATAAGCCAAGGAAATAAAGCAAGTTAAAGGAGCAAGGAAAGTAATGTACATCAACAAGAGAAAGGCCAATAAGACTTGTAGGACCACCTCTGGATTGAGTTATTATTAACGTAAGTTAGGTGAGAACCAAAATTGAACCGCTGCTATTACTGCAACACATCATTTGATATATACTCACAATGTATATAAATAATATACAATGACAGCAACATGCATACGCGCTATACGAATAGACGCACTTGTGCCTTACCTATATCGGCTTTCTCACAGCTTATTGCGTTTACATGCAACACCAATCTTTTCACGTTTCTTCTATTTCTTGCTCCTTCTGCTTAAAATATTCGGCTACTAGATTCAGAGCGTCTATAAGCCGGAAAACCAAGCTCCTTTCATTCTTGTACTCTTTCAGACGGCTTCCAAGTTACTTTTTGGGGACTACCTTACTTCGTCGCAAACAAACAGATAAATCTGTACAGGGGGAAAACTTCAAAAAATAAAGACACCTACACCTACATAAGCTTATGTACCTTTTAATCCGGTCACTCCAGTTAACTCAACTTCCTTCCTTATTTTCCATCAACTACAATAAATCTCCCTTTCCGATCTCATTCCCCACAACTTTAGACATGGGAGCGTCGTATTTCTAGACACATGCAGACTTCAATTCGTGCTTTAGGCTCAATCCAAATAAACCCTTATACAGATAGGAAGAATAATGTTTGATCTTTGACCTTTTTATTTAAAACACGGAAGCATGTATGTACATTTTCTTCCCATAATGTATGTATCTCATAGGCCTTATTTACATGAAAGTTTAACTTTACTACTTTGCCAACTCCACTCATGGAATAGATGACACGAAATATAAGATAATAATTGCGTATCAAAATATGCTTTTTAAGTAGTGTACGTACACATCATCTAAATTCTAGACTTTAAATTTTTTCTCCGACCATGTGACGTTTTTTGACTCTACATTATTAATGCATACATGAGACGTCATGTCATGTATATATATCTTTGAGAGCAAATTCAGCTGAACAGACAGAAACTAACCACTTACGCATACGCAACTGACGATTCTAAACACATGAGTTTGAAGGTAGCCTTGCAATGCGTAAGGACAACATCGTCAAATAAGGTCATGCTGTAGAATTTACTAGCAGTGCTTTAGACTAGAGTTTAAAAACGTACAATAATTATACATGCATAAAAACCAATTTGCAACAACACATCGGTCAGTTATATTTCTTATGATTTACTGTTTGTAACTTTTCGTTCAAATGGATAAAATCGCATTCGTCAAAAAGTCACTGGCAAAAGTTACTCATTTTAAGTGCAATTAATTATTAGACCTAACACAGAGAGATAAATAGAGAAAACAAGAGAAAACTCAAATTCATCAAGCTATTGCCACGCTTATGAAATCCTAGCGAGAAGTATACATTGCATATCTACAAACGGACTCATAATAATTAGAAACAGAAGCAGGCAATGTTTCGAACAAATAATGAATTGCCTCATGAGAATCCCTCCACATTTTACAGGCAACTCACTACAACATTGGTCGGCATCGGTCCACAATCCTATGAAAACAATGTATCTAAGTATAACTTTTACAGAATTAACCCAAAACAGGGCAGAATAAGTTCAAATCGCTAATAACGAGTTACTCGTCTTAGAACTTGGGATGTATATACATACATATAGATTATAGATACAATACATATAGCCATGTAGTACAGTAAGTGCAGCTACGCTACCACACTTTCATAGAAGCTTATCCGTACTTCTTTTAACGGGCTCAACAACAAACAGCCATTTTCCCATTACACTTTTAATTGAGTTAGCGTCGAAAGCTCAGGCAAAAGTTGTTCCTTCGTCCCATTCTCTTGCACATTTATTTCAACTGTCTCCTCATGTGTATGAATGTGTGTGTAATAATGTGAGTACGTTTGTGCTCTTCTCTTTTCTTCGTTTCAAAAAGGTTAGTGTAGATACTTGTGTTCGCTGGTAAGTTGGAGCTTACATCGCTCTCTCTCGTTTCTGTAATCTATCCAACTTTGCCGATCATCTTCTAAGCATAATTAGGACCTCACTTTGTTCTCGTCCTTTACGTTCTTTTACTTCTCTCGCTTTTTGGAGTTCCTTGTCATTTATTCTTTCTCTCTCTCTCCGTCTTTCATTCTCTTGTGCATTGATCCAAAACCTGCATGCTTTTCAAGGGACTCAAATTCATCGTCGTCGATAGTCTTTAGCCTTCCTTATCTTTACACAAGTCCTCATTTCACACAATTTCTTTCCCAAATGATTTCTTTAATACACGCTTCGTCCTCACTTTACTCTGCAAGAAAAGTTGAAAGGGAGTCATAATGAGGGAACCTTACGTTATTATTACTGTGATGGTAGCACTTAAAAGAAAGCCATACCAAGCAAGCATGGGCACCATATAGTACCTTATATATACAACAGGAAAACCCGGAGAGAAAACTCTGGGGGACAAGAAAAATATCTTCCTTTTGCTTGTTAAACCTTTTGCCACAACTCTTTTTTATTGACACATTTTAGGTCTTCGAGCTAGAAATTTGATTCCTTTAAGAAATGAGGTGGTGCTGAAAACTGCCATTATTTTCTTAACATCAAGCAATTTCTTCACCTTCCATCCACGCAATTACATCTTGATGATGATAGGAGGAAAAATGTAAGTGGTTGAGGACAGCCACCGTTACATCAAACCAAGTACCTCTTTTCACATTTCTGAAATCCTCAGTGTCCTCAAAAAAGATAACCAACGAGATTTTATACAACACGCTTGAGATTGAATCTATATTTAGAAAAAAAAACTCATTCCACTCTTTTGATGGAATCATTTTTCAAACAACCCATCATAACCTCCAACACGTGGGCTTTGCTTTTTTTCGCCATAAACATTATATGATTACTTTTTCTATTGACGCTTCAAAATTTGCTTTAAAACCTTAACTGAAGATTCTTGGTCAGTTATAAAATCAGGTTAAACTTTCAACATTTATGAGCTGATTGTATTAATAATATTGATATTAAGCAAATTGTACGATTGTAACGTGTATTTACCTGGGAAAGATAGCAAGTGCGAATGGAAATTTCACTTTGGCAAAGGAAATTTCTACGCAACGTTTCAATTCTTTCGTACACTTGAGTCGCATCAAGAAAGCTATTCACGTAAGAAAAATACTCTACATTAGACGTCATTCATTCTACAAGCAGTAAAAGTAAGCAAGCAGTATGGTTACCACAAGCTCAGATTGTGTCTCGCCTTTTCTGCTAGTGAAGACGGTGCTATTCAAAATTCCATCCACACCGCTCATGTCTACATAGACAAGAATTGACTTTTCCAAAATACTCAAATCAACGTCATCGTTTGTGCTTGCTGGCTGGTCTTGGGTACTTTCTTCTTACACTCATATTTGGAGTCAGCTTTGAGAGTTACAGGGGTGAATAAGAATGAAAAAAATACCAGCAGACGTCAAAATCCCAAGGTTTTTTTCTTCTTTTCTTGATTTTCTACCAATCCAAGGTAGAAAATCTTAAACCATGGCATCATAATCATCAACAACAACATCATATCCGATCAAAGATCCTTTCTCATGATAAAATACGAAAAGAAGAAGAATCAAGAGGCTGCAAAGGATTTTCATCGCCTTCTTACTCCTCCTTCCTCAAATCCCGATGGGAGAATGGCATTGATGACAGATTCAACAGTGCACAAGAGTACATTGAATTCTTCAGCTACTTTACTATTGCCTCTACTTTTCTGCCACTTGACTTGACTTATATCCACGATTATAGAAGCCATTGGTCCACACAGATCCATTAAGATCGTTAACTACACAGTAGCGTCAACAACATCAGTCTACTTTAGCCTGAATGGGTGAGAATGGAGGAAAGGAAAATACTGGGAAAGAGCTCATATAATATCATCTTAAATCTCAAGATGGATCCGATGTTGAAATGAAAGTTTTCTAAAGCCTCCAGGTTTCCTCCCTCGCGCTATATAACGTCATAAAAAAGTCAAGTATATACGGGAAACTGAGAGTAAGATGTGCATTTTTGTGAACATTTTCAAGACGTGGCGTATGCAATCTCTCACGTCATGTTCTGAAACACGCAAAGCTGTGAAAATGTTTTTAAAAAAAGGTTGATATTCTTTTGACTACATGGCAAGCATTCTCTCTCTACTACTCCATTAAAAACTTCCAATACATTGTTTATAAAGTCGAGATCGGAACGTGATTGTGGTTTCATTCTTTTCCATAACTTGGAAAGCCACAACAACAAGACTTGGAATGATTTTTCTCATCTCATCGAATGGAAATGGACATTCTTGTTTAAACACAAAGTATTGAGGTAACTTGCCAAGGATCTTCGAAACAACCAACTTTTTGAATCTACTACTAGTAAACAAGAAATTTCATGCTTTTGCGACAGCGATGACAAACTTTTTTTTGCCATCTTTCTATTCGTTTATATATACAACACTAACATAATAAACCATTGTCGAAAGAAACATAGGAGAACGTGAAGAAGGAAACTTTTTCTTTAGTTACAGTCGAGCAGCTAGCAGTATTGATAATAATAGCGCTACTTATTTTGCTATAGTGGTGTGTGGTGGTCACAGCGATGTTTTGGTACCATCACCATTTACGCTTTCCTTTTTTCTTGTATTATTATTCATCTATACTATATCCGTGTCGTCTGGTGAAATCCGCATTTTGTCACACAGAAAATTCATAAGAAAAGCTTCACAGCAGTGGACGCAAAGAAGAAAAAAATTGTAGTGCCAGAGAAATGCCAGAAAGTAGTGACTGAAGAAGAACAGCCCATCTGAGAGTTGCAGATACCGCGAGTAGTTAGGAAGAGTCATATTTCTTTCTCTCATGAAATAATGTTTCTTTGGGTGGGGTTATTTCATTAGTGCTAGATTCAACTGCTCTCGTTCCAACGAACTACTGTTTCTGCACGGACATGAAGCTACGATTGTACGTGCATTCACCGAAAAATACGAGTATATGCATGAGCCATCAACTCAAACACGTATACGGTTCGAGGAATATGAGGATAGTGAAAGTGAAAAAGAAGTCAGACAGTTACATACGTAATGTATGTAGCCACACATTGCTATAAGAATGCTGCTATTTCTACTACACAGACTCATATAAAACACAAACGGGAGAGAAAAGAGTAGAGTGAGCATCATGGCCGCAGGTCTTGGCTATATCTACAGACACAAACTGCAAGCAGACTACTAATGCCGGTGGTGTGTGTGCCACCCAATTTATGACCATGACGGAAAGTAATTCTCCGCGGTCCTTGGTAGAAAATAGCAAGTACGTAAGTGAACCTGGCCTCGTTTTAAGCATTCGCTCTTTCAACCATAAAATGATTAGTTGATACACCATACAAGGTAGCCGGTTGTACGAATTTTCGACTAGAATTTCCCCATCCTTCGGTTTCCTCGCTGTGGAGTTTCTCTCCCACAAAGAAGAAGATATATATGCATGCAAAGTTTTCTCCCGTTACAACCAACTAACTTCCAAACGCAACCGTTCATAAGGATTAGCTGTAATCGGCAGATCTCTAAACATATGTGTATAAATAATACCTATACTACTGTTGGAAGATTCAAATATTTGGAATGGAACTTGAGTCAACAAACAAAACACTCATTTTCGTTGTTTCATCAGATTCCTCATAGAACACTCATCTGTACTTTTACGAATGGGAAAAAAATATATTCAACTTTTGAACTGACTCGACAGCAACTGCATACCATTATCCACATCACACTCTCTCTCTTTCTCTCCAGGAGAGTATGAAATGAAGATGAAATCGCAGTGGCACAAAAAGTTAAACCAAAATGATTCCACGGGTGGAAAAAACAATTCAATTTTTCCACATATGGGCTTATGTTTCTACCGTTTCATGCATGTGTGTTACGCTCTACTGGCCAAAAACTAGTAAGATCGAGTCGTGTCGTTGTCGTCATCTCAGCCACCACAAGAAGAAACTATACTGAAAGAAGAAGAAGCATGCAAGTGCGAGTGATATCTGTTTGAGTTAAGTAAAGGCTAAGGTTTTCTTGGGATTTTTACATAGACTCAACTAGACAAGATGCTTGAAACAAAAAATCCCAGTGGGGGCGATCCAAAACATCAGCCCCTATAAAGTTACCGAACAGTGAGGGATATTTCCCATTCCTTACATTTTATGTTTTCTAACACTACGAAAAACTCTTCAAAGAAAGCTTAAAAAGTCGAATCCTCGTGGAAGGTTCATATAGAGGGTGGCAAGCTTTAACTTATTGACTCAGTCCGTTTCTCTGACTGACTTGTAGCCTTGTACTCTGATTTATCAGAAAGTGAACAACGAACACATAAAAAAGCAAAACCAAGGTACGTAAGGATTCCGCCAAAAAGCAATACTTTTCATCATACAATCCGCTCTTAAAATGACATGTGTTTTTTCCATACTTCTCTCACAAAACTCTCTGATATCTCAAGTTTCCTTGTCCAAACTTACGGGCAAAGTATAAGCTTAAAAAAGTACATGTATATACATTATACATGGAAAACTAGGCGGTTGAAAGAATATATATGTATATATGGTGGTGCTGGAGTAAATACAAGGAGAATTATTTGTTGTAGTATTTTGCAAAGGGCATGCGATGCAAGTACGTATTTGAGTTTCCAAGTAGATGGATGAAAGACTTGAGCATATCTATATACACATATGAAAGGTGTGCATGCATCCATTCTCTCTCGAAATGCCAAATACACTTACCTCTTCAGCATAAAGCTGAAAGCACAACCGACAGCTTCTGACTTAACTGATCACCTTCCACTTATCTCCTCTTCTTTACTCTATGCAGTTGTAATAGAATGAACATGATACGTTTTACTTGTAAAATGATAGAAGTATGCAGTTCCGCCGGATATCTGCCAATAGGATTCATTTCAACTCTTTAATTAACTTCACCTCTGACACGAAGCTATTCCTTTGTGCTTACAGCTCATAAATTTCATTTGCCAACTTCAACACGAAAAATCGAACACATCAATACAGCTTTTCTCCAACAAACTCACTCTTTTCTTTTTTCCTCCATTTTCGTTCTAGCCACTCTTTCCAATTCCCGCTTCCGTTGATAGGCTTACCAGATTTCCTTTCCTTGTTCGCTACACATAAAACGAGTAGAATTTGTAGATTTATATATATATGCTGCTCTGATTCTCATATGCATATTATCCGCACTTGTCAGAGCACATATACATATGTGAAGGAATACATCACCAGTTTGCAGACGAGAGGGAAAGAGACGGATGTAAAAAGAAACTCTTCATTCTTCTTTGCTCACTTCCATTTCCAACCAGTTTCCAAGCTAAACCTCAATTTGCATACTGCTGGTCTAGAAGTATTATACATGCACGTGCTCGGAAAGACAATCAGTTAAATCCGCTTATGCTAACGACCCTATTCCTACAACAACTAGATGCATATACTAGTCTCTCTCAAGTCAGTCGTGTGGTGGGGGGGGAGCTACACAGTACTCAATGCTGCTGCAACCAGTCGCTAGTATTAAGTCCCCACCACACTACTGACTGAGCTACAAGCGCTCTGGAATAAGAACAAAGTCTCCAGCAAACACTTGGTCTATAGCTTCTTTGTCTTTTTGTTGATCTACCCCGTTTGTCTCACTTTGTTGAGCCTTTTGTCTCCGCTTCATAGTACCACCACTACATACTACACTAGATCATCAGCTTACTTCAAGTCCACATTAATATATTGAATTTCGTAAACCCATAATTAGCTATCTGCAAATTTTCTTAAGTGCTTTTCCATTTCATCAAACTGAAGATCCTCTTGGAGAATCTTAATAATCTCAAATCTTGTAACTAGCAGGGAGAAACAATATTACCCACCATAATAATATATAAAAAGTAAAAGCACCACCACCAAGCATGCCTTTTGCAGTATAACTGTTAGTCCTTGAGTTTCGTAAGAAGAAGTTAACATAAAAGCTAGATCTTATAAAGCATAATTAACGACATAATTAAAAACCCTCTGTGAAAGCGATTAAAACGAAACAATCTATTCATAACGACCATAATGTTTGAAGATATGACCATACAACTTTAACCAGATCAACAATGACTCCTAAAGAAGAAGGTTTATACTATACTATACCATTCATGCATTTGTGGATGAAAGTAAGTAGATCAATAACTGATTACATCGATCCTTGGGTACAAGTCATTCCCAGTTTCCTTCATCACAAGCCAAATGTAATACTATAATATTAATACATACACACTTTGGGCAACACTGTTGGCATGATGTAAGTCAAGTATATTCGATAATCCTGAAGCATAACAACAACATTGGAAGAAATGTAAGCAGATTCAAGACAAACCAAAGAAAAACACTGCATCAAACTGATTGCCAGAGAACGAACAATACAATCTTCAAAAAAGAGATAGAAATACATACATGGATTGTATAATATATAGATATATATGTGTAAGGGTTGGCATTGGCGTTTTTGTATTAGTTGTCAGTGGAAGGAATAGAGCAGCTAAAGAACAACACTTTGCTTTAACTTGGAAGATTCCCAAACCTGAAAAGTTCCCGAAACATGACCTGAACCCATAAATAGACTCAACCTTTTTCTTTTGAGATGGTGCAGGCAAGCAGAACACTACATTTGCTCCAAAGTACATGTTCATTTAATTCTACGTGCAAGCTATCTTTAAGAGCTATTTGTGGTTTACAGTTTTAAGAGATGCTATATGCAAAAAGATACATTTTCTCTCTATAAAGGCAACAAGGGATAAAGGGCCATAGTCTTAAAAACTATTTTCAATGTTAGTAGTAGTTATATAAGCATAATGTTATTATGATATGTGGGAAAGCAATAATATTAACGAGAATACATCCGCATCCAATTCGCAAGACTTTTACCATACAATGAAAATGTTGGTAAAAAGAAAAAATGCAACTTGGGCGTGGCATACCTTTTTTATTTGTAAAACAAGGTATAATCCGTTTATGAGGCAATTAAATATAAACCAACCTAATGACCCCACGCACATCAACATGAATAACGTTCATCAACACGCAAAGTCCAAGTCCAATATTATGGGATACACTATTTGGTTTGGGAGTAGGTAGGTGAGCATATACATTGATCGATTAGCTAGCAGTTTGGTTTTGCTTCGCCTTTAGCTTTCACCGACAGCATCAGCCAGTTCATTAAATATTCCGAAGATGATGTAGAAGGGAAATCCTGGTGTGAGATGAACATATATATGTATTCATATCAGAATATCTTTCATATACGCAAAATCCCATGCTGTACTTAATTTCCACACTTTCACGTGTAAATGCAGCACACAGTTTGATGAAAAATATTAAAATCAGTAAATCTGCCGCTTATAAATTTGTAAGCTAGCTTTTATGCATGATAGTAAATGTGCGTTTTATCTATCATTAGTCTCCACTTGTGTATTTTAGTACTGTTTATTACATGCGTGTGATTGTGTAAATCCGATTACTTCGTTAGAATGTCAATGCAAACTTGACATGTGTACAGAAGTCCGATAGTTTCATACATGAAATTGTGTAGCATAATTGACATTCTATCTCTTGGTTGTAATATTGAACGTTCGTGTTATAGGGGCTCTCTTTTCCAAAACTACTATATTATCAATTTGCATAGGGAACCTAAGCAAAATATCTTTATGTGACTTGGCATTTCTGTTTCCTATCTAATTAAATTATATCTTGGATTATGCTTCAGGAATGTGGAATGTTAAATTTGTACTTCAAACGGTTAAACATTTTACTTTTATGGCAGTAAACATTCAGATATATATTACACAAGACGTTGTATAATGGCTTTGCATAATGATGCTCTTCACTTCTTGGGTCTTGGATGTAAGAGTACTGCTGCTGCACCAAACGCATAGGTTTATGAGGCTGCCAACCAAACAGCTAAAGCTAGCTTTCTGTGACAACGCTTCCCTTTCTCATTAGAGAGTCCCATCTCCCATCCAAGATTTACCCTCCATCTCATATATCTTTCTTAACAAACCCCTTATGCATTCAAATGCACTTTAATTGTACACATGCTACTTAAAATGATATGTGCCTTTGGTTTTCTTAGGAGCTACTTGCCTACGCCAAAGAGACGACACCGGTTTCAAGAAACATGCTAATACTCTCAGCAAATCTACCTATGATGGGTTTCCAACAGGACATGGGGGATAGCGTTCGGGTCAACACTACAACAGCTGCAAAAGCTCATGCAAGGAGAGAGTAAATGAACGAATCGAACACGATTCTCCTAAGAGCAAATAATATTACATGCACATGTAATGGAATTGGGATAATTCATCCGTTTTCCTGGCCACCTTCCTACACATCCATTTACGAGTCTTCTTAAATCCGTTTTCTCGTGTACAACCATCTTGAAAAGCCCGAGAAAAGGGGAAAAGAAGAAGAAGATAGCAGTGAGCTCAAGATGATGATGGCACACAAGCTGGGCGTACGTTTGTCATCTTACAATCCATTTTAAAGGAAATTATTATGGTACGGTTTGAACTTCCTTTCGATCTCTGACTCATGCACACACACACAGAAACGTGAACATTTCAAGGGAATAATCTTAAAACTTTAACATTCCTCAAAATGTCTTAATATCCTCAAAACTATGTACCCTCCCTGTCTTGTTTCTGTTTCAACATGCCGTTCCATATTCAATACTCCCTCAAAGCTCATCCACCACATATGTACATATTACACACACGATCGGTATATATAGGGCAATGTATAATGATAATATGTACTTACTCAAGCATGTGTGCATTGAACATGTAGTATGACACTTTGGTATTCCCATCAAAGACGATACGTTTCCATTTGTTTTAAAATCTACTACTAATATCTTTGCAATGGAACGGATGAGTATATGAGAAACTGAAAAAGTCCTTTTGGAAGTTTATTACTTGCCATCTCACGACGTTGGTCTCGACATATATACATGTTGCAAAGCAAGAGCCTGACTTTTTTCCACGATGAGGATCTATTTTGGTTCTGTACAAATTTGGAATGGCATGAACCACACTTGGCCAATCATCTAGCTGCCGTGATTGGACCGTCTTTAAAACATCGGAATAAGAAGGTTGAACCTTAAACGATCCCTTTTTCTTCTCCATGCATGCATTAGGGTAATATCTAACAAACTCCCAACACCAAACTCGAGTTACTTACTTGTATTTTCATATTCCCAAACTTTTATACAATTGTAAAGTATGACTATATTAAAAATCCTTGAGCATAACGCATCTTTTTGAAAAAGGTACAAAACTGCAGCTCATTTGCATTAGTTCTCCGGACCGGACGTGATGTTCGTCGTCGCGTCACTTGTACTCAGATCTTTCCTATATCTCCTTCTACTCAGTTTGACTTCAGTCTTATTAAGTCTTCGACTAATTCATTTGCTCAAAAACGTTCAGTCCTTCAACAAAATCTTTCATTCAAAGGCAAATGCGTCGAATCGTTACACATTTTTATATTTTTTCTCCTTCTTTAAACAAAATAATAATATTCTGTGAGTTTATTTTCAAAGTTACGTCAGACCATCTCAATACGAGTATGATGGGAATGGTGCCCACAACTCAATTTACATTCCTTCCGTGGACAGTACAATAAGAATACAATTACTTTTTGTCTGTTATGAATGTGTTCAATTATTATTATAAAATAGACACAAAAATATGTTGGACAAAAGTTTCAACTCGAACTCGACCAGGGACTCAATATTATATAGGGATAGAACTTCAGTTTTTAGTTTTTGTGAGCTTCTACAGTAAAATCCTTCAATGTTTCCTTCCAATCTTGCCATTCTTACCAAAAAGTTGACTTGGTTATTGACTTAAGTCCCTTATTAATACCTTTAGCTTTTCTTTGTCAAATCTTTTTGATCATAGGGTGTACAAAAACCTTGAGCAAATCTCTACATTTCATACTTCCTAATAAATACAATACCAACTTTGCTGACGATAGTTTTCAACAGTATCAAAGGCAGGAGCGAGTTAGTGGAGTAAATCATATAATTTCTAAGAGCTAATTTTCCCCCTCAACATTACATCCTCAGAGCTCATCAAACTTGTCTGTCAGTTCATCCTCTCCTCCATTTATTTGCTCAGCCAAGTATAAAAATTATTTCTTTACCTTCGTTCGTTCTTTCTTTCTTTCTTTCCTTGCTTTCTATCCCATTCATATCTGTACCTAACTCAAGTTTTCTTCTATTGGGACTCCTCCATCCAATCTATCGAAATAGTGATAACCATACATGATGGTTCCTACTTGTAAAAACTTTTTGAAAGTAAGAAGAAAAACCGTGTATTGATTCTTTGTGTGACCGAAAGTACAACATATATATATATTTATCAACGATTTTGTGTGAGAGAGAGAGAAAGAAAGAGGAAGCTCAAATCCTAAGCCCGCATCCACATTAACCATGGAGTGATGTTGCCGAAGAAAAATAGGCAACGAAACAGCAGGCCTTTAAAGGGACCAGGAGCATCATTCGCAAATCCGTCCTCCCAACCAGTATATCTTCGCTTCTTCCAGTTCCCTTAGCACAGCAAAAAAAACTAAAGTCACAGGAGAAGGCTATCAGTATTTCAAGAAATCTACAAGCAACATAAAAAGGTTTCAGAAGAAGTACCACGACATCCAAAAACGACTTTCATCCTTTATCCCTAAATCTGTTGGGACACATCTAACAAGAAATGCAATGGTTAAAAAGAATATGGAATGAACACACAAAACATTAAAACTCATGCTTGAAGAGGAAACAATGAAACTTAGTCACTTGGAAATTTCACATCTACTATATACTTCTTCTATAAACGGAACCAAAAAGTTCACGAAACAATTTTGTTTTAAGTGGCTTTTCTCAATCCATTCTTTTACTCTTTTCCTATCCATGCAGCATTGTCCCTTGTATCCCTTCCCTAGTGTTCGCTATAAGGAAATCCTTTTGATTTAGCAAACAAGTCCGTCGTTTTTTTCTTCACGACTCATTCTCCCCTTATATCTTAAACAATCAGTGAATATGTCACATCAGAACAACCACAACAAAGTAAGATCACAACAATAATAATAAGAAGACAGGTTCGTCCATCCAAATCCATCCTTCGTCGGGCTCTCACAGTGGAACGGGAGAAAAGAGGAAATAATCGACACTAGCGGAAACGGCAAAAAGGCCCCACAGTCGAACTCCATGCTTCTTTACTTCCCATATTGCTGTTATATTTTATGGAATGTAATGAAGTATGGAGAACTCGTGGGGCATTTCAACTTTTGCTTTCCCGTTCACAGCCGAGGATGCCACTGGGATAGTATAATCTTCAAACCAATCAACCCTACGGTGATGAAACGAGAACGATGGCAGCTGAACTTCAAGATTTTGGTAATTTATTTAAAAAAAGAACTTATAACACCAAGACTGGAGAATTCAGCTCGTTATGTTTCTGAGAGCAGCTATAATAATATCATCCAGGTTTAAGTATGCATGTTAAAGATGGATCTAGTAGTGATTTTTTTACTCTGGAGTAATGGTGATATGAAAATGGAGTCTAACGCCTAAGAATTTCACAATCGTGGTTTCATCTGTTCAATAAATTGTCTTAAATATCTATTAAACACAACAAAGTTAATTGCTTCTTCGCTGTGGTAGTCATCATTTTCCTTTCTCTACTAGAAACAGGATGATACTCATTATTAAAGTTAGACTCACGAAGAGTTTTGTGTGTGTACGAATGAGCTTCTCATTAAGATTAAAAGAACCACAAAACGCGGAGAGAACACGCAGTCTTCTTAAATGCTTTTAACTTTGCTGAACCTCCTGCCACCCCTTTCTCTCGTTTCGACTATATTTCACCTTTTGTGATTTTCAAAAACTTGGTGGATTCAAAAGGTGTGCACATGGCATTCGCCGATCCATAGATCATCAGCTTCACAAGAGGAAGCTCAGAGGAGTTGGAGTCAAAAAAGGAGTTCTTTTGGTCATTCCATACTAAACCACCAACCAGCAACAATTCATGAGTAACGCTTAATTATATCCCAGCTCAAGATAGATGCATATCAAAGTAATGTAGCAAATGTGCCACCAAAGACATCGCCATTAGTTTCCTGTTTGTGCAAATTGCACGATTCACAGAAGCAGAGCAGCATACCAGCGGGGAAGGGAAGTAATATTTCCAGTCGTTTGAGTCACACCAAGCATCCCAAAATAGGATTATCTCGTACTATTGCTACCACCGAAGAGTAAGAATACACATATATTTTCATAGAGTAACAAACAAGGTGCATATTTCTATCTTTTCCCTTCTTTCTGCATGTGAGATGACTGTTTTCTCCATGTAAAGGATGTGCTACACATAACTCGTTACTACCACACACATATTACATTCGCCTCGTCACTACTCCACTCCGCTTACCACACCACCGTCTCCTCAATGAAAAACTTTCGTTTTCTCCATGTACCAAGCTGCTTTCTCTGGAAGCTCAGAAGGTCATAAAAGCCTTGTAGAGGCATATAATGGCCCGTCTTTCTGACAGAGTGGTAAATTTATGTTGCACACTATTCCTATGCGAGCCGTCTCAACTCCTTTCATCTCTGATTTATAGGCTTCTCCAGTGTCATTTGCTTTGTTTATTCCACACATTATTAACCATAGGTGCAAAAGCAAAAAGCGTTGTTAACGATAACAGCATTACATTCGTTCGTTCGTTTTCAAATGCCACATGATAAAAACAATGACTATGAATAAAATATAAGATTATTTCCATCAACAAACTTTGTCTTTTGCTACATCATACAACACAAAAATACACAAAGCAGTCCAACGACAGGTATTATAAATGAGGCTTGCTAATTTTTCATGAAAATGTTGATAATAATGTAAATCAACCAAATTTAAGGTTTAACATAGCAAAAACATTTACTGAAGTGATTCTGAATTTGCTCCGGATCCCCAGAGGGGAACAAAAATAGCTAATTTTGTGCAAATCAACTGCTGCATCGTTTCATTCCAAGCCCATTATAGATCGGTGTTTAGTCAGTCAATGATAAGAACGATATTAACCCAAGCCATAGCCCGTCCTGTGCTTGCTCAAGCACCAAACATCGCATCGGCAGCTCGAGATACTCTGAGAGTGCTAAGCACCCAACCAATGTTCCGGTTTATTTTTATCCACAGACATTACATAATAAGGCTGCAATCATGTTAGTGTACATATAAATACAGATGGATAACCATTGAAGAAAAGCCAACGTGGGGCAGCAGCAGCAGCAGCGTAAACGCGAAATGTCATATAGCTATAGGCTACAAACAGGCACTTTATGGGAATTCACAACTCATTTCCTACATTTGCTCTCTCAAGCTAACAATTGCAAACGTCTCTTGGTATTCAATCAATGTCAACAGTTAACATAAATGTTTATCCGTTCATCTTTCGCTTACATATCCGAAAGTTATTCTGTTCAAGCAAATAACAGAGTACGGTAAGTAACAAACTGTACGTGTTGTCTTTTTATGGGATGGCTGTATATGAAGGAGCTTAATACTCTACACAAGATAACATTCTCATTGGATCATTCCACAGTAGTATTGAATTTTCTGCTTCTAAAATTCATTCAGTCAGCACGAAATACATAGCTGCATTCATAAACTTTGCTATATATATAGTGTAGGTTTATACTAAACGACATAATAATATGGCCTGACACTTGAAGCATTCACATATAGATATATATGTATGTGTTCAGCATAATAGTATACAGTGCAGTACAATCAGCATTAAGAATCCTAAGGGAAAGTCCCAATTCTGGAAGAAATACAGGATTGTTTTCAGTCAAAATAAACTTGATCATGTTCTGTTTTTTCTTTCTGTTTTTCTGATATTTTCATACATCTCATGAATTTTTGTCTTCCTTTACAGACTGGGTGAGTGAGTTCAAGGCATTTTCATTGAATGCACATTACATATTACATTACATGCCGCACAATCATGAATGTACAAGAGGGAAAGTATTCTGCGAAATGAGTTCGGCACTTTGAACTCTATTTGCTAAATTTGCATTACATTCATATTCGTACTCGTACTTTTTCCTTATACAACTTTTTCTTCAGATCAATGACTATTCTACAGTTTTCCATTTCCTAAAGATAGAACAGACATTCCAACAACAACAACAAATTGCAAATTCAAACAGGAATTTGATTAAGCTTACAGAATCCTCATTAACTAATGAAATCAAGTATGAATGAATGGATGCCAGTATAAAACTCCTATGCCAGCTCTACGCATAATAACTAAAAGATAAATGCAAGTAAATTTAGCTGCTACTATAACCAGAGTGAAACTTTCATGGTACATTACAACTTAATTGAATAACTTGTAATGTTGATCCTGAGAGTTTCTCAACATGGTCTGTCACAAATCGGTTAAAAGAATGTTATTGAAGTCTCCCTGTGACATTTTTTATCGATGAGCTAACCATTGTCACGTGAATGATAAGTGAATCTAGAAAGCTTTATAATGATTCTTACGCAACATTACGCCACATTTGTGTGTAAATGTGTATATACCAAGGCATAAATATCAACTCCACTTCCCGTGGCTCACAGAAGCTACTACTAGCCCAACATGGATCAGAAACTATAAAGGTTTGCCGTTGCTTCAACTTCAACAAAGAGTACAGGCTAGGTATCGTTGTATCTTAAATTTCTTATGAATACATTGCATACCCGAGAGGATAACTCGTGCTGGATAACGACTCGCGAAGATGACTTTCACTGGCAATCTGACTAAACCCACCTGAGATACCATTTCACGACAAAAGTAGTGGATACAGAGAACAAGTGATTTCTGTCAGATGACAAGGTACGAAAAGAAAATAGAACATGAGCTTAACTGCCTTTCCTCATAGGTACGTACAGAGAGAAGAGTTTGCTTGAAACAAGTGCAGCCTTTCCCTTCTGAATAGTCTCACGTTTCATAAGAAATGCATTTACAAAATCCCAAAAAATGTTCCACTTTCACTCCTTGAAAAGCATTTTCCTCCCATTCCATTCAATTCGATACAAACCTATTCATTCAATCCTTTCACTCTTTCAATTTAAACTCCTTCAATTGGTCTCATCTCTGAAACACTATTTGATTTAACTTTCAAGATGTATCCATTTACCAGTTTTGTCTGCTACATTTGCTTTTCCTTCCGAGTTACAAAACGCATAACACACACACACACACATACAAACTATGCCGATTGGGATGGTATAACATTTACCTGCCGCATGGATACACAAAATTTCTTTTATATCAGATCAATACTTTGCTCCCAGATCCTTTCACAGCTAGAGATCCAGTCAAGCCCACCGATCTCTATCCCTTATCTTTAAATTGAATTTTTAGGTGCACGAAAGCATGATCCATAAACCTTCACTGCCCAATAAAAGAAAACAACGCATTGTAATACATTCCGCCATCATTAAACTGAAAACTATTAGTAAAAAAGATTAGATTTGACCAAAATAAAAAAACAAAACACATTTTTGCTTCAAACACTACGACTAGTTTTATCCTCTTCTATTTATTCTTCAACTTGGTAAAGAATACTTTCAAAATAAATTCTACTTCAGTATTCATATCACGGGAGCATAAAACCTTGCTAGTTTAGTACCTTTTGGCATCAAACTAGTTTCATACTCTTTCTATTTATACCTCATTGTTCGATATCACATCCTAGTCCAAAACAATGAAAGACATTCAATGTTCAAAGTACTTTAGAAAGAAGTTGTTCAACAATAATTCAACACATTGTACTACAATAGCAGATGAACTCTCAGGATCATTCAATGCACCTTGTAATTGCCCATATTTATACTTTTGCATTATATGAAGCTTGAACTTTGACTGATACCGAAAGGAAATGAATGCAGCTTCAAAGACCTTTACTAGAACATTAAGACTCTCAAAGATGCTAAAAGTTCAAGACTACAGTAGTAAGGCATTGTTAAAATTATACATCATCTATAAAACTATTTGTATACCCACATCCGAATTGACTTTCATTTCTTTCAAGCACCCCATCGTGAACCAAAACATGGTAGCTCTAAATGCAACCAGGCTGCTGCTGCTATGTATACATACATCAACAAGACTCCTTATCTCGACTGGACTGAAATCCAATGAAGTTATTTATGTTACAGAAAAGCAGACATTGTGTCGCAAACATCTTATCACAAGTAAAATTTATAACCCATTTTGAAGAGGACGAAACGAAACGTGAATACCTTTCCTCGAACGGTTTAAACTGTGTGTTTTGCTTACGTGTGAATGAGAAAATAAAATTGAACTATGAATGAATATCTCATTGTTGGCCTGAGGGGAACCTTAATACATACGTGTGAATTATGATCGGAAGTTTTCTTTCATGAAGCATCACTCCCTTGGGCACTCGGGCCTTGTATTCATTGGCAAGTAAAATTTTACAATGTAAAGTAAATAGGGCAACGACTTCACCATCACCGCTTTTACCAACACCATCATTCTATATACAATACACTAACCTGAAACCTGAATGGTTTCCGGAGTCTCCGGATACAATTGGTTTTGATATGACAGAACAAGCTATCTGTTCTGTACCACCACTCAAGAAAAAAAGTATACGTATGAAGGGGGTTTGAGGTTCTCAATCTTCCTTTCCGTCAGATTCCCAAACCTGAAAAACGGAAAAAAACCTAATGCGTCGAGTCATACAGAACGAGAAAAAATTCCAACTATAACAAAAAGGTTATAACGTGCCGGTTTGGATGATGTAACTTTCATATAGAGAAAACTTCTTCCCAATGGTTTTCTATACACACAGACACACACAAGGAACGAAGCAGCCAGCAAAAAAGGGCAATAAAAGAGAAGGATAAAAGCGGAGGCAGCATCAGCCCACTCCATATAAAAATGAAACTTCAAGTCGAGACATGGAAAAAGCAATCGTGTACCAGAAGGCAATGCTGATTTTCCACAAAGTTTTTCTTCGCTTTCTTCCCGTCCGTACACACTATCATGTTCCTACAACTAAACAGTTTGTGTACCACCACTGCTGGTTAGTAAGTAGAAGTACTCGAGAACTTCGACACTACAAAATTTCGCTTCTTCTGTTCCATTCTATTCGACATCTCTCTAGACCTGCCAGTTTTGATCATGCACACATACACATTGGCACGTGTTCGGAAATACAAAATGAAACTCTGTACACATCCCTGAGTTACACATAGTGTTGGGGATAGAGCAGATTCCACGTCAAAATCACCCGTTCCATTCCGGGGGTTACGGGAGGAAATATGCACTGCCTTTTGCTATATTCCAGTTTTCAGGAAGGCATGAAGGAAATGACTACACAAGAGAAAGCTAATATAAAACTCAATAATATATAGCGCTGCCATAATACTAGGAAGGCATTTATTTCCACAAGAATTTAAGACATCCTCCTGACTTTCTTTTGTGAGCAATCTTCTCATCGAAAGACCTGAAAACAAATGAGTTGTGTCATTTCATTTTTAGGAATACTTTTTTTTAGAAAAATTGTACTTCGTGTCACATTGTGTCTGAAATATGTAATACTCAGCGCAACGCCTTTGGACGAGCACTTTAACACTTTCGGCTGAGCAATTCGGAAACAGCAAAGTGAAAACAAATTTCAAAATCACCAGAATATCAGCCAATACTGAGGGAACTTCTCATATACTAGTTAATAAATACCTTCGCTGTTTACTGGCCACCCAAAAATTGACGAGTTGTAATTATATTTAGTTTATTGTTCGTTTATAAATACTTCTGAAGTTTTGAAGCTTTTTTTAAAAATAATTACTACATGTGTTCTCTTAAACTAAACCAACAAGTTTTAGGGTTTTGAAATTACGTAATCTAAAAAGGTTCAAGGTATTTAGTGCTAATTCTAGTGAATTTCGTCAAAGGTCTAATGTCACTCTTTTCTTCGGTTCAAGTGACAAAAACTAGTATTCTCTGCCATTTGCTCTGTTTCATCTTCGATATTATACGAGTAGGTATGTATTATTACTTGCGCAGTTACGGCCGGTATCAGAATTTAAGACTTGAATTCCCGACAGAAAAAACATGGCTGAAGAATCGGCAATTTCTTTCCCTTATCTTTTGTTTAAGCATTGCAGTATAACATGTTCCTGTAAAATATCAAAGACTCCCAACTTTCCAAGATGTATTTGATTTTCTATACATATAAATAAGTATATATATTTTATCCATTAAGCTGAAACAACACCATAAAACTGCTTATATATATTGTAAAGATACCAGCATCCAGTCTTAATGTTCCAAAAAGGATAAATGGGAAATCGAAGACTCGACAAAATTTGGCAATCTTATACCCTTAACTCTGAGATAAACGTCTTTCGATTACCATGATATTCATTCACCCCAGGCAGACGTTATAAACTTCATCCTATTTTCTGCGAAACTTTCCTCGTGCTATACAACGCTGTTACATAACTTTCTCAAAATACATTTATACATTGAAATATCCTATAGACATATGGATATAACAAAATACTTTCTCTGCTGGTATATATACGATACTTATGACATATAAAGAGCAACGTGCACCATTTGTGTCGATGCATGTAAGTGAGAGTTTCGTTTTAACTTATTATACTGGCGCTCCTCATGCTAAATTTCCCTCAACAGAAGCCATCCCTGCCTGGTAATATAGCCAGCGTTCTTATGCAGAACGACTTTCACCTGCTGCATCAACGCTAAGAAAGAGCCTCTTTTATAAAATTGGAGGCAATGTATATCAAAAGATATCAACGTCAATGACTCCTTAATAAAAACAAAATGAGCACACCTTTCTCTAGTCGAAAGGTCAAAAGAACTCTGCCCCTTTTATTACGCCACCACTGAAAAAATAGACTGCCGTTGGCGATCCCTTCCTTAACAGCTACCTTAACTGAAATTACTACAGATCCCAGTGAAGGCACTTTGGAAAAGAAAATGCAATTGAGTTTTGAACATCCCTTTCTCTAGTATTTATTACTTTCACCCTGTCAATTTCCAGACATAAGAATGTGACACTGAACCAAAACTTGATAGTAGAGCTTATTGTTAGTTTTCCGAATCAGCAAGAAATTACAGTTTCCACAAGAGATAGTATAACAGTCCAGCGCAGTCTATAGTACCTGTGGTAATCTAATAGTATGCGATCTAGCGGACTTTTGAAATAAATGTGCAGTAGTGCAATATCGCGCTCCCGATCAACAATGAGAATGGAAATCACTAACGGGAAAAGTAGAAAAGACGTTCTATTATTATGCGTTATCATTTCTTGATCTTAAAATTTAAAAAAAAATGTCTTCGGTGAGTCGAAAACAAAACCTTAAGTTAAGCGAATGCACATTATATACAAGGTAATGATGACTAGCATTGAAATGAAAAGTTTCAAAATATATAATATGCCATTTCTGCATTGGTTCACAAAAATAGAGAAAGAATGTTTTCCTCAACACTGGCAAGGAAAAGGCAGTCTGGTTGTAGAACGAAAAGAATATTTCACAGTTTTCTATAACGCATTATCTTAATGCAACTAGCTTACACTCTTTCTTCTTTACTTTTTCGGCTGAGTCGTTTCATTTTTCCTGAAATAAGAAAAAGAGAGGAAGGAAAAGTAGAAGAGGTTTTGTGTATGTGGGCTTCTTTTGTGGTTTTACCATCACTTCAAATATCCTTAACGGCCTGAATTCTCATTCCAATATTAAATCCCTTTACTTTATACTGTCATTTTCAGTAGTTTAGCTTCTGCTACTGCTGTTGCCTCTCCAGGCCACATGGTTCCACACTACCAGAAAGTCACTCTTCCCATCATATCATAACCCACCACCATACTTATTTTCTGACTTTCTATTTTTCTCCAACTTCCTATCGAGTCTTCTTTTTATCCATACGCCAACAGTAGAATTTCCAGACACGCTCGAACGTTTCAAGCCACTACTACTTCGCTACCTTATTATATATGTCTACTCATTTTGTGGAACATCAGCTTAATGTTAAGAAATCTTAACGCTCATTCTAATGCTACTAGTGCCTATACATTATGTATATATGTAGGCTCTCTGTATCCCCATCATCTTTCGTCTATATACTGGTTCATAAAACGGCACATGGAGCACCCGTCATCAATATACATTATCTATAGATGGTCGGAGAATCTCACTCACTCAGACTAGTCAGACTGTCTCTTAACTCTGTTTGGGCTTTCCACATGTAGGCAATATTACGGAAGGATGAAATGTTCAAAAAGAAGTTTATGCATAGTTATGCACAAATTTTGAGAGATAGCTATTCTCAGATGGAATTTGCTGTTCGTGTAGCTCATCCGCTTGAATCCGTAGCATTAGCATCAAACTGCAATATGTAAAATCTTTTTGATTTCACGGTTCCTTCCACCAAGTCATATTTCCTTCCCATTTTAATCCTCTTCATTTAAATTCCAAATTGAAAACGCTTTGAGCAAAACGTGTTTCATTGGCGTTATACATTTATACTTTCACATTCCTCTACCATTATCTTTTAATTCTAACACAAAATTCATTTCCTTCATGAGAAGCGGCTACGCTGACGTACAAGGGGGTAGTCATATTTCGTTCGTATACTTTTTAACTCACAGAATACGAGTATATTTAGTCTAATAATGTGCATATTTGAATGAACGTATATAATAGAAACTTTAGGAATTGCAAAACTAATGCAAAAGTTAATTTCTTCTAGCTACTACATGTATAAAAAATCCTCCACATGCAAAAGTAGTTCCATGTCAGTAGAAATTTAATTATCTACTACTTTTTATTCCTTACGGCTCTCTTACTTGGCTTTCTTAACACCTACAGTTATATATATTATTATTACGTAAAGGTTAGTATAATATTAGTGTATGTATGTAACTTAAACATGGCCAATAAAAATGCTTCAGAAAATGGTTGAACACCAACCAACAAAGCTTCAATTTCCAACTTTGTTTTCCCCGTTAACTAACTGTGATCATCTCTATACTTAAATATAACTTTACTCAAAAATAAATTATTACCAACAACTAATTAATTAACTTGCGACTACTCAAATAAATGAAGACTGAAAGGCTGTATCAGATTTTTTAATTGAATATCTAAAACTAAAGATGCTACAGAACTGGACTTTAAAAGTCTGTAAATATTTCAATTTTAAATTCATTCATTAGCTTTCCCATACCTTACAACTACCTTAATTGTGCACTGCAGAAACTCTAAAGTTAAAAGTAATTACATTGGTGATTGGATTAACAAAAAAAGCATAATAGGCTGTGCTGTCCTTATGCTTGTGAATGGATTGTTGAAGTTGAAATAGACATAAAAAGGAGTTCCATTGAGTAAAGATTTCTATTGATATGATATACACAAATATGGAAAGAAATACAAAAAAGTGTTCATTCGAAATACAGCTCCACTAACGAACGAACGCAAGCCTAAGATTGCAGGTGAATAAGGATCAAACTTGCTTTTGACTTCAGGAACTCTCTTTCCCATGCAGTAGAGGAGGAAGCAGAAATATTTTTTATGATACCGACATGCGCTGAATCAGTTGTGGGCGAGTGTAGGAAGCATCTATGCTGAAAACATTTTCTTGCCTTGCTACCATTCCCTTACCGAGAGTACCGACTCTCTCCGAATTCACTTGTTCCGCAAAAACTTCCTGAAACGAACCAGTTTCCTCACACAGTGACATATTCAATCTCATACAGCAACCCAACACACGGCACTAAAAATAGCTGCTCTCCGTATGTTACTCCCGTACTTTCATCTTACCCACCGTCAAACAACTGGTCTCAAAATTTGAACTCATCACCCGGTGATAATATTTTTATGCTCACTTGAGTACAAGAACCAAAAAATTATTCTATGTAAAATTCGAATTTTCTCCTGCATCATCAAGCTTTCAAATACTATATTTGACTTTTCAGTCAATTTTAATACGAAACTTTACAGCTTTTACTATGTTCTACTTGCCCTCTGTCCATCTGTCAAATACTTTCTAAACTTTCTGTTTGAGGTGCTATCAGTGAAGTGATCTATGTTAAACATTTACCTCACCCTAGACATACTACAATTCACTCTGCTTTTTAATAAAGCCAATTTCTCTTTCACTACATCTTTCCTTTTTCAATTCACTCTATTTCTCGCGTGTTTCTCACACTGTTGAAATATACAAATAAATCTTATATAATCGCTTTCAATAACAAGTTTGGACAAACAGCTTCAAAAAAAATCCTATCTGTGAACTTATAACCTTGTTTGAAGTGTGTTGGTAACATTATACTCGTCATAAGTAACGTGCTCTGATTTTTTATATTAAATTGCGATCTTTATGGCATTGATACAGCCCGATGGGGAAAATTGATCTTGATCGACTCGTCCATCATGTGACACCCAAGTTCCCAAAAAAAAATCCTTGCATCACACTTACTTCATCGAATATGAGCAAAACTTATATGTACAATGTCCTGATTTTTGATGATTTAATACAAATTTAATTTTTAGTGTTACACCCCTTGAGTAGCACATACTCGTCCTTAAAATTAGTATCCTAAGCCGTGCCATTTTAACATTCCATAAACATTGGCGACAAATCAGATTTACAATGTAAAAGGGCATCATCATCACATTAATATAGCTTCCAAAGTGGCAAAGTGTAACTTTTTAAGCAATCTTCGAGTAATATCTCCACGTTTGGCTAGTTAAGAATATTTTGGTAATACACATACCAAAAAATCGGATGACGGGATACTTTAAGAAAGTGTAACCACTATCTTACGATTATTTCTTCAGCTGCAATTGCTCTTCATGCCGCAGAAGCATAATTTCAGTCGAAATCTTTGACAAACTTACAAAGTCATTAATACTTTGTGAAAGTATTATGCTGAAGTCTCATCCACCACCACCAAGACCACCACCATTATCATCGTAGGAATTCAAAACAAAAGATGGCCATATAGAAAGTACAAGGACTGGAATATGGAGCACAAGAACTAAGGAAATGCCAAATTCTGACTTTTACTGGTAACATTTGCTTCTTTCATTGTTCTGTTGAGTCAATACCCTTCGTGGTTTTTAATGTTACGCATATAATAATCACTGTCTGTAGTTTTTGAATGGCAATAATAATAGCATAATATATCTTAGCTATATATCTCCTTTGTAATTAAACGTATGATGAAATCCTCCATAAAGATAAAGTAGTGACCTAGCCAATTACCCCATCATATCTCCTAAAAATAAACCATTCAATTCCCAAACTGTTCTTACCTCTTCCACATAAATCTCAGAAAATTTGATACATGTTATAAGTATATAAAGCATATTTTTTTTTATAAAAAATGATCAAGCCATGCACGTTTATTTCATCCAGAGACGTTTTCATTCGATATATTTAAATTATTGGCTAAATTTAGAACAGTCACGTTCCTTTGCATGATAATTCCGTTCCCCTTTCTTAATAACAAGGAGTGATGCCACATTTTCGTGACAAAAATGTACGACTATATACACACTAGTATTAGTTGTTGTGTCGGAAAACTTTAAAGCATGAATACAAAACCAGAGTGAGTAAACACCATGAAAATATCGCCAGCAATGCAAATGAACCTGTACTCGATCCTCTGCCAAGTTGCAAGCAGGTACATGTTGTTACGTAATGTTCTGCAATGTCAATATTTCTGTGGACTCAACTCCATGAAATGAAAACTAGCAAACACACATCTTGTTTCGGTTAGGGTCTCATACTAGATAAATTATTTACGTTAGCTAGTACAACTAGTGATTAACAAATTCAAAAAATTTGACCGACAATTATTTAAACACTTGAAATGTATTAAATTCGCTTGTCTGAAAGTAAGGTCAAAAGGTGAAAGGTTTAGGTCTGAAAGATTGTGGAGAAAATTTTAATAATATATGTACGTTCATGCCAGACTTCTCTCTCATTCGCATTACCATTACTTTGGTTTGTCAGAGAAATGGTATAGCATTCATACGTCTGGTAGAATAAAATACCCTTTTTGTTTTTAAAACGAGTAAGATGCATAAGCGAAAGTAATAGCAAAATGGAAGGGGTCTCGTCTAGGGGCAACAGTACAATGGGAAAGATAGCAAAGCGTAGACGCAAAGAAACGAGCTCATCTTTCTGTCTCACTGAACTACGAGCGGCGAGAAAGAAAACGAATTCCAGAATCCAGAAGTGAGAGAGCCAGCTTTCTCTTTCACAGTGGGGGGATTTTCTAGCGAAAATCAATACTCATGTGGGGAACTTTTGGCCAAAGAAACACAAGATGCTGTGGAAAACACACTGTGTATAAATGTAACGCGATATCAAAAGAACTTTTTTCTGACTATCACAGCATCAACAAAATCGAGCCCCATGCATTAAATACGTGCATGTATTGTATGCCCCTGGTGTAAGAGTATCCAACTTTTGTAGAGATATTCAGGCAAACTAGGGGAAAGCCAAAGCATACTTAATAGTTTCACACAAACAAAATTCAGTGGCTTTACCTGAGTATTATATAGCAGCTTCCTCATTCCTGTATTCTGTGTCTGACTGGAATTTTTGTACCAGTTGTTATAGCGTATGCAAACCTTTGAAATTTTTATGAAGCTTCAAATATGGCAAAGTAGGAAGCGATTTAAAATACATACTTTATCAGTTTCTTACAATTTATGATTTAAATGGAAAAACAAGCTCAGCCAATAACAGGATGTTAATGCAACAGATTACTATAAGTCTAGCCTGTATAAATTGTTATATATTTTATATTTTTGAGGAAACATCGAAATGCAATGTTTCTAAAGTCAGAATTTTATTGCAAGATAAACTTATTTTTACGCCTTTATATCTGTGATCCTTGCAACTTTAGATTTAGTAGCATAATCTATTTAATTAGGATATTTGCATTAAATCATGCAAGCCTGTTCTCGCTAGAAACTTTATCGTACACCTATTACAATTTCTCACCGATAAACTTTTCCACTAAAAGAAACTTATATTTTGATGTTTTCAGATTTTACCTAATGCGTTCAGAGGAACAGGGATCATAGATTGGGAAAGCACATAAACCCGCACAAATGCTTAGGAATGGGTACTTTAGCAGTTATAGCAGAAAGCAGACGATTGGCGACTGGGAAAACTTTTGAGAAAGCCACAACTTGCTAACAATACTGAGTGAGTCACAATAAAAATGCTTCCAACCACTGCATGTCGTTTACTCTTTGATTTCACCACTACTACGGAACTTTGTATGAGGTAAAGTAAATGTACAAGAGTTTTTCTGGATTAAGTTACTCTAGCGGAATGATTGCGTATTGTAAAAGTATGCAGGCATGTATTAGAGAGGAGAAAAAGCGTTCATAAAATTCTTTTCCCTAAAAGACTTCGTCAGTGTGATCGATTTACTGAGCACATTTTATCAAATACCAATAGTTTGAGACTGCTTCAATATGAGCCCCCTTTCACGTTAACGATAATGTGAAAGTTGTTTCCCGTCCCACTCCACACAAACCTTTGAAGTTTCTAGCAATCTAGCAACACGTATGAAGAATCATATTATACATAACTAGTATGAACCCGCATTGCTATTCATTAATTAAGACTAAAACACATAAAAACTCACTTTCTGTAATTTTACAGATTTGGAACGACTGGCACAGCGGCAGCAGCAGCAGCAAAGTAACCTGAAGCACTGGATACGTCTATTTCTGGTTTGCACGATCGATCAATCACAACTCCATATTATTTACTATAGAGAAACACCATTCAAATGCCTTCAGCTTTAGCTGGCTGAAACCGGGCCAAATTTCCTACTAATGTATTTGGTCCCCTTCAACCAGCTGTAGTTGGCATTGTTATCAACGGTTTATTTCTCTTTGTAATACTGATTGGAAGAAAAAAGAAAGACTGAAAATCTGGATTCGTCGGATTCTGGGATTTCGAAGATGAGCATGGAAAAGAATATCACAAAGCAGAAGAGCCAAATGGTGGTGAAAGCACTACTGAGTAGAAGTAAATATCCAGAGTGTGTGATATCAAACTACCAACCCCTATATACGAAGGAAGTATTATAGCAAAGTGCTATCTGTATGAGACGTAATGTATGGAAAAAACGTGGAATTTGTCTATGTGATGTGGATAAATTAACTTTATGGAGAATAATTTTTTTAGTTTCTAATATTTGTCGCTCTTGTTATTTGAAAGCGTAAAACAACATTCATGCATTTGAAGCATAACTAACGCAGCTGTCTCGTAATTTTTCTTTCCACGATAAAACTTTACTACACAGCCTCCCCTTTCCATTCCTAATAAACTCTAACAACATCCCGTCAAGCCCTAGAGAACCCAGCTCTAACATCTCATAACCGAGTTAGTCATTGATTAATTTCATTAGCATGTGCGTTTAATTGTTGCTGTGAGTATACATATATTTCTCTTGTATGCTCATGCAATCAAAAATATGGATATACAAAATTGTACATAAATAATATTACCCACATCAGTAATTTGAAATCTCAGAACAAGATAATTTACTCTTCCGTCCTGTATACGTACATTTGCATTGCACTAACCAAGCTCCGCACACCCTATAACCCCATAATATTATGTACATTCATGTGCATATATTCTACAAATGATTATACCATAACGCTTAATTGGTAAGTTTATTCAAATTTAATTTGCACCACTCCACACTTATGAATCTCATATGAGCATCTAGTCTAGCTCCTTTCAGATTTTACTACAACTTTGTCTGTGATCCCTTTAAAATTCCAGAACGTAGCCTGCATGATAGTAGCAGAGCATAATCAAAGATATGTCAGCAATCAGGTCAAGTCCCTAACTTGATGAAAGAGTTCTCACTAACCCTGCTCCAGTATCAGCATCTCTCTACTAATAAAATCTCTGCTGTCTAAATATTTGACTTTTAGTTCAGTGAGATAGGAAAAAATAACTTTATGAAAGCACCAAACCAATGTACTAACATCGTATTTGCCGTCCCACAGAATCATTTTCAGTTCTTTGCTTCGTCCTCGGTAAAATTGTCTAGTACAATATAAGATGTTACCCTTTTTGGTTCTCCTCTAACAGCATAATGACAAATATTAAACGATCCCAATCCCTCTTACTTTCACCAAATAGTCGTATATTATGTCAAGTCGCTATCTAAATTAGTTTCAAGTGATACAGAGTTGTGTGCGACTATCCATGCCAATAATGCCAGACAGCTTGGAAGTCTTCACGCTCCAGAAAAGCATAGCTTTCTTCAAAGAAAGAAAACGCGGCATATACATCCTTTTCCTTTCTCTATCCCTAGGTTTATCTTACGATTAGGCTGAGCACCATCTTACCTAATGTACGTAGACACTTAAGACATTCTCTAACTATATATCAAACTGCTATACTATGCGATGGTTGCGAGCAACGTTCCCTATTTCCTTCCTTCCCACGCTCGCTCTCTCACTCCCTTTCTGTTTTTATATTAGTTCGCCTTTAGTACACATAATGTCCTGCTTGATACTTCTCATGCTTTAATCTTGTGAACTTACTTTCCTTGTGTCTGTTAGCTTGGAAGACATCTCACATTTCATCTTTCTAATCTAATTAAACTTGACTTTCCCATCCGAAAAATCTTAATTCCTTACAGGAATATTATTCATCCCAAAGTGGTACTGCATGTCGCTGTTTTTCCTTGTTTAATGCAATATGAATCTTTCGCCAAGAGCAAACACCACATGCGAATGAGTTTTTTTCTTTTCCTTCGGATGCCTTTTATTCATCTGTCTTCGTGAAAACATCCTTCCAGCATATTTTTGTGAGATGAAACAGATGCGCATTCAACGGGTACACCAGCAAAAGGACCAAAAAGTCATTACCAACTCTCAAGCCCCTTCATCTACTCTAAACCAAGCCTAAAGAAAGGAAGGTATGCTACACATGTACAATATAACACATTACTTTTCCAAGAACGCTCGTCCAGAGTTTCGCCCCTTTCTAACAAAAAAAATGTCCAAATAATGTAATATTATGTAGGCACCTAAGTCAAATCTTCCCACTTTTTCAGCATCTTCCACCGCACAGATCACCACACGGTGTGTGCTGCTGCTCAAGATACATGTAATAAATCTGCAAATATAATGACAAACTTTTTTCTTTCGTCGAATTAACTGAAGAGAGATAGAAGCAAAAATTCATGTCTTCACTTCACTTGGTTGTTGGAGAAGAAAAAGAAATGATGCAACTTTACTTCCATTTTTTAAGATAAGCAAATTACAGAATAAAGAGATGATACAAAGCACGGGAAAAGAGGATTCGCTGGAACATTCAAGGATTTACCATAAACAACAGCGAGCTGTCTAGAAACTCATTTTTGCTGACCCAAAACTTTCTCCACGTTTCACAACTTCTAAAAGCCAGTGAATAATATCAACCAAAATCTTGATGATTGTCTCGTATCTTTAAAAAGTATGCATAATAAAAGTCGCTCAATTACTGAGCAGTAGAACCACTTTGAAGTTTGCTTATTATGGAAATGAACTTCATTAAGCAGGTATGTATACAGTGTAGTTGCTGGATGGAGCGCTGAGTACCACACACTACATCAGCATTCCCTTACATTCATAAAAAATACTTCAAAATTCGAAAATCCAAGTACACCGAGAGGAGGCGATGAAATGTAATATGTGTCGTTAACAAAAAAGTTTTCGCTGTCTAACTCAAAAAGGTAAAATCATGGAATCGTTAAAAATCATGGAATAGCGGCTCCTTTGAAGGAATGATACTCAAGGACATGGACACGTGATAACTTGCCAACTCGAGTACAATAATAAGCAAATTATGCAATTATGTATGCACGTAGATATGTAGTTTTTATATCTTGCTGAAAAGTAGGGAGTTGGATATCATGCTTGCATAATTCATCTTTGAGAAAACAAGAAAATAGACTATGCCACCTATTTCATTTTCTGAAGAGTTAATTCCAAATTACCTTTAAACAACAACCAATCAAGTCATCGTCCAAGTGCGTGCATTTTACGCATAAATAAATACATGACACGCTTTGTATTGAGAGAAAACACCTATCAGTATTATCAGTTATCATTCTCGATTTCCTTTATTACAATAAATTCAGTATTCTCGTATGCCTATACCTTACTTCCTATTTCTAAAAAGAATTTCACTCAGAAAACTCCTATTCAACAATGGATAAGCAATATCACACATCTAACTCCCTATCCCTATTGTCAGTATTCCCACAGAGTGTTTTACGAACTGTAGCAAAGCTACGGTTTGGAAAGAATGACGCGCATCGCATGAAAAGCGCCCTCCCAGGATTCCCGATCTTAACTCGATATGCAAGATATAAACTACGAGACATGTCCTGAAAAGCAGCAACCTGCGAAGCTTAATTTCTACACAAGTTAATTTATAAGAAAACTTAAGACTCTTCTGCTTGCACCATCAACCGTAGAAACATACTCCTTTCCAATCTCGTTCTGTAATGGGAGAATGAATACCAGAGGATCGCAAACATTTCAAGGTGTCACTTAAATGACACTATCTGTTACAATGTCTAAAACGGAACCGTGAGTATTTCACGCCTTTTGCACTGTATAAGCTATTTGAAAAACAGCTCGCCTCCATAACTTTTAAACTCTCTGCACGCCTTGCCGAAGCATGACCGTTCACGTGCAATAAAGCTAGTCAAAACTCTTCCGCTTCAGAGGGAGTGAAATGCATACATATTCATCGTGGAAGCAGTGAGAGAAGTAGCTCATGTTCACTTCACCTTTTAGCTATGACTATGCAAGGAGACATAATACCCATTACCGCGAGCCTCTTCACCTTATTTGTTTCTCTCCAAACCTGCTTTGGCATCCTTTTTTGGACCCTCTTCTTTGAGAACCATGGCATGAGAGAATAATGGTATTATTGGGTGCACACACAGTTCAAGTGGAAAAGTGCCTCTCTCACTTGTTCATGGAAAAGACAGCTCAAACTCAAGCAACCAAATTCTCTCTAGTTCCCATATTATCATATGAACATAATCTTGCCCTAATGCACACATCAAATCATTCATGTAACCAACTCTGAATCTCGTAAGAGAACAAAACTATTTCGTTAGTGTACTATAACTATGTATGAAGTATTAGTAAAAACTAAAAGAACCCAGAACCCACATCATATGAAACTACAAAGTTTTTATATCGACATGCATAGGTGCCGTTACGCAGAGGCATAGACACTAGCTTAAAGTAAACTGTGTGAAACGTCAAATAACTGTGCTTTAACATTAGCTTTATATACTTTCCTCCTTCAAAATTGCAAGAAGCCCCCGTCTGGAACCACTATAGCACCATAAGTAATGCATTTTGTTACTGTTACTGGAGGGGCAACTGAAAATCCAACAGTTTATACTACTTTAGCATTGAGATCATCAGAACGTTACTTTCTCTTGTGATATGCTTATACTTCCATCTTTTTGAACAACTTTTTAGGGGTTAACGAGACTGTGCACTGTATTCAATGTTCCTTTTGACTATAACTATGTTAGGCATGCATATGTACCAACCACGACAGACGGTATTTCAAACTCTTTCCATCTATTGCTTTCACGACAAGAGGTACATATTGGTACTACATACATATTTTAAAGAAAATCCTAAGCGTATTTTGGCCCATGGTCCGTCATATAGACGTTCAGTGATTCGATCATCCATTTGATCATTTGTGGATGTAACCATTTTTAAATAACTTGTCATTGTTAAATTTGCAGCACTGACAAAGGCTTTCTTTCGCACCGGTTAAGATGAAATTATATAGATATTTAAAAAAAGAATTACATTATAGTCGTATCATTGTCATCGCCCTGAGATGCTGAAAACCTACTGCTGTAGATTTTACTTACTGTCAACTGACTGTAAACATTGAAAGATTGAAAATCATTGTTTGTACAAGTAATGTAAAACTGTTGGGATATTTACTAAAATCATTTATATTAAGTAGTTGAAAAAGGGCGTACATTTACAAGAACCTTAAACTGAGGACATGTTTGTTTGTTTTCAAACAAATAACACAAAAGCAAAACGGTAAGGATCACGCCATCAGAATGTATACCATGCCACACTATGATTACACATTTCACTTCCCGTAGTTCTAAAATGAAATGTACTCATATCATATCACTTCAAAATGAAGTGAAATGGTAAGGGGAATATGCAGGCATACCTCCTACATGCGGCATATAATTATTATTATATGAAATCTACTGAAACAATACGCCATCGTATCGTTACAACTTCTGACGATAAAATTACTCTTCACCTTATGTGACAGGGAAAACAAGAAAGAATACTAGATGCCTATCATTTTTCATAATTAGTTGAAGAGAAAAAAGGAAAACCAGTGCAAGATTTCGTGTGTAGGCTGACGTTTCATAGTATGTACATACATAAAATAAAGGGGCAATATATTCCTTTTGTGCTAACAAAGTTCCCTAAAGTTCTACTTGCTCCTTGGAAGCATTTCTGAAAACATGGTACGAGGTTTCCTGGACTGTCCCACAGGACAAGGAGTAAGGAAAATATATGTACGTGCACTCATATCTCTGAAAACATTAAGTCCATTCTCTCAATCCGCTCAGTTACACAAACATTATCTTGGTTAGCTATATGGAGCATGGACTTAGCACAGTATTATATTATAGCAACAGAAATGAATAGTTCACGACAACGAAACTGTTTCGAGGTGAAAGTGTGGGGGATTGTCTTCCAAGCACTCACTTACTAGAGCTACAACGTTTTCCCTTATCTCTTTGATAAAATCATCATAGTAAGTAAGAAGTAGTATATCTATGTATGTATATGGAAAGCCCCACGTGAATAAATGAAAGTTGAGTAGTAATCCCATGGTCTCACCTCACCTTTTGTATCCAACTTCCTTTCTAAGAACAACTCTTTTTTCCCAAGTTTTTTTTCTTTCTCGGTAAGTTTTCACATTCAAACTTTGTCTAGGAAGTTTGAAGTCGCAACCAGCAGACTCTTGCTTGCTTGGAGATGATGATAACGATCAACTAGACCTACATTATGACAGAACATTGTAGACGTGAATGGGGGTGAAACAAAAAGAATGACTTCATATTGTACAGGAAAAGTAAAATTCTGTGGAAACTTATGAATAGATACTAACTATCAACATCAGGAAGCTATTCTATGCCTGCACAACTAACTTCTGCATAATGTCGATTAACAGACAATGGTTTCGTAGAATAAATTCTTTACCCAATATTAAAGATGGTATGGTAGATATTAAGTTATTGATGACAAACTTGGAAAAAATTAATGCACTTTATGTGGCACAACGACCAAAGAAGAAACAAAAGACTACCGCTACTATTAGTTTAACATAACATTAGAACTCTCCAATTCTTGATATGTACTCAAATAAATCTCAGCAAAAAGTGATGGTAAGAAATAAGGATTTGCCAAGGCATATATAACAAGGCGGCTATATGGATAATCTTAATTCAACTTACGGCTAAATAAAAAGTCGAATTTGGACTGTATTAGGGTTCAAACAATAATTTTAATTGGCAGCCAAATCATCAAGTATAAGAATCTGAAATTAGCTAAAAAGCATTTTACAAAAGCAATTACAAATTATTGAAAGAAGTATTAGCATATTGATTAACTTTACATACATAGGTAGGCAAAGACAAGATGGCAAAACAATTAGATACAAATTGAATTCCAGTCCAGTCTGTAAGAGTTCATAAAGCTATTTGTAAAAGCATTTGGAACAACAAAGCATTGGCGAATTAAGTCTGTATGCGCAGAACCAGCAACTCAATATTTACCTAAAACCCTTTAAATATTTCGTTTCAGACTTCAGAGGATGCACTCAAGTAGGATTCTCTGGAAGTATTTTTAAAATTCGATCGGTATTTCCAAAAGATGCATGTGAATCGGGAGTTTAAAAAATTATCCAGAAATCATCACTCGCACTGTTTCTAACAAGGACAAATACGTAACGACATATGTCTTCGTATCTGGTTTAACCTAACAAGCTAACAACTGTGGTATGATTCAACGAATCCGCCATTATAAAAAGACTTTAAATGTTTGTATGCCCATTGGTATGCTATGCCTGTAAGCAGTTTTAAGCTGAATGTTACATACAGCGAAAGCTATGGAATAAAAATGGCTTCTGACCTTGGGTTGCCTCTCAAAGCGGCATGATGAATTGAATTGAACCCATTATTATTTGTCAGCATAACATCGGCATGATGATCCAAAAGTAGGCTAAGCATATCATCACGTTTCTTCGAAATAGCATCATGTAACGGCGTGTCACCTTCCAGATCCTGGAATGAATCGAGTCCCTAAGCGTTATTCACCAATCAAACTAAATAATTTGTAGCAATCTCACTTCCTTGTGAATTGCGAATCAATTTAAGAAACTAGATTTCACTTCCTAGATTTCAAAACCCATTTGGAAATCAGAAAGTACGATTTCTAATTAGTATTAACTTTTATATTAAAATCATAAAAGGTACTTCGATGTCTCAATTTCTAATAATTAGTTATTTCCTTTACTTTCTAATGTTACCACTCTCTGTTTCTATTAATATCTGAAAATGTATTAATTACTTCCTTTGTAAAATTAGTATAAACACCCTGAAGTTAGTAATGATCGACAGCACTACAATGAAGAAGTGCTACCGAACCTGCACAACACCTCAAAAGTTTTACAAATTAGAATTAACTTTAGTTGCGATCAGTCAATTACTTGTAAGGATGGATGACAACTCAAACGCAATAACGTCCTCACGACACCAAGATGTCCTTTATTGACTCCAATATGAAGAGCTGTCTGGCGTTTCTTATTGCGGGCATTTAAATCTGCGCCAGACTGAGCAAGCGTTTCTATCACAGCAGGTTCGTCCCCAAACGCTGCATGATGAACGGCACGGTCTCCATCTTTGTCTTCAATTTCTGTTTCAGCTCCGTGGTTCAATAGTATTCTAATAACATCTAGATGTCCATTTTGACTTGCTGCTTGCAACGCAGTGTGACCGGAAAATGGACCATTAACATCGCATTCCCCTCGTTTCATGAGCTAAAAATCATAAAATTGTTCATTTATATAGTACATATTTACATAACAATTTAATTCGCTTTGTTGGTTATTAAATATTTCATTAACTTAGTTTGTGCTCGTATTAATTAATTACCTGCTGAGCTTGTAGTCTCTGGGCAAATGTATCTACATAGTGCAGTAGAGCTAGATACACAAATTGGTATTGAGCTTCCGTTTGCACCATACCCGATCTTTGTCCTCGAACCATCTGAATCGTTCTCCGAACATCAATGTCCGTGTGTAAACCACAGCGTCTCACCTGTTACAACAAACAAAATGATTAGACGCTCACATGTAAGGAGCGTTTAAAATAACAATTATTAACCTACCTGATCAATTATGAGATCAACGACAATAAATGTTCCAGTTCGGCCAATTCCTGCAGAGCAATGTACTATAATTGGTCCAGCATCTTCTAGAGCTTCTTGGCGTATGTTAACTTCAGATAGAAAATTTAGCACACACCCTGGGTCATCCGGAACACCATGATCAGGCCATGCCTATGATTTTGTAAAGCAAAATGTCGCATTACTGACTTGAACTGTATTGAATCACGGTTCAATGTTACTTTTAAAATGCCTTACATGAAAATGAAACTGATAATAAATACGTTCTTCTGAATTATACTTCATTAAAATCTCTCTTAGAATAAAATCTGTATTAGTATTCTCCTTTTGACAAGACAGTTTCATTCCTTCCCATTCCAAGTCCTTCCCAGCATCTGGCCAGTAATGATGACATTTTACCTATTTAATAAAAAAAACATGAAGAGATGAAATAAAGTCATTGGAATTTTTGACAAGCATTTTTCATATAATTTTTTTTAAATCACGCTACCTTTCCCCTTTCAGTTTCTTTTGTCGTCATTACAATGACACGTGAATTTTCTTGCCAGACCATGTACCAAAAGTCAGCAACCGTTGACGGTAAGCAGCCTTGGGTGGCTATGTAGCACTTTTTACTTCCTTCAAATACTTCGTCTTCAGGCTACAAGAGAAAATCACACATTTGCTACATAACCAGTAACCACTCATCAATAACTATATGTGACACAGTAACGGACGTACCATTATATAGTTTGCATTAATATAGTCATGTGGCCACGGAGTTCGAAGCACCACTCGCGTGTGATCAAATGGCAGAATATTTTTGTAACGATTCTTATTACGGTTTGCACCTTTCTGTCCTTCCTTTCTCGAAAACAAATGTTTAACTTCCTGCTGTTGTAGAGATTCAAATTCTTCCCAAAACCCAGCTTTTTTGCCATTCTCTCTGGTAAGTTCATCTACACGTGCTTGAATTCCTGATGCAGGAATTTTAGTAGCATTTAATGGCTGCTTTAGTCGCACAATAGTCCCCATTGTATCTACCATTGGATTTTTCTTACAATGTTCTATCAAATCAGATAATGAATTAAATTTGTCGCCTCCGCCAATATCGAATTTACTGCCCTGTGAATTAAAAACAAAATTAATAATTATTGTAGTAGCTCATTGCACGTTGTAACTTTGTAAGCTTGACGAATGACTATGGAGAAATATGAATCGCTCTATTATTCCTTGGAAGAAACTCGTACCCTGCCACCTATTTATGTCGTGGTCGTGAACATTAACATAGGCAAAGAATTTTTTGCATGCATAAACATTTTTTTAATAATTTACATTACGTGGCACTAATAACTTTTGTTGTGCGTGTAAGTTTAATATTTGCTTAATGCCAAAATTTCCTTACTTGACAGCGTATTTTCACATGAGTAACTGTATCATCAGTCCGTACAGACAATACAAAATGGCCCGGTTGAGATTGACTTTCCCGTACTAAGAATGATCCCGACTTTGCCTTATCCAAAAGCATCTAAATCACAAACGAATTAGGCCCGCGTCCATAGTATGTAATCTCTAAAATCATGTCGTAGTTTTTGCAAACCTTTTCAGCTTCCTTTCCCCCTATATCTCCATGAAACCATCTTTCATTGGTAGGATCAGCACAATACAGAGGTAAAAGCAGTTCAATGACTTCACCGTTCTTTTCTCTAAGTTGTCCCTGAAACATGAATACCGCACAAAATTTTTCTTTTATTTGTTCCTCAAAGAATCTCCATCATTCATTGACGATGAAAATGAACACGACCACACACCTGGTTTTCTGTATAATATTGTATTAGCTCGTATAATGTTGCAAATTTTTCACCCCCGTGCAGGTCATAGAAATCACCTAGTAAAAAGTGCAATGACACTCATTCATTTCATTTCTTTCACATAAGAGACACACATTCAAGTGATACGGCACTTACCAGTATTTTGAATTTTAACATGCGTAACTGTTCCACGACGTCGTACAGACAGCGTAAAATCCCCTGGGGACGACCTTGAGGGGCGTACTAAGAAACTTCCGTCGTTACCTCTGTCTAATAATGTTCTTTCAGCATCTACCCCAGATATATTTGGATGAAACCATCTATATCGCCCAACAAAATACACAACACAATCAAGCCAATCGTTCAGTATATGAAGGAGAAAGTCAGTTGACTGCAAATTATGCATTTATACCTATGTCCAAGCGTATTTCGGTGGCCCATTTCAGTTACACCTTGAGTTTCTCCCAAGTGTAATTTGTTGTGAACTTTTGTTTCAATCTTGAAAACTTGATAGCACAAACTGCTACTATAACTTTTTTCCTTTCAGGTAAGATGCATGGAATAACCAGATAACAGAAAGAGAAGGTGACACTCCTCCTCTAGTGTCTAGCTCTAATTACTAACTGCATTAGCTAACACATTCTTATCCCTTCTTATAGAAACATCATTAAACTCATTTTTGAATCCAGCTGTGTAGAGTAATTGGCTTCGTCAAAATATCAGTAGGCTAGGCACGACACATCATCAGCCAACTCCTATCTTGATATCCGTCCTTGTCCACATCTACTCCATACTTTTGGCTTTGTTCTTATTGTGTGGGAACACGAGAAAGGTGCTTTTAGCAAATATGCAAATGTGAATTTAAAAATTTATCTACATATAAAGCAAAATATTTGTACTGTTTTTAATTTTCTCCTTCCCAATCCCAATCAGGTGAAAAAGTATGTACATTATTCTGTAGTAAAAGTATCAACACACAAATCCTCGCGCTTCGGTTCCTTCGCCCCACACGACGAGTTCTTCTGTATCTTTATCTCGTTATTCGATCCTTAAATCCGTAAAACATCTACGTTTTAAGATCCATAAAAGCTTTTTTTTACATTCTTCTGGATCAATTCAATGCATGTATGATGTTCCTAAAATTGATGCAATGCGTAGAGTTTCGTAACATCCGTCCGAGTGTCCCAGATCAGAACTGATCTTTCTTTCGCTACTCTTGTAGGTATATCTGATCTCGAAAAATGGTATACATATTTTGCTTCTGTATCCAGATCTCATAATAAACTCTTTTTGTTCATGTTGAATACTGATGTGTCCTGTTTCGTAATCTCTCTCCTTGAAATGTTCAAGTTGGAAAGTGATCACGATCTCAAATTATGCACATGCAAGTACACAACTTTGATATACGTAGCAATATTATAGTCACAAAATACTAAAAGCACATCTGTTTTTCATGCTTCAGTCAATGTGGTAAATATTTTTTCACTCTTGTGTTTAAAATGATACCGCAGTTATTGAATACGGAATATTTTGCATAACAAACGATTAAAGATTAAAAGTTTTACAACGACGGGGTAAGGTAAGCCACCAATTTACTGTTTCCTATGTGAAAGAGTGAGATAACGGTATCAAATTGACTTGGTTTAGTGTTGTGTACATGACATGAATAAATGACTTCTTTGGCATAAAGAAAGGGTCAAAGGTGAGGTAGCAGTTACAAATTCCGTTGTATCTAGCATCTTCATAGGTAGGTAAATACAGTTGGACATATTTCGCCAAGATGAACGATCTCTGGATTGTAAAAACGTTTCTGTTCTAATTCTGTTAACTATAATGCATCCAATCCACAATATTTGATCTAATTTGCGTCGTTCGTAGCAAATCCATCCTTGAAAATTGCGATTACTGTACTTTTGTGCAATATGTACTTTTTAACTCCGCAGTCTAGAGTCTAACTTGAGATTTTGAAGCTGAGAAATTTGCTATAAAGATCTTTTCCTGACATTGAGCTTAGGAGCAACTAGTAAATTTTTTCAACCGTTTTGTCAGTTAATTAGTTACTTAATCATTAGGTCATCTTAAATGAACTACTGTCAAGTATCACGAAGGAATATAGATGCAAAACAATTCTTATTTTTCCATTTTCTTTCATTGTATTTTATTGCCCCACGTTTTCATTATTCCTTTGTCTTGTGTTTGTGTTTGTTTGGTCATAATAATAACCCAAGACATACATATCGATGATATCATTTTACTTGGTGGAGTCTACAACTCATGAATCTTATCTGATGTAGATGTACATTTGTTCAATGTGTTTATGTATTTTTTGATGTTCTAAAGTGCAGAATTAAATTGGTGATGTGAGATAATAATTCAACAAAAAGTACTGTCATAACGCAACTAACAAAAAAATATTAGAAGTGCCACAATTTCGGAGTTTACACGATATTCGTATCCATTTGAAAACGGGATCGTTACTGGTAAGTATTTTTTCTATCGATAAGTACGTAATAGTGATGTGATTGAAAGATTCTCGAGGCGACAATTATTACAATCGCAATGTCCTTTGATGCAAACCCATATTCCTTTAAATTCCTTTTCTATTCTTACTTTCACTGGCTTTTGTAGTCAACTTTCACCTAAATTTTAGTGTTTTGATTGTTGCTGTGCTGCACTGTTGCATTGCAATCAAAAGTACCGTATACGGAAACAGTTAATTGAAATCGCAAGGTTTCAGGGTAAATGATTGTCAGCTTGCTAAATCGGTAGCTGTATACCAAAATATGAAGTCTATTATTAAGGGCATAAAGTGTTGTGCCTTAGTAAGTTAATTCTCACGGCTGTTTAATCAAATGAGTCATTCATAAGGAAATGAAACCTTCACCATCTAGGAAACTACTCACGTGAGCATGGGCGTTTGGTTCACTCCTTTAGCAATGGCAGTGGTTGGGTTTGTTGACTGTTGACTAGAGAGGTTAACTAGAGATCATTCTACATTAGATAGACTTTCTGATCTTGAACAAAAATTAAATGAAGCAAGTTTAACGAAGGCCTTTTTCCTGTTTGGGTTTGGAATCCAACTGTCGGAATCTTCATACATATGACATAGTCTAGTCTTTTGCTTTGACTGTATCATTGTTGTAATATTTTCATCATATTTCTGCAACAATCTTCATAGTTCTAGAACAAGTTGTTTAACGTTGCCTTTCGCATAGGTGACACAGGAACGTTCAACGCGTACGCGTATTTAACTTGCGGAAAGAAAAAGCATGAGTCATCAGTGTTTTCTGCTTTTTATTGAACTTTAAGGTTATAAAGAAGGTATGGATGAGTATCGTAAGAACGTACGCATAATATTTTTAATGGTCATATTACAATAGCTACCCATCCGTACGGTATTCTGTCACTTAACGCTCAATCCCATCTTTTATTACTCATATTTACATTTAAGTATGTTGATGTATATATCACGTATTCATCATAGTTCATATTTTCTCATGACTATGCTACGACATGACTCTTTTCGTGCTTGATATCGTTTTTATGTCACAGTTATCTATGTATAAGGGATGCTGGGATGTATCCATTACCTATTTTATTTATGCAGAATCATCTTGAAGCGAGTTTGCAGTTATAACTTATAACCAAACTGTGATCACAAAATCCTAACTTGAAACAATTTATGGAAAGATCAAGCTTATGACTGACATGCAAGCAACGTTAACTTTGTTAGATGCAAGGAAGCTGAACGATAGAGCTAAAAACTCAACGCAAGGATAACAAGCGATGAGTCATACTGTTTTTTTGTCTATGCAATGCAAAATGTGTACTTACACGTTCAATATCAGAGTAGTGTCGACGAATGCTAAAGTAGTTTAACATTGCGCTACCTCTTAATAACAATTTTCTGTTTGACCAATATACCTAATGCAACTTGAGCTGCATTTTTTCAATACGTTAGTGAACGTCTAATTGTTAATTTAACTTACGCTAACGTTAACGTGGTTTTCGTATGAATATCATGAATATGAAATACGTTGCAGTGAAGTGAATGTTCATATTGTGATAGGTAATGTTAATCTACTAACTAAGTGAGTACAGGGTAACATAATTGACTACACGTTTGTAAAGGCAGTACTGGCAGCAGGTGTTTGCTTATGTGTACTTTTATACAGTCACATGACTTTATTTTATTGTTTTAATCCATATTCATACATAGTAATATGCATAACAAAGAACATACCAATGCAACGTTGTCCTTTTCTTCTCCTTGGTTCTATATAGTTCATAGTTGTATGCTGGTTATATGCAAAGGTTTGTTTTTGTGCTTTTACGTTTCATATTTCATACACAAGCAAGTTTGAACAACATTGAGTCAGGCAACACACGTATATTACATGGTATGACTCGATATTAATGAAGCATCCAGAACCGTGATATAGCACTTTGTGAAAGATTACTGACTCTGTGTACGTTTTTTGACTAGATTTTGTCGTTTAAACCATGAACCAGCACTTTATTCACCTTAATATATAAGCGTTGGTCGGTGTAAACTGTTTCAATCACTCTTCTGAGCTTTCTCTGTGAAGACACAACACGCAACCACAACCTCTACTTCTCCTCCATTGTTGTTGCTATACATTCCGTTCCTTCCTGTTTTTTCCATTGTTAAGAAACTGTCAAGTCATTTAATTGTGTTATAAACCTCAAGAAGAGTTTGTCTTGCCGTTTACCTAAATTCTTGATTTAGTATCAAATTTTTTAAAAAATCTTCATTGTCGTTTGTTGAAGTGAGTAAAACTTATCAACATGGATTTTGGACCCTTTGGAATTGGTGTTGCTCCTGAGCAACTTCAACAGTTTCGAATGTTCATGGCTCAACAACATCAACAACAACAGCAACCTCCATCACAACCCAAACAAGGAGCTAGTAACCAACCTGGCGAAGGTGATGCAGGTCAAAGAGGTAGCGAACAACCTCAGCAAAATTCGGAAAGGCCACAGGGGCAATCCGGAAATGATAGTGGAGATGCGCAGCAGCAACAGGGTGATTCTCCTGTCTTGATGCACAATGCTGCACACTCTGGAGTAATCTGTGACATTTGCAATTCGGAAATCAAAGGATTTCGCTACAAGTGCATGCAGTGTCCAGATTTTGATCTGTGCTCAAAGTGTGAACATAAAGGGCATCATGCTGGGCATGTGATGATGCGAATTTCTTTCCCGGAACAAACTCGGGATGCCATTCGGGTATGTACAAAATTTCAGTTTCGAATATTCAACTTGTGAAAGAATTGTGAAATGTGATGCTGATTTTATTTTATTTATTGTTATTTAGAAATATCTGAGCAATTGTCCACCCTCACCTCCACCTCATGGACGGCACGGTCATGGACATCACGGACATCATCATGGACCTCATCCTTTTGCTGGTCCTCAAGGGCCTGAGGGATTTCCATTTGTTTTCGGACGTCGTCCTCACTGTGGACGTCGTGGTCAAGGCCATGGACATAGTCAAGAACAGAACAGTGGTTCTGATGATGAAAGACCTGCAACTGCACCTGGTAAGAAACTGGGGAAATTTGGCAAGGGTAGGGCTGGCCGCATCGAGAAAAGTATGTAATTTTGTATACTTTTGTGTATGTGTCGTCCTTTCAGCCAGTCAATTGCCTTATTTATATAGCACTTTCAAATAGTGATTTTATTTCAAGCAATTTCATTAATTGTGAACTTTTTTTCAGGATGTCCTTACAATATGGGAAAGAAGGAGTTCAAGAAGTGGTCGAAATGGGTGAAGAGAGCCGCTCAACATCAACATCGTTCTGCTGAAGCTTACGCTCGCGCTGCTGCCGCTGCAGGTGAAAATGGTGGACCTGCTGCTTCTGCATCAACAGGCGCTGCGGCTGCTCCAGAATGTCCAGTTGACTTTCAAGCAGTTGCCTCACAAATCCAAGAGTTTTTGAACTATTTTGGTAAGAAATCATTAACAATTTTTTCAGTCCATATCATTTCCATCAATGTAGAGACGTTAGTTAACATATTGATTTCCACTTTTATTGTAGGAATTCCAGTTGATGTTGTTGAACTGTACGACCAACTTGGAAATGGTGGACAATCAAATGCAGCACAAAATCAGCAGTCTACTTCACAAGGGACTACTACTGGAGAGCAGACACAGACCTCCACTGGAACCCAACAAGGCAGTGCCAATGCTACGGCTACCAATACTGGGCCAAGCACCCAAGAGCAACAACCTGCAAGCCCTGCTGCTGCAAATTTGTCTGAAAATATGCAACAGATGCGAATCGATGAAGTTCAGAACGGTTCTGGACCACAGGATGAATCATTGCTGATGGATTTGGATGCTGAAAATTCCGGATGGACCATTTTGAATAACGTGAGTTAATAATAAATTATTGTTTTGTTATCGTAGTTTCTTCATTAACAACCTGTTGTGACAAAACGTTTCAACTTACCTTGTTCCTATTCGTTTTCAGCAGTCACGAGAACAAACTCCTTCAAACACTGCTCCTGTTGCTGCCCCTGAAAGCCAACAACCCTCCGCACCCCAAGGACCTGACGCTGCAAATAATGCAAATGGATCACCACAAGGCACACCAACTGGAAGCATAAATTCAAACAATGGAAATGGAAACAACACTCCATTTGCTTCGATGGGATCTAACTCTTCAATTGGCAAATCTGCTGCTGCACCATCTGCCCCTTCTTATCCAAGTGGAATTCCTAATGTCCCCCTTTACCCCGTACTCAACCAGCCTCAGATTCAACAAATCTTACAGAATGTGAGCAGTGCTGTCAACTCTGTTGTCCGATCAATTCCTATTGTGGCCGATCCACGAGGCCCCGTTGGAACAAATGTCACAAGCGCCACTAACGGTCAGGTTCCAGCAACTGGAACAGAAACTTCTGATGGGCAAGACGTACAGTTGGATGCTCGTTGCATGAAGACTTTGAACCAGTTGCTTGCTATGGGATTCTCCAACGAAGGTGGATACTTGACTCGTCTTGTTATTGCAAAGAATGGTGATTTGGAAGCTGTGCTCGGCTCGTTGTTTCCCAACTAAAAATATTAAATGTGTTTTTTAGTAATACCATTACCATTTTTAATATACAACGTATCCGTATTTAATTACACTATCTTAGTGATATAAAAACTTACTCGAATAACGGTGTTGGCTAGTGTTACAAATTACTTCTTCATTCTGTAGCTCGTAGTCGTTTTCGTATAACAAGAAAATGTGATAGTTCGCGTTCGCAGTACGGCATAAATAGGCGATATAAGAGGCGATGAAAAGTGTGTAGATTTACGATTGATGTGAGTTTTTAGTTTAACTTTATTGGAATGTTCATGCAGTAAATACGTTTTTCTTGTATTGAATTATCGATGCGGTATAAGTTGTAATGGGCTTAAGATTAATTATATCATAGTCGAATAAAAAAATTTATCATTTCCATTTGATCCAAGTATCGTTTTTTAATAATTGCTTTCAGTTTAAGCACTGGCTCTTCGTAATTAAAAGTATTATAATGTAGACATAAGGATTCCATGTAAAACTCAAAAAAACTAATAAAAAATTTAAAATCCATCTTTTCTGCGTCCACTGTCATTGATTTGTATGTTACTGTTCCTCCTTAATTTCATTACACACACCGGACAATGTAGACATAAGAGATAAAACTTTAGTAGTCATTTTGTAGTATACATATATACTAGAAGAAAAATTAAAAAGAAATGCAAACTGCTGTGACATGGGAAAGCATGTCTTGGTACTGCGCTGCCAACACTCAGGAAACTTTCACCAAATTGCGACAAAGGCCGTGTCACATTTGATTGGAGTTTACATTTTTCTTTACCTGCAGTACTACAAGTTGCTAAAATTCAGTGACATCCTGTTTTGATCTCATATTTGGTCATTTACTATAGGCAGGCATGCTTTTCATAGTCAACTAAAATCAATATAATCTTCGACATTATAGTATAGTTCTAAAGTATAATCTACAAACCTTGCCAATTACTCACGAAAATGAGTCACTAATAAATGTAATGAATGGTATGATTGAATTTATTTATCCTACTTTGCTTACCTTGAAGCCTTCGTAGATCCATTCTACATTCATAATGTAATACAGTATATATATACCTATAACAAATCACCAAATGTCATGTAAGGGTCAAGAACAAGCCGAGCGTCTCCTAGAAGAGAACCAAATTGATAACAGCGTGCGTACATGTACATTCATATACAGTTGGTTGTGTTGTTGGTGTCATTCTTTGCATAAAGCAAAATTGCGAACAAAGCATGATGTGTGGCATGCATCGTGTGACTTGGTACACAGGCAAGGGCTTGATTTTTGTACATATAAGTAAACTGCATAAAGTATACAGCGAGAAGAATGGATGCAGGTGCAAGTAAAAGAGACTCTGATTTGAAGGCTTGTGTGAATCTAGGTGCCCTTTCATTTTTCAAAGATGCATTACATAATGTCTAATTCGAGTCATAGCCATCAACCTTAATTTGCAAAAGCGGCAGCGTCTGCGCAGTATATATTTACTGATGAACTGAGCAATCTACACGGAATGAGAGGATTCTGAAAGGATGCGTTCCTACTTAATTTTAGTATTGGGCATGGCGATGTAATGACCTGAAGGGACAACTTTTATGAAGGTAAATATCATTATTTTATGCTGGTCTTGATCTACAGGACCCTTTTACCTATTCAACACATGCATCACCAACTAAAATGTCCAATTTTCAAGCAATATTTAACGTTAACGGACGTAATGTGCTGTGTTATAGGAATGCATCAACGAATTTAATGTGTCATCAAGTTAACATGCGAAAATCTTGTCACTATTATATAACATCATAATATGGGTAATTCATCCGCACACATGCGTTTCCATTTCTAAAGGACGTCTAGGTCTAGGTACTCAGTCGTGATTTTGCCACAATCGGCCCAACTACTACAATATTTTGTGCATCATGCTATCGGATTAAGTGTACCATTTAATACAGTGGTGGTATCCGTTAACGGGTTCAAAAATGAGTGAAGAAAAAACCAGTGTAGCTTTCCAGATTCTGGAAGCAATTTTGGCTGTGCTTTCACTTTTGATCTTTATTGGACTCATTGTGCCAGCCCTTCTCTTGGTACTTATTCCAGTTCAGCTATACCGATGGAGTCTAATGCTTTATGTGAAACTGTTCAAAAAGGATGTAGTTCGTATAATGAAAGGCAAAAATCCTGTTCTAGCTATAGATGACATACATACTCGTCCATTGTGTACAATAGTTGGCTATGGTGCTTTCGAAGGAGCAACTGGAGAGCATATGAAACAAATAGCAAGAAACTGTGTTGACGATAAAGACCCTGTGACCGGACAGCTACTTCATCCGGAAACCCACCAGTATTATGAAGAATGGATGGGCTACATGTGGTGGAAATGGGAAAAGAACTATAACACTGAAGATCATATCATAATCTGGGAAGATGGGAGAGAAGCGTCTAATCCGGTGCTGGAAAAGGATTTCATGAAAATCATTGCCATTTTAGAAGCCAAACCGTTTCCAAAAGGAACTAGTCCTTGGGAGGCCATTATTCTTAATAACGTCTTGTTGAATAATGTGAAAAATCCGGAAATTCCAAAAACTGCAATTATCTTTCGAGTACGTTGAAATTTTACTGTTGCCTAATTACTTTGAAATAACAACATGCCAGTTTTCAGATTCTTTCTTTAATTTTAGTTTCACCATGGACTAGCTGACGGAGTCACTGCATTAGCCCTTTTCATGAAATGTGTATTTTCTGACACGATGGACCAGATACCCAAGCCTGTTTTACCTGAAAGAAATTTTATACAGAAAAGATTATTCAAGTTATGCGCAATTCTTCAACTTCCATACCAATTTCTGAAGCAAGGGGTGTGTGCCATGGACGTAAATGATTGGCACGTTCCCGAAGCAAAATTGTCTAGAACGGTTTACAAAGCTTGGACAAGACGAATTCCTACTGCTTTGATTAAGGAGATTAAAACACAGCTCGGTGTTGGTTTTACGGCTGTGCTAATATCAGTGGTTTCAGGAACTCTCCGTAAAATGATGATAAAGCATAATGCAAAGGTCCCCACGAGAATGAATGCACTCGTGCCGCTCCCGTGGCCTAAACACCCACAAAAGTTTTGTAATCACTGGTAATTGCAACATTAAACATGCTTCAGTATCACATTAACAGAGCATCATAAATTTTATGATTTGAATTCAATCTTAAAATATTTGCAGGAGTTTCGGCTTCCTGGAACTTCCAACTGGCCAGTCAGATCCTGTGCGGAGACTCAACCATGTTCATCGCTACATTGAAAGAATGAAGCAGTCAGCAGTTCCCGCAGTCAACTTTTTTATGCTTGCCTTTGTCAATATTCTGCCAACCTGGATTATTCGAAACACTGTGATGACCAATTACTTTCCTACTGTCATTCTTTCCAATTTTCCTGGACCACCTCCAGAATGCTTCAGTCTTGGGTTTCCACTTATGGATACCATGTTCACTGGTGGCCCTCTTCGTGGCAACATTGGTACGTTTTTTATTTACGTCAAGTTATTCAATCATCCATTAAGATCAGAACATATATTTTATTATTATAACGAGCAAATATTGACGAATGTCACAATGCCCCATTTTTACAAAGAAATAGTAATAAGGTGATATTTTCCTCCATTTTAGGTATCAGCATTTGTATACTAAGTTATGATGGTGCGATTCGAATAGTCCTTGGCGTCGACTCTACAATATTTCCCACCCAAGAAATGGCTGACGATTTTATTGAAGTCCTAGAAAATGAATTTTATTCACTTCGACAGGAATCAACGGTCTAGATTTGTGTTCATTATCGGAAAATTTTACGCCAGGTGAATCATAGTAGCACCTACCAAATTTTATTGTTCGTAAACATAATGTACTTTAAGTAAATATTATAGATTCAATATATAAAGAATACATGTTTTTTTTCAAAAATAACTTCGGCAAATTATTATAGACATGATGATGAAGGTTTACATATGACAAAGACACAAGAATCGGAACAAAATGTTGTTCATTACTTTCTAGTTGCGTTTTGGACATTTCATTGTTTGTTGACTTTGGAATTCATGCAGTGTGGAGACTTTGGAATTCATAGTGTTTGTGGGAATACATACCATGCTACAGAACAACGGGACGTAATGATTGCGCCGGTCAAAATCGAATTACATACATATATTACTACTTTCATGCTTGTTGTAGTCCTATGCTTAAACAGTTCCAAAGAAATTTTATTCAATACACGTATGTATTAATACCAAACCTACGTCATTGCTGTGAATGTTCATCACAGACTGCACGCATCAAGCTATTCCCAAAAACGCTTATATATTCATATATGTGACGCGTAATACATGTATAGTTCATAATTCGAAATCGTGGAGTGTGAAATGAAGGAATAAATGTATAGGACCATGAACTATGAACATTTGCGTTCGATGCATGACTGGACTGGAACTTAACTTTGACCGTGCAAAGTTTACTTCCGTCCATGCTGTTTTCACTATTACATTACTACTTTTGTTCTACCCAACAGAAACCCCTACGCCTTCATACGCATACCCGTAGCATGGCACTAGCTCTTCCTGTAAACCAAGTGCAGAAGTAATAGAGCAGTACACTCCAACATACACTAGGCATACGTACATTATGCCTTTCTCTCTCTCTCGCCTCACCTTTCTTCGTCCTTCCATAAAATCAGCTTTTTGAGAAGAAATTCGCAAAGCTCTGTGTTTATGATGAACACACAAGTTGAAAACATATAAGAAGGGTGATGTGTGTACTCGTTGTTTAATTCATACCTTGTTTACCTCACCCATTTGATTGCTAATGAGCTGATGTGTATTTGCAGTTGTTGGAGCAAGTAAAAGACTTTTCCCTTTCCCAAACACTTGAACACAGTTCGTTTGCTTTCTTTTTACACTCAAGTGTGGAACTGTAACTAAAGTGGCAATAATGGTTTCCAATTATGCCTTATCATAAGCCCTAGGATTTGTTTCAGCTTTGGAGAAAGATCATCATTAAAGGTAATGCTATCACATTTGATATTTAGGATAACTTTTGTTAGTGTTCTGTTGTATAATTTGTTAGTGCATAGATTAGGCGAATATTTGCTCATTGTGCTTAATAGGAAGAATGTAAATTATTGGCAATTTTACGACTCATACAAATGATCGATTATCGTTCTCCGGTGACAAATTACCATTCACCAGGTGAAAGTTGCTAATATGTTGTTGGCTTTCAAATGTTATTTTTATGTCGAAAGAGACAAGATGTAATTGAGTAATAATACGTAATAATATAAGCAATGAAAACCACACCAATTTTATAGATTATATAGGCCGAATAGATCTGGTACATAGAGTATGAGTCTTTTTTTTACCAAAGTCAGTATATGGGATGTAGTAAACCTTGGATGAAGTTTTAAATATGATAAATTTTCGAGCACCATTGCATTTCAGTTCTTATCAGGTCAGACAAAACTTGATCGTACATGACATGCATAAAATGTTTAACGTCTCACACATTTAGAGTATCGATTGCAAAACTATATTAAGTTAAATCCTCTAGACATTCAAACGAATGGGCGAAGCTGCTATACAATTTACTACGATGAGGGAGAATGAACACTTAGCTGTCTAAAGTCAACCTGCACTACATGTTTTTTAAATAATAAAGCTGACAGTTTGAGTTAATGCAATTAGGATTGACAGAAAAAAAAGGAGGAAAGCATTTAAGAGTCTCATTTGCTCCTTATTCGAGATGTCAAGGAGCAAGGGTCAAGAAGGAGGTTAAAATCAGAACAGGTGCGTCATTGGTGTCAACAAGGATAAAAATAAGTATATGTAATCCATAGCTTAGTTTAAGTTGAATCGCGTAAGACTATATGAGGAATGAAAGAACGAAGAAGTGAAAGCATTAAATTCTCCAGATTTTTATTACATTCATAAGGAAAGTCAGTATGTAACAAGTTTGTAAGTATACTGATGACTGATGTATAGGTAGAATTGTATGCAGATTTGAGATTGCAAATGCATTCCACGATTTCCACGTGCATTCATACACAGATTCGTGTAATGAAATATGTCATAATCACAAATTGCAAGCAACTGTTCACTATTCATATATAACTTCATGTGGCGATAAGGAAATATTTCAATATCCATCATAAACTATTTCTATTGGCCCAATAGTATTGGGTTCGGAAAGGTAGGTAATAGTAGGTATGATGACAAGTCAAAAGACAATAGACCATGGGATTAATATTATGGGGCGATCAGGATTACGTACATTTGCTTAAGATCATCATTCATCCTCATCATCCGACGGTTGACTTTCCAAGTTGCATGACTAACTGAAATAATACAAAAACGGCAAGCACGGAGATAGCTATAATATAGCATCTTTCTTACGTCTTACCATTACCACCTACCTGGTGGATGGATGAATCTGCCAACGAAAAGCTCAAGGCTGAAAGTCAAAGCTGTATATAAAAAACGGATCATATCCCATGAATCTCAGAGTGCTCACAAAGCGTTCTCCATAAAAGTAATAGACCAACCCGCCGCATGCATGCATGGGTGTATTGTGTATAATAGTTAGGTCGTTGCTTGCTATAGCGTAATCCTTTTACAATAACAACATTACTCCTCCGTCCATGCATTCTCAATTACCATCCACATTTTGCTTACCAAAACCAATCTGCTCAATGTACGCTGCAGATTTGCAAAAGTAGTTTTGCTCTGCAACCAGAACAGTCACAAAGTTGCTTGTGGGATAAGAAAAAAGAATCAAGTTCAAGGATTTACTGTGTTGGTGTAGACAGAAACTTTATGAGGTACGTTATATCTAACATTAACTTTATCTTAATAATTAGATAAGGTTTAAGTATTTTATTTTAGGGCAAAATACTCCATTCATGTCGAACGAGGCAGACGTCAAGTCAAGCGTAAAAGATACTTTTCAATTATCAATAGCGTATTGCTACTATTGAATTGAAAATCGTTTAATTAGCTGATTATTTGGTCAGTTCTTGTTGTGCTTATCGATATCGATACTTCTAATGCTTTAATTGTCACCAGTTGATATTGGAACTAAAGGTTTTTTAAAGTGAATGTGAACGACGACATCAAACAAACTTGCAACTTACCATCTGCTGCTGCTGTTGTTGTTTAGAACAAAAGGTAATTTAGCTACTAACTGTTGGGTACATAAAGTTTAGATTCAAGGTTTTAGGTATTAATGTTTTCAAACGTAATACACCTACTCTCGAAACCAAGCTCGGTTGAGTCAATAGTGACGGGAAGTGCGAATACGTCAGTAAAAGCATGTTTACTATTGCACTATTTTAAGTGTACTTAAAATTTAAGTCTTAAATATACATTTCCTTCCTAATCAAACAGGATGGGATGCAACTTTCTAGTTTTTTGCGATTAGTTGTTATTTTGTGCTTAATTGCTCGGTGAAAGTAGACATTAGTGATTGATTCCTATAAATCAGAAAAATTTCTGTCATTGGTTTTGGTACTTAGGTGCAGGCAGAACTATAATGCTTTACAATGCCGACTTATGTTATAGTTATTTCGTGCCGGTCTGCAGAAAAACTTGATACGGACTAGATTTTATCTTAATCTTCCAGTCGCATCGTAATACAGTGGTATATAACGCGATTCACGTTTATCATTGCCAAAGGGTTGCGTGAGAAATTGGAAGGCCAACTTCTTTCTAGATGATGAGCAGAGCTAGATAATTTAAGATTCATGAAATAACTCAGCTTCATGCCGGCCAGTCAACAGTTGACATCGACAGCAGCTCATTAAGGCAAAAGCAGCGGAATTACTGGAGAAGTTTATCAAAAACATGCAAGGGTTGCAATTTAACTCGACTCTGCATACATGGCATATTCCATGCAAACTAGTATACAGCCAAAACCTAAGCGTGATGCAGCTTTGCAATCTCATTTCATAAATGGGGAACATGTTACTTAAATCTGCATGCATATTTCTCAGATTCATTCATATGTGAAAGACAAGGAACAGACAGGCAAGAGATCCATTGCCTACTTACTTGACTACTTACTTAAGGACAGTCATGTCAATGCCACATTGTAATTCATGAGCAGTTTTGTGTTTTGACATGTATGTGAACGAACTTTTAATGAGAACTTAAGTTGGCCACTTATAGTGATAGCATACATCATGAATGTATTGGTGATTACCTGATCTTGATTCTTGAGGATCGTGAATTGAGGGAGTAGCATGATTGGATGATAAGCAGGCACGTTTTTATCGGTTGATCGCACTAACATAAATTAGACATACATTTTAACTGGACCGTGTTACATGTTACATAATATGTCATCAGCCCATAATCAATATCAATACTCCACAAATGACAGAATACAAGTATGAGCTTAATGTATTTACACGTTTACGGAAAACCACGTCGGCGATACAGAATACTCGAAGCAGAAAGTTAAGTTAGGGCTATGGTTTATCCTTATATGACGTTTCCTTTTCTGAAGTAAGTATGGACTGTAGTTTAGTCATCAGTACATATTAGTAAGCTATAGCTAACATTGACATTTTCATTATGCCAGATTAGGAAGCAACCTGACTGGATGCTTATGATTCTTTGCTAGCGTTCGCAAACATTTTGTCACTTTGTGTTTAACTCTGGTCACTCGTGCACTGTACAAGCTCTCTCATCACAACTCGTGTCTTGTCTCTCCAGAGTCATCGGCAACGCATATTTAACATTTGTTACTTGTATAGTGTGACTGTGAGTGATTTTTTCAACCTACAACTTTTAGTTTTGGATTTAGATTCGTATTCTTCAGGGTCCGATTCGTTTTGCTCATATTTATTTGGATTCTTTGCAGGTATTCAAGCAAAATAGGAAATGCCAGTAACGGGAAACCCTGAAGCCAACATGTCTAACGGAACGGTGGAATCCAATAGCGTTCCAGAGCAGGAAAACGAGTCACAGGTTAGTTCTACTGCGTTAAAAGTGATATACATATTTTGAGTTAGTTAGTAAAGTAAGCGTTACTGGCATATTTAAGCTAGCACAATTCAGATTGAGTGTACTTCCTTTTATGTCCTGAAGTACATTTATGAATTAAGCTTTAAGAATTTGACATTATTTTATCATGGATTTTGATTTTTGATTCACTTACTTTGTTGCTTTTTTCATTTTCATGCTCTTGAACTCATCTAATTAGTCCTGCATTTTGAGTTTTCAAGTAGGGTTGCAAACGTTTGTTTGTTTTTATTCTTATTTATTTGTTTTGTTAGCAGAATGTAACTTAAAAGTTGAATCCTAGTAAATTAGATAACCTTGAAATTCGTATCCGATTATTGAACTTAAATTAAGGTGTCAGAATTTCTAACTATGCATGAATAACTTGTTTAACTGATACAAATAGGTTCTAGTATTTCTCAATCATCTACTTAACGATTTTGTGCCTGCGAAATCTACTGAGAACGATAGGGTGACTACAAACAATTAAGTATTCTTATGACTTTATGTCATTTCGAATTTTTACGATGAGAAGACTTTATTATGTTCTTGATTTAATGCGTTCTCAATTTTTGTTACATAGGTGGTGAAGCCTCCATCGGAGATCTCAAAAAATGCATACGTTAAATCTCTTGACGAATATGAAGCCATGTACAAAAGGTCCATTAGCGATCCAGAGGGATTTTGGAAGGACATTTTAGCAGATTTTCACTTTCAAGAAAAGCAAGCAGACGACAAGTCGTTTCTCACCTACAATTTTGACATTAATAAAGGTCCAGTGTCAATAAAATGGTTGGAAGGTGCAAAAACAAACATTTCCTACAATTTACTAGATCGAAATGTTCAAAAGGGTCTGGGAGACACGATAGCATTTTATTGGTAAGTAAGATGTGATATGAATGAGGTCCATTAAGTTGAAAAACGTTTTACATACAATAATTTTGATAATTTGTTTCTATATTCCAATGTTTTCAGGGAAGGAAACGATCCAAAGGATGAATCAAAAATTACATATGGAGAACTTTTAAAAGAAGTTTGCAAATTCGCTAATGTTCTAAAGAATTTAGGAGTGAAGAAAGGCGACCGAGTAGCGATATACATGCCCATGATAATGGAGTTGCCTATTGCTATGCTTGGGTGTGCAAGAATTGGTGCTATACATTCCATCGTGGTATGTAGCTCAGATTATTTGAAATAAATTTTTATTAATTAGTTCGGTTTCTGGGTTGTTAAATAAATGAATGACTTTTCGGTAGTTCGGAGGATTTTCAGCGGATTCTCTTGCTGACAGAATGATTGACGCTCAAGCGACTGTTTTAATAACGTCGGACGGTGTTTGGAGAGGGGAAAAGATCATTCATTTGAAAGAAATTAGTGATAAAGCTATTGCTAAATGTGGAGATTCCAATCTGGATGTAAAGCATTGTATTGTCGTCAATCACCTTCCACGACTTGCGGTTAACAAAGTTGATGAGTCAACCAACCAGTCTCCAGTGAAAAGAAAGCAGTTTGATTATTTGGTAAGCAAAAGTAAACATTGTTAGCATTAGTATTTACTTGTAATAGTTTGTGTTTACCGTTTTCGTTAATTTTGGCGTTTTTGGTGCAGACACCTTTTGATGAAACCAGAGATAAGTGGTACCACGAATTGATCGAGAAAGCCGATGATGTTTGCCCACCAGAGTGGGTTGATGCTGAAGATCCCTTGTTTATGTTGTACACTAGGTACTTGAGCATTTTGATTAGTACAATTCAACATGTGGCAATTAGTTGTATATGGTTTAGGAAATCTTTCCTTTCACTTTAGTGGAAGCACTGGAAAGCCAAAAGGGGTTCTCCATACTACAGCTGGATACATGGTTTATGCTGCTACTACGTTCAAATATGTATTTGATTACCATCCTGGTGATATCTATTGGTGTACTGCTGATATCGGTTGGATTACTGGTCACACTTACGTAACGTACGGACCTCTTGCCAATGGTGCAACATCTGTTATTGTATGTTTATCGCCCATAAATCAATTTATTATAATTAAATTAAAACATTACCCCTTCGGAAATTTAATACTATTGTACCTTCTGATTACAGTTTGAAGGAACGCCGTTCTATCCAACGAATTCAAGATTTTGGGATGTTGTCGACAAGTACAAGGTCAACCAATTTTACACTGCTCCTACTGCCATTCGTTCCTTAATGAAGTTTGGTGACAACTTTGTGAAGCAGTAAGAAAAATATATTTCTTCTTATCTCTACTAGTACTGTTGTTTATAAACCGTAACATTTGATGGGGACAAACATTAATTATTTATGTTAATACAAATATAGATGCAACCGTAGTTCCCTGAAAATATTAGGAACTGTGGGAGAGCCAATTAATCCGGAAGCTTGGCTGTGGTATTACAACGTTGTGGGGGATGGACGATGCCCAATAGTTGATACATATTGGCAGACAGAAACCGGTGGTCATGTTATAACTCCACTACCTGGTGCCACCCCATCGAAACCTGGATCAGCGGTATATTTTTACTCCATCATTAAACTTCTGATTACCTGTACCTCAGTTTTTAAAACCCTATTTAATTTTCTCTTTTTATTAGACTTTCCCATTCTTTGGTGTTCTGCCAGTTCTGTTAACTGAGGAGGGCAAAGAAATCGAAGGCCCTGGTGAAGGCTACTTGGTATTCAAAAAACCTTGGCCAGGCATGATGCGATCAGTTTATGGAGATCACGATAGATTTGAAGCTACCTATTTTAAAAGATTTCCTGGATATTATTTCACTGGTGATGGTAGGTAAAACATGGCGATACTACTCTTAAAAACTTTGTCAATTTTTGTTGAATCTATTATAATTTATTTTGTAGGAGCTAAAAGAGACAAGGATGGGTATATCTGGATAACTGGACGGGTCGATGACATGTTAAATGTATCTGGACACTTACTGAGCACCGCACAAGTAGAATCTGCATTAATTGAGCATAAAGGTTAGAAAACAGGAAGTAATTATCATCGTTCAATATGTAAAGTTAATAATGATATTGTGAATTGGAGATTATTTCTGTATGACAAATATTCTCTATAGCTGTCGCTGAATCCGCTGCTGTGGCTATGCCTCACAAAGTAAAAGGTGAAGCCCTTTACTGCTTTGTGACTCTCAGGGATGGGTTTGAATTTTCATCGCAGCTCGAAGGAGAGTTAAAGTTGAAAGGTTAGATTTCTTACTGGTATTAAACATAATATGATTTCTTGAAGCAATTAGCAGTGGGTGAATTGTTTCAATTCTTAACATTTTATAGTTCGAGAAAAGATCGGAGCGTTTGCAGCTCCTGAAGTTATCCAGTTAGCACCTGCATTACCGAAGACTCGCTCAGGAAAGATTATGAGGAGAATACTTAGAAAAATTGCTGTTGGGGACTCTAACTTTGGTGATACTTCAACATTGGCAGATGAATCGGTCATTGATTTACTCCTGCAGCATAGACCAGAAGCTCCTGCAAAAGTTCGCTAAACCAAATTAATTAATTCCACCCAATAAATGGATAAGTGACCGGTGTATCAATATTGACCAATAGTAATCGTAGCCCTAATATTTACTTATTACATTGTATTCTGGTCGATTTACATTAGTTAAAGCTAGATTGGTTAAGAAATTAAACATTTTGATTACAGCTAAAGTATCGCCATTATAAACCTCCTACTAAGAAAATGCGTAAGGTGTAAGCTATTGCGTTCCGTCTGGCATTTTGCTTACTATGCTTCTAAACAAATTATGATGTACATCTCAGGGTCCCAAGATGATTTGTTCCTTGCTCCAATGAAAAAGGCAAAAATCTCAAACCAACAATCGATTACAAGTATAATCATTATTTGCCAAGGTTGTAAAACATTTACTTGGCAAGGTAGAATACGTACAATGCAAGGACAGGCCTTTGAAATACATATCAGCCTCCAGTCTAACAAGGATTTGGTGGTTAGAATAGTTGTGTAAAAATCAGTTAAGCTTACTAAACACTAAATTATTAACTGTGCATTTATTAAATTAATGGTAAATTATTTTCTGCGATTTCCTTGAATCAGAAAAAATTCTTTAATCAACGGAATCACACTTTTTATTGATATGGCTAAGAAGACACGGCACACTTGCAAGTTCTTATCCTAAATGTTTAACGATAACTTGGTAGTAATTGCATAATGCAGAATATTTACAAATGACAGCCATATATATACTTAATCCTAACTGTGGTAATAGATAATGTAGCTATTTTTATAAGATCGAGATCCTTCAGGTTGTAGCATACATTTCTTTTAAGTGATTCAAAATATGTAAATGGTTTTATTACTCTAAGAAGAAAGTATTTGTTGGCATTTCAAAAGGTTGTGTAATCATTTATATATGTATATGCATTTGATATTTGATTGAAATGATTTGAAATATTATTTTATTTGTATACGAAAAAGTAACTTTTGTGAAGTTGTTTGCCATGATTCTGAAACAAAGGCCCTGGTTTGGTCAATCTATGTCATCGTGTAATTTACAGAATAATAATATGTAGGTAGGGTAAGTATTAAGTAGAAAGCTTTTAGTAGATTGAACTGAAAAGAGACTTAGTAATTCTGAACATCAGATATAGTACAACATACGTTTTGATGCCTAAAGCCTTTAGTTATTATAGAGTGTAAAGATTATCCTGCTGCGGTCTACCAATGTTGCACTTGGTATATGCACTTGTCGTTGATCTACGATAGTAGTATAGGCTAACTAGGGGTAAAAATGTTCGAAGGAACCGGAGATAATTATTACTTGCATAATAATGCTTCGTCTGAAAACAATAAATTATTTTATTGAACAAACCATTGGTTAATTCACTTATTTTTCAAAATGAAGTCTGCATCAATCGCAGTTATAAACCATTGGCGAACTTTAAAAAGAGATGATATGCACTATGCCGAAAGTATGGCGTTTGAATTTAGTGTCAGTAGAATTTATTTGTATTATTAATCACAGTGCATAACAAAACTACGCATATCAATCTGCGAGAAATAAGTAAACTAAATTTAGAAGAATACATGAAAATACATTGAATGTCTTTACATTACTGCATATATATATATAGTTATAAGGAACATTATTTATCCAGCCTGTCACTTTTAGAGGAACTAACAAGCAATATAATATTCAAATTTTTAAGTAGTAACAACTATAAGCCTATAGTATAAGATCTGCCATTAACATTATGTATAGGAACTGGAACTGGTTCTGAAACGGACCACTCGTACCAAACATTGTGCTTGCTGGAGCATCGCCAAAAGTGAACTTTTACTTTCTGTCCCTTCTTAATTTGGATTGGTTCCTAAGAGCAAAAGAGTGATATATAGTGATAACTATATAATATCAGCAGCCGTTATGAAAATGCAATTTTTTGAAAACTTACACGTATTGGAAAGTAAATTGGAAACCAACTAAACATTCCCGTAGAATGACTTCTTGGATGAATGCTCATCATGATGTCATCAAACAAAACACTTTCAAAATATCCAGCAAATCCGCTCATCATACAATCTTGGGTTGCATCAAATTCCACCGCTTCGTAACGATCATTGGTTTCTTTAACATCTGAAATAATCACATTAGATAAACGTTTGATTTATATTCAATTTAACACATTCTAACTGCCACGGCACCACTCAAACTATCTCTATTTGTACCTGATTTAGGATGGCAAAATACGAAGAGTGGTTTCGGCTTTGCAATTTCGTAAAAGTTTTTCATATAAACGACGTAAGGTGTTTCGTAATTGCAATTTGTATGCTTATTGATATCTTGAAAAGGACGAACATCCTGATGGATTCTTGGAGACATTATAGGTGATATAAAGGAAGTATAATTCTCTGGAATCATAATTCCATCCTCTGTGGATTTCAGAAAATAAATAAATGTTGAATGTTAAAAAACAAAATATTATTAAGAAAATTATAAGTTTAAGAAAATATTAGTTCCAACAAACCTTTGAGAAATTTCTGTGCACCATCAAGGCACTCTGGTGATAGCTCATTATCTCCAAACGAACCCAGCAGTTCAGACACAATAATGTCGGCTTTCTCTTCTGGATTCCACTCTCGCATGTCTTTTGAAATAACTGTTACAGAATCCCCCCACACATGTTTCTTCAAATGAAGTAAAGTACAGACAGCGTTGCAGTTTTTTTCAACAGCATACAACTTGATTTTGCGTTGCACACTAGCAGCTGCAGCAAGACAATTTCGAACCAGCGGCCCTCTTCCAGCTCCAACAACCATAACCACTCTGTAAAAAAAATTAGTTGACTCGGTGTTGCCTATTCATACATGGTAAGCAGAAGTGTTAATAAAATTATTTTAAATTAACTTACAATGACTTGGTATCCTTTTCATCTTCTGGAATTTTAAAAACTAAAGCTTTTGCCATAGCTTTTTGGTAAAGGATGTATTTTGTTGGATCTCGCTCGAAAACTTCATACGTGTTTGCTTCCAGATTATCCATTAATGGCTGCAACGGTGATTGTAGATAGTCTTCATAGCCTTTGGTATACTTTCTCACAGGATCTTCCTCCCAGTCAGTATTCTGCATTTTAATTACAAAAATCAAGTATCAAAGTCACCGAAAAACGTGCATTTAATTGAAAAATACTAGAAGAGTAATTTATGATAAATTATTTCACTTACATAAGCACCATGAAGATACTCGATGTACTGTTTAAAGTGTAAATAGTCGTTTGGTGACTTCTGAGGCTTACAAATCATAATGATTTGCACATTAATGTCAAAGAAAGACCTGAGTACTTGCTGAGTTCGCTTAGGCAGAATCGGAAAACCTTTGTTATTGGACACAAATGCCTCTGCAAATTCAGATTATAGCGTGACTACATTTAACATCCTATGCCTTATTTTAATTTTCACCATTGTATGAAGTAAGTATGAAATGTTGTTTGTCATGAATAAAATGTACCTTCACATAGAAAGATAGCCTTTACAGGCTCTCCTAACCACCTATCAATTTCTTCCTGGTCAGGAAGATCTACTGGTAAATCAAGGACCGGAAATGTACGCCGTTCAGCGCAGCCAACAGTTCTAAACTTGTTCCAACTGTAACCCGAAAAACCGTAATTTATGGACTATTTGCATATTAAAAGCAGTACAAGAATTACGAGGACTAACGTGTTCCAAGAACTAATCGGTTCTTTTTCATCAGACCCTTGACCACTTTCATCAACCGCTCCATTAACTGCTTGTTGACTAAATACCATAGGCATTCGCATCCACACCTACAATTCATAAACATAACGCGTATCATCTTTATGGTCAATAATATTGTAAATTCTGTTATCTATGATGATTCTAAATAAAAGCGCTTACCACCACATTGTTATGATATCCACCATCCGTGGTAACTTTCGAGTAAATTAACCTACTTAGATTACAAGATTCACCGGGATGTAATTTAAGAATAGTAGCAGGTAGTCCCAGATGATGTGCATATCCTATTTGCTTCTCTAGTAGCTGCGCTGCCCGGCACCTTACATTAGAAATGTGAGATTCTGTCTGCTCTTGAATATCGCTCAGTACTCCCACTACAGACGAGTTCCAGTCTGAAATTAAATGTAGTCAGTTAGCACAAAATGAATTTCAGAAACATGCAAACATGCAAACTCAAATGACATTGATTAAGCACCTGCGGAGGGTAACGCCATGTCAAACCATCCAAACGGCTCTTCCATGTTTTGAGGGTCACCGTTGAGCTCATTGAGACAATATTTCTTTGTCAACAGTTCAGTGCAAATGGTGTTAAACCTGGAGACATTTCATTTGCAAATTAAGTTAGGTAATTTATTCACAATCAAAAATTTACTGCCTTTTCACCACATTATTTTGTGACAAACGCATACATACCCGGATTCTCTGGCGTCTGTCAAAGCATGTTGAATATTATTATCTGGAACTTCATCCAGATAAATCCCAACGCTTACTTTCTTCGGCATGTTGATGTTTCTATAATGTCAACTAAAGCTGCCCAAACCAATCAAGAAAAATTTGGCACTCTGCAGTTTCCTATTTCTACCCGGGCACCAAAAATTCAACTTTTATATTGACTTACAACCGGAACACCGATATTCCATAAGTTTTACAATCTAAAATTGACCAACAACTGGCAAACTAATTTGACATTTAACCAAACAATGTGACACATCAAATGAGGTCATTCAACCCAAATGACACTCCGAAAAATGCGACAATAGTTAACTTTAAAGCTTCAGAAGCAAACCGAGATCATTAAGAATCAACGCTAATCGTCAATGCTTTTGTCTACCTGTAGGTATATCTACATTCTACTACACTATATAATCAGCAAAAACGTGCACATAAAACACATTTATGTATCTACCTCAAAAAAGCGCTTTGTGAAGTCATAAAGGTGAGAATGTCCATGTCCATAAACCCAAAAGCATTGGAGTATTGAGAGAAGCAAGACGGATGTCTTTAGCCCGCGTGGAATCCCATGTGAGGTACAGTAAAAACCCTCAACATTGAACCTCACCGAACGATGTATTTTCATTGGACGATAGAAGAGGACACCTTGTCCAGGTTTTGTAAATTTGGGCTTCTTTCCTCAATTTCGGACTTGAAGTAAAAATCTTACTGTGCGGTCTACGAAATGAGGATGTGAAGAGAGGTCAGAAATATTTTAGTTTCAACTTTACAATGCACTTTTATGCACTCATTCATGTTCCACCCTTTTCTTGTCTCACTTAACCTCCTTCCTTCTCCTTGTATTAAGCTGAATTGTGCATTCATTATGTATGCACATTTAAAAGTTGACATGGAGGTCGTCAGGCGAGAGCACTTCAGGATATGATAAGATAAATTTGAAACTAGGGACACAATTGGGACTGTAGAAGTTTCATGAAACTTCTAAAATATGCATACAGTGCAGTTAGCTTTGCAAAAGTTTGACATGGGGTAATACGATCTCTACAATCAAATCTTTTACGATTGATGTAAAAATGGTAAAGTTTGCTTGTGCTGGGTATTAAAAACAAGTACATCCTTTTCCGAGTGGAAAGGAATTGATTTCATCATTTATCAATGCATAATCTTCTCGATGGATTCCTTCTTTCATTTCATGCCAAAACATTTTGACTGTATTGACAGCATGTCTACGGAAACTCGTGTAGGTGTTTCAGACGGAATATTATGATGGAAAAACGAAGAAGGATCATGATCATGTTTGAAACTTCTGAAAAGGATAATTCTGAAGGGGATATTCGTAGGATTCTTTCCTGGAAATCGGAACGAAACATACATGAGCAGGCGTTTGCGTTGTTTGCTTTTTTCCTTCCAAACTCACATATTTTAGTAACTAGTCACCAGGAAGCTACAAAGCTATTTACGATGGACTGCATGACATTGTGTTTAATTTTTAATTTCTTCCAGAATGAACTGGCTGAATGTCCGATCCTTTGCATAAAGGTTTTTACGTAACGACTTATCATTAGTGTTCCTACAGAAAAGTGAAAGCAGAGGATACATGTCATTTTGTAATCCTCATGCTCAAGGATTAGCCGAATTAAAAGTCGTTGAGCTGGTTCACATTTACAATAGTCAAAGGCAAGTCTATTTTTACGGATGACTGACCGTGATCAGGATCAGAGCCGCTTTGTTGGAACGTTGGAACATTGTAATTTGTTACAAACAGAAGCTATACTAGATATATATCCGTCTGCACAAAATTCATAGTTGAAGTATTAATGAGCTTGATGCAATACTGTATCATCAACGATTATCTTTGTCAACGGGACTTCTTTGACTTTGGATATTATGCAATGCATGGATGGATGCATGGATGGATGGACAACTAGAGTATATAAAGAACAAAGTAACTGCCGGCTACTAATGTTTCAGCCACCATCAGCATTTGCTTTGTTCTTCGAAACTGTTCAGTTTCAGTATGTTCCAATCCAACTTGTGCGCAAAGCGGATCTAGTGATTTAGCAAGCATCCACTGTATCGGCCTTTTTGGGTGAGAAATTAAGTCAACAAACCGTGTGCTAAAGTCTGACATGTGCATCTGGTTATAGACCACTACACCGTACAGTAAACGTCGCAATGTCAGTACCATCATCGCATTAGATTCAGTTTTATAGGGATATACTGTAGTCTTGCAGTATCATGATATTCTCTCTTAAAATGTCGCTTTTTACTTTTTGAGTGGAGACTATCGAAAGATTTCTTTCGACAAGTTCGTATTTGCTTTGTGTACAAAACTCATTCTTTCTTTCATTAGCTATGCAATGCAGACTTGTGTCATGTAAACTTACTCAAGCAGATCAGATCTATTCGCAATCAAAATTCATGGGTTTTCTCAAATAATGTCTTACCCGTTTTTGCATCCCTTTCTCCATCAACGGTCCCCCAAATAACACGAAATACAGTGATGTGGTGTAACTTTGTTGTACGTTATGTAAATTCAAAAGGAATATAATGGTCTAGTCTGGGTCTTCGTCCCAGTCCAATACAATGTCTTGGTCTTGGTATTTTCAAGGTTGAAATACGAAATGGGTTTATAATAGAAACTTCATGGAAAAAGTTACATTCCCCTGAATGTCTATTTATCCTGAAAAGATACATTTTTCCGTCGAGAATTTGTATACTAGTCAAGCATGTCACGGACATATTTATGTGACGAAGCAATCCATACATCTAACGCCTTGTCAAGCTTTAAATTGGAATATAAATATGAACCTTTCGTCTACGTGCTCTTTTTTGGACAGCAAAGTTTAAGTATCCAGATTTCTTATCCAATCAAATGAATCAAAATGTTGTTACTGTTGCATAATAACACGAGATAAAATTGTACCTACTGTAAAAAACCGTGGTGTGGTGGGTATAACCATTTATTTCACACTAGCACATTTGATAGTTTAAAACATCATCATCACGAACCTCCCTATCATTTCATTTTGTTAAAACCGTAGGCACTTTTTAGGAGTCTAGATTCAGAGTAGAGTTAAAAGCTGAAACTAAAAGATATATTGTCTATCAAGAGAGAATGAGCAGAGCAGTTCCAATGAACTTTTAGTTTTTGGAGAAGCACACGTTTTATGAGATGAAACTGGCAGAAAGTTGAATACAATCCAAGAAGCTCGACTTCTCATACTCTTAGTCTGTCGTGTAGTCTTTCTTATTTTTATTTGTGTAGACATTGAACAGCAGAAATGCGATAAAATATGCGTTGGGAAGAGAGTAGTCTTGTAATAAAATGGGTATGCAGATTCAAGTTTACTATACCAAGTGCAAGATGATGTGTGAGATGTTTTTAGAAACCAAGATAGCATAAGATATCTGAGAGGGATGGAATGAGGAGAAAGGAAAAATGAGAAGTGGCAGGTCAATTTTTCCTCTTCAATGAAATGGAGGATATAACTAGGAAACTACGAACATTTCACTTGATAGTCATAAATATTAATATGTTCATGCTGTGATATATGTAGCGTTTGATTTTAATCAAAATCAAGATGGGATATATTTTATTTATATTGTACAAACTCCATGATGCTACATTGAATATTTGCTAGTTTTTAACAAGCCCATTCTATAGTAAAACCCATTGGAAATGACTTTAGAGCTTCAGTTCTGCGAGTGAGCAACACTGGAAAGTTAAATGAAGGGAAAGCTGAAATATGCATGTTAAGATGCTAGAATGGAGTTGGATTTAGTACAAGCTGACGAATGGATACATATTCTAGTAATTAAATTTTGTTTCATGCTGCAATAAAAGTTTTTCATTTTTGCTTCAAGGCCATTTCATCATTACCTCGTAATACTCTATCACAGTACCCAATTAACGTAGGTAGGTAGTAAGTGACAGTAGGACCTAGCTATAAGGCCACATTTGGAGTATTAAGTCTAACGGAAATCAAAATTCTGAATAGACTTGTAGGTCTTTAACTTGATGTCATGCAAAAGCTTGTGATTGCCTTTGGAATGTAAATTTCCTTTAAATCTTGGTTGACTCATTTTATCACCACTGATGACGATGAGGGAGTATTCGTAAAGATGATAATATTATGGCATGAGTTTCTTTATATGTGTTTTAGTTATAAGGCCAAGATAGAAAAGAGCTTCATAACGGCAGTGGAAAATCATTATTGTTTCGTATTTATAACCCCATAAGATTACTCAGTCTGTCGTGGCTGATGGAAGATTGAGACAACATTTCACCACCATGTTAGTAGAGTAGCGGAGGAAGGAAGATGAAACAACCGTGAGCACACTTTTTGCTTGTCTGTCTGTATGATTTCTCGTGTATGTAGGACATACCTACTGGTTATAAGAATACCATGGTCATTCACTAATTCGGGCAATGGCATTAAAAATGTCACGGATAGATAGTTTGGTATCAAACAAACAAGGTTTCTGTCATTATAACCCAGTTTCCTTTTACTTTCTAGTTATGATGTTTAGAGTTGCATGCAAAAGTTATTCAGACTTTTGAAGGGCATCTGAAACAAAACGCAATACAATGCATTCGCTACTTTCTCATATGACTTTTCACAAAAGTAATTATTTATAGAAAGCGTGGGCAGAGTTTATTTCTTTAGCTCCAGTGAACAAATAGTGAAATCTTGTTTTCTGCTTCTATTATACATCTCATTTCTCAAATGCACACACACCAACGAAATATGCTTTACATTCTCTATAATATAATTGAGTTTTCAGTGCGACCTATATCAAATATGTGGAATGGACATGCATGCCAGGATTCATTCATGAAAATTAATCTTGACGCTCTCAATATGTATGAGGTTTCCAAATTTCCACACTTCCCTCACTCTCCTACCTTTAGTACAGATAAAGAAGATTAATAAAGAATATCAGGTTATCACATACTGCATCACTCGTTTTGGAGCTAGAAAAGTAAAAAATAGCAAGTACATCCTGTAACTTTTATAATTAACTAAATCTCTCCTGAGTAATTTCCTTTCCTAGTATGCATGCATTCAAGAAGTGATGCTAATCAAGAACTCAATCTATAATACCTATACATTGGGAAGCAGACAAGTTTTCCCAACAGAACATTCAATAACGAAAGTTAGCTATGGAGTACATCATTAAAAGTTCCATTTGCGTATCAAGGATTTCCATTTTCCCAAACCGATTTTAATAATAGAGTGAAAGTATATCTGCGTAATCCCTTTATATGCAATCGAAGTACTTCATAAAACCGTGGTGAATACTGAAAAGATCTCTGATTTAACGACGGGTTCCATCTGACAAATAAAAATTTTATGACTAATGACAAACTTTTAGGTGATTAGACGACACGAGTTTCATTACACTTGTTAACGAACAATCGACGGCAAGTACAGGATAAGAAGAGGATATTTACATCGAACTGACAATGAGGGCGTTTGGAAGCATCATATCATCTTTCCTCATTATTTATTGAATATCTATCAAGCGGGCTCAGAAAAAATTTATACTCACAATAGACATGTTTCACAGTCTGGTGCATCAACAATCATCTAACGACACAGATAAACTTTCGTTGATTTCAAAATACGTAGCAATGTTTGATTAAGAATGAATGCGTTGTGCATTTTTAATGTACCAACAATTTGATAGACGTGAGATGGGTGTCAGGTTAGCATGGCATACAATCCGAATTTTTGCACGACTTTACATTCTTAGCATTGCCTTTACCACTCAAGCAAAGATATATTCTCATACATGTTTGGAGTTTCATCTAGAAAAATGTAGATTCTTTAAAAAAATTAGATCTGTAACAGTCTCGTACTTTTCACTTTCACGGTAAATCGTTCTCACGGGATACATGAATTTGATGCACACATCGTATGTACATTTGTTTTGTCATTGGGGTCGAACAATGCATGTCGGCATTGGTTAAATAGTCCCAGTCTGAAAAGTGAAGGCTGGTTGATGATCATCAACAGTTCACTGGCATTCTTTTGTCTTCAAGTTAATTTTTTGTGCAATTCTGTCTCGTTTTTAGCAAAGTTAAATTGCTAATCGGGAGGAGTATAGCAGAGAAAAGATAATTTTAAGTATATTTGTATTTAGTTCCGATAGAATGCTCGGGAAGCTAACGACAAGGGGAGGGGAACCAAGCGTGGGATTAGTACATCAGCTTTCCTTCGCCCATACTACGTTCAGCCAAAACTCTCGTTTTTTGAAAGTACATGATGATGATATGATAGCATGTGTATACTGTGTGTATCACTGTTTTTTCAGTTATAGCGTCATACGTATGTCTTAAACATTTGGGCAAAAAACGGCAGCAGCAGTCGTTGCACCCACGGACGAAAGGATAGAATACCGGCCGGAATCCCAAGTGCTTTTCTTATATATTGACAATTTGAGTTGCAAAATATACTTCTCATAGTTTCTACTTTTCATAAATCTCGTGAAAATTAGTTCTGTTTCTGATTACGAGGAAATATTACAAGGTAATTTGACCATTTGGAATTATTTATACTGTGAAGCTTCCATAAAGTTTATATGTTTAGCCGAGTCCTGTGCTTTCCTCTCAATGAGAGTCTATGTAAATATAGTCAGTGATTTTCATCAAAGTTGTCATCCTAGTGCCTACACTAATTTCCTAAATACGTGACCAAACAGAATTACCAATATTTACTGAAGACAAATATAGAGTTTGTCCAGCTCATGTCCAATAATCGTGCAGATTGTAGCTTACATATCTCTCCAATGTTTACCCAAAGTGCAGCGTTCTTCGTACATAAAATTTAGCGAACTCCTTCACCCTTGACACCAGCACGTGAAAAGTTTTCCATTTCTATACCAAATTTTCTTCGATTTCCCTCGTGCATTTGACGCATGAGAGATATAGTGACATACTTTGTTGAAATACTTTAATTAAACCAAATTTATTGGGTTACTAGCGTAAGGGGATTTTGGTCAAGTTATTTATGACATGACGCTTGCAAGCGAAGCCAAATTTATAACTCTGAATCAATACTTACTTTAGCTGAAAGTTTTTCTCAGCATGAGCCTTCATGTCCCACATTAATCATTGATATTTTCATCCCTATTTTCTATATTCAACTGATTAAAAAAGTTTAATTTTCAATTTTGACATGACATGTTAATTCAACCTAGAGATAAAAGGTTTTTCTTGAAAAGTACGAAAAAATTGCAATGCATGTTTTTCCTATAGAAAAAAGAATATTGCGAATTGCTGTAGGCGGCAAGTGTGTTTACCTTAAAAATACTCGGCCCATTTTCTTCCCCTTTTTTCTGAAGCGAGTTAATAACACGTACAAAAACTAATCCAATAATAGATTCTCTCTTCTTCCGCGAATGTATATAGAAACTGTCGGAGTGACTGGCACTGCAGTTTTTTGTAGTTTTGCGAGATTTATTAGATTATACAAGGATACCATTTTCCTACTCCGTTCTGTTCGCATATTACCACAGGATTCAGCAAAAAACGGCTTATCTTACTAGCTCACCCGAGATCACATCATCATTATCAGCATCATCATGTCGTTGCTCATATAGATCTGCTAAAACAAGTGGATTGTAGGAGAGCAGATGAGCATCAGTATTTTTGCGTATGGTTGCATGCATGCATTTGAATTGTGCCGTATTTTTAAGGGAATCCTCCTTCTGTCAGATGAGGAACAGTTTAACGGGATCTTATTATTAGATCAAGTAGCAGCCGAGTCAAAGTGGAGTTGGGATGAAAAACGGAGCAAATTTTAGTGAACTTATCTCATTCCCCTAACATATTTCTAGCTTAATGTTATGCATACATACCAAAGTTCTCTGTCCGTGTAGCAGCGAGAAAAAATAGAGACTCCACTCCATCACGTTCCAATGCCCCTGCATAATAAGTACGTATATAATAGATAGATACATAAATAGTAGATGTTTGCATACCGCTTGAATTCAAATCAGTCATGACTCCTTCCTAATGTGGCTTTTGCACTACGGCTACCGCATCATTTGTGCAATAGACAAGTTGGAAGGAAGCGAAATACGGGCTATAGTTTAAAACATTCCTGGTAGGGAAAGCAAAGAGTTAGCAAAGCTGCAAGTCTGCGTGTGGCCAAATTTATAAAAACTATTACCTTCATAACGCTCCGTTTCAACTATCCGCCTTTGAAAATGAGAAGAGCGTCAAAGCAAGAACGCTACGCTGCGGTCCAAAGAAATGATATGCTTCTCCAAGTAATAATCTGATTTATAACTGCGTGCTTCACCGACCCCTATTTCCTTTACTTTCACTACCAAATGAAGTTAAGTCCACATGACATATTGTGATGCTGCTGCTGCCCTTCTTATGAAGCTGTATATAAGAAGGGAAGCCATTATCAGAACATATCATGTTTTCAACATTCCATTTTGCAGAAATGCCATTTCTGAAATGGAATATTAAAAACCATTTACGAAAGATAATATGCACTTCCAAATTCATGATCATGGACCATCTCTTCTAGCATTGGCACTTTGTGGCCTCGATCCACCCGCCTGAAAAGTAAATCCAAGATTTACTACCTAATGGAACGAATGATGCTGGTGCAGTGGGACCAACGCAGTAATAAATAATGTTGGTAATCTTCATGAACGTTGGTAGACTAATAATGCGTATATATTTAGTTTCTTCTAATGCAATATCATGCGGAAGCACATAACCCGCATAAATCAAATTGACTGTGAATTGTTGTCGAAGGCTTTTAAATTATAACCAGCTTCAGCTGGGAGCTGACGCATATTTCTAAGGATTGTCTATGATGAACGGACACTGTAGCTGGGCTAAGGAAGTGGTCATGAGTACTTTAGATCTTTTTGTAATGTAGGTCATGCATGCATGATAATGATATCCTATTTTGTGGTATTTGCTATATAATACTCTTTAATGACATTGCTGCAAGTAGGTATTTCATCTCACTCGTCTATTAAATCTAATCATGATCGGTGCTTTTAAACTTTATTTTGTTGAAGGTCATGGAGGATATAAAAAGTTCGAAAAAGTGCACTATAAGATAAAAGATTCGCAGTGAAACATTTTTGGTGTAGTAGCGAGTCGGAGAGAGACAATGAATTTCCAAATAAGGATGATAGTGAGCACAACGCGTTTGGCAATTCCAAGTTTTCTAAGTAAAACGAACATTTATGGCATTTAGTACGATAAAGTATCCTACTACACAGAGTGATGATAAACATTTTCTCAGCAAAAAAAAATTAAGGATATAGCGAAGCTTACACGCGTACATTTAATAAGAAAGGTATATCTTTGCGAATCTAAATTAATTTTTGTTTACTTTACCCTTCTCCTTTCACCAGGTTTAAGAGCTTTGGGCTGCTGCCGCATCAAAGACCAGGAGAAAGACAAAGGAGCCAAGGGACAATTATTTATTTTACCACATTTATTCGCTCCACTCTACATCCAACTTTTTCACCATGTCTAAGGTAATCGGGAAGCCCCCAACTCATTGGCGTCGTCCCATGACCCGTACCTACGACTACAACACGACTCTGGGAACGAACTACTACAAACCGCAACTGGATTACCTAGAATCACGTAAAGGACGTGGAAAGACTCCTCCATCAGCAACAACTTTTGCAGAGAGACTTTTAAAGTATCCCCCATCCAGCTCTTCTAGGAGATCCGCTTCTGCCTCCAGACGTGGCGAGGAAACTAGCGAGGATATTGGACTGTCCGCTGCTATTGGAAGAGCAGAAGAGTCTCTGGGTAGATATGCATCATTGGATGACTTGGGCATAGACGAAGACAGCATTGCTCGTCGTCGTCGTCAATTGTTACTCCGCTCTTCACAAGAAAACTTGGATGAGGGTTTGAGTCCCTTGTCTCCAGGCACTCGTCGTGTGGCATTTGGTGATAAATTATTGGATGCTGTTGGCGTACGAGAAGTTGGTGGTGGTTCCTCTCAACAACAATCCTCCTCGTTGTCAAGTTCAAGTAGAGTTCAGCAGCAAAGGAAAACCCTGGTTTCATCATCATCATTTGAAAGGGGAGAGGAAGATGCTCTGGATAAAATTCTTGCTGAAAGGAAAAACCGAAGACAAATTGGTGTGATTCAGTCAGCTGAAGCGGATTTGTTCACTGAGGATCCCCTTAAATCACCCAGATTGTCTTCAAGAATACAGTCCGCTCGCCAGCAAATGGATGACATGAGAGAAAAAATGAGGGACGATGCTGATGCTAGTACATCCAGATTTCGATCAAGAATTCGTCAAAGAAGAGAGCGAGAGCAACGGGAGGAGGAGGACAAAGACCAAATGGGCTTCGGCTTTGGTTCTTCTTTAGCTTCTTCTACACAATCTCGATCGTCAGCAGCAGCAGCAAAATCATCTGCACTGTCTTCTTCAACAACTTCCTCTTCCTCAGCAATGAAATTAAAATCTTCAGCGTTATCCTCATCAGCTCAGAACTTGATGATGGATGATGATGACGCAGAGACTGCTGCAATTCTCAGCAAGGTGGAGGAGATTAGGAAACGTGCTAAGGCAAGAATGGCTGCGATTACTGATGATTTTCCGGATTTGCAAATTGAATCATCTCTTGCTTCACGAAGGGCTGCTAATAGATCAAGACTGGATCTAGATGATGATTTGGACTCTGATTTCTCCTCTTCGCGACAAAACGTGTCCTCCGGTAGGTCTGCGACCATGTCAAAGCGGACCTTGAGAGCTTCTTACGATGTTGAGTAATTGCATATATTTGCATAAATATTATAAATTGTTTCACGCTCTCCAAAAACACCTAGAAATTTGCTTGGCACTTAAACTTAAGTGCCTCCGGATAGATAGCATTCATATATGCTCAAAAAAGTTAAACACTTTCCTTTATCCTTTAATTTTGTTCGTTGTAGAACATTAAAAGATTTTTGCATGCCGTTGTTAGACCCTTTTTTGTTTCATGCCCTTTTAGCACAGTACCGTTTGAGTAAATCAAAATTTTAACGAACTCAGTAAACTTTTACTCAGTAAACAAAATTTTACAATTCAGAGGCGCGTTTAATTTACACGTAATAGACATTTGAGTGTACTTAACGTTAATGAGTGTATATTATTATCTGTTTTAGCTCTCTATAAAGATATGTTTAGCGATGTTGTTTTACCTTAAGGTATACGCTACTTTTTAGTGTTATAAACTGTAATTTATATAGTTAAATATGTCATTTGTTAATGTCAGCCATTTACTGATACCAGGACTGTCTTCATTTGCTTTTTTCGTATTGTTTGTTGTACATGATTTTTTCAGGTAGAACATGCGAACATCAAATTATACAACTGTAATATAATTATTAGTCTTGCAAGAATCTATACGTAGGGATACTTAACTTATTTGAGACTCGGATGAATGTATCTTTACCATATTATAGGTTTACTTTTTAGTTCGATATAGTACTTTAATGAATGAATGAGAATGGAAGTTTTTCAATAATTGACTTTTGTTTTCCAAATTTTCTCTTGAATTCTTCTAGACTTATGAAAAGACACTCAAAACTGTAATTGTAAGTAAGGACGACTCTATCTAACGCCAAGGACGTTCTGATCGACACACGCGCTGCATAATACTGCCACTTTCTGAATTATATTACAAGAATCAAGAAAGAATAGTATACTCTGTCTAGTCATAGTTTTTTCATTTACTTTCTCCTTGTCATCTTGGAATATATAAATGGGACCCGTTCTCCAATTTTTCTGCCATCTCTTTGCCCCAGGACAGGAACCTTGCAATCTGTCAGTTCTATTGATATAATTCTATTACTAACGTTTTGTAAGGCAATTGCTGCAGGCTGCAGTAACTTTCCCAGTAATACAAATGTCTACAATTTTCCACTCATCTAAAACACTGACAAACACGTTGGTAGTACTATTTGACAGAACTGTTCAGCTAAAATTGATCAAAACGGATTAGAAAACAAAAAAGGATGTGCTTCGTTTGATGGTTAACATGTTTATCATATTTATTGATGCAATCAAGGCCCTATTCAAAGAATTTGCATAATATAAAGGATTGCATGCATGCTAAGCATTTCCGGATGTTTACATTCAAGGCTTATTGTTAGGTCGTTTTGTATGTTATGTGATCCAATTATCCCAGTTTTCGAATTATTCGGTTAGGTACTGATTTAGATAAAACTAGTCATTTTGTGTGTCGCAGCATGTGCTGCGCACTTGGAAATGCATAAAATGTGACAAGTATATAACAAGTTACGGAAATAATGATAATGTGACTGTGTAAGTGTGTATGTACAAGAACCTATTGCATCGCACAATGTAAGTCCGCATCTAATTTTAAGATAATAGGTCAATGAATTATTCATTTCAATTGAACATCCGTCATTCAACTTTTAAAACGTGGAAAGGAAACAATATGTTTGTGTCATCCTATTAAAATTTATAAAAAGGATAAAATATTCTATACTGATAATCGTGTGCGTAATTGTAATTAGGCTAGAATTGAATTTAGAACCTAAGGCTGCATGCTACAGTTACTAGAAAGAATGTCTTTGTTTATTTAAAACATAAGGTTACAACCGTAATATTCAATAAATAATTATAATTTGACAATTTGCATGATATCACGCGACATTCGTCATTTTCTGCATTATAATTAGCTAACAACTCGTTACGCAATCGCAAAAAGTACTATCTAAATAATTTATCAGAAGTGTGCTCACGTAAAAGCACTTTTTTGCATCATTACTTTATTTTGTCATCATTAAAAAAGTCAGCTTCCGTTTCACAAAACAAAACTGGAGAAATCCACTCGAGTGTATCTCAAACAAAAGTACAATGTTAAAAATCTGTACAACAAATGGCCAGGAAACATGAGGAAGTAGACGAGCGTCACACTGATATCCTCTCCTCTCCAGAGTACGGTTAAAATAATGAATATGGATGTGCTGACAAGGATCAAGGCGAAAGTTAGTGCACACCAATACCGGAACAATCTTCGCTTTTCCTACAAAAAAATGCAACGTAAATTAGGTAAATTCTTTTTGAGGAAAGCTGGGAATAATAATCATGCAAGGGATTTACCGTCACGACAAGCCAGACACCAACTGCATTCACAACGATGCGAATAAGTCGAAGCACAATTTCTTCAGTGACAATCGGCGGATACCGTTCCCCCTCATGACCTTGAAGATTGGTTCCAAAGAGTTGGATAAACTGTCTGGAAATCAAGTACTCCGAGTCAAGTACCTAAAGGAGAGTATAGGAATGACGCAAACAAAAATTAGTATATATATATATCATACATATCATTGAAAATTTGTACTTGAGAAAAGTTTAGCATTTACTAGTTCCGAAGCGAGGAAAAATGTTGCAGCGATTTTGGTCTCATTGTTAAAGTATTCCCAGATGTAGACAATGCCTCGTCCTATCGGTTGAAGAGCTTCCTGCCTACACAAAGCTTTGTAGCAGATGACAAAGATGAATAAGGTGTATGCGTTGATCAGTAGAAAATCGATGATGGAGTAGACCAGTGACCAATTGTATATTGGCTCCAAATGATAATGTACGTTGACTTTGACTACGTTGATGATCATGAAAATTGCAAGGGCAAGAGTTGTCAGAAGGGTTATAACGATCCATGACAAAAATGCTGTTTTGTTTCCCTAAATTTACAGGACATCCATAAAAATCCTAAATAATATTGAAAAATGCTTGATTCCTGCTTTCTCGGCTAACCTTTAAAATTGTTCCAATCCATAGCAGTCCAACCAAAGCATTGAGTTTAATTGCCAGTGTCACGGTTAGGAAGATAAGTTCACTGGCAGCTGCAAGCAAAATAAAATTTTAAGCAACCATTTCCTAACCCATGGTTAAATAGGTTGAAATTATTGCGCTTGATGAAAATTACAGTAAAACTCCGTATAGTCCGCATTTCGCAGTGCGAAAGCTTGGTATAGGAAGATCCCAATGTCTTTGAGTCCATAACGTAAATGATCCACCTATCAAAGTACAAAATGACATGCATAAGCACTTTTTTGAAAAATTGACAGAAACGGCACAAACATGTTTTTCTCAGTTTCCTACCGTTTCATAAATAGCTATCAAAAGCAAAGTGTTCCCGAGTGGGAGTCCGAGACGCAGCCAAGCGTTGACGGACATGGCAATTTTCTGGAAACAAAGAACACCTCAAACCCTTCAGTATTATTTTTAGCTTTACAAAAATATCTGGGTGACGACGAAGAAGACACTTGTTAAGTGCAATTTGTGTAAACAGTAGTAGATCTACTAATGACACGTTGTTTACTTCAATCAAGATGATAGTTCATTAGTTACCTTTCTTAACAGTAATCCCTGTGACCCTTTTGCGATTCAGTTTTCTTCCACCTTTCGAAACAAAATTAAGTAAATTATTTCATGCTTCTGTGGAGCATAATAAGAACCCTTCTTCGAAGTTGATTGACACGAACGAAGTACGTAACAGACGGTGATGGAAATGCTTATCACTGTCAATCATATCAGCTATATTAAAGTTATCCAGCAAGCTCTTTAAATATGTAGGTATAAATAGTTTAATGTACAAGCTGTCTTGATTAATTGAAGGAGTAAGCATCTTTCGAGTCCTATTTAGATGACAAATCGTAGTCGTAATCGTAAAGTGGAGTCGTTGAATGCGTATTAAAACGAGATGTAGACATGTACGTCTATCTTACTAAAAATGTGTAGGTGTACAGAACACACTGGTCTTGCTCATTTGAAGCTCACGTATGTGCTTGAATAAAAAGTTAATGAACATAAGAGTTTATTTTTGTAGTCTGACTTTTGACCCAACAGTAATGAACAAGATATATATGGTACAGAAAAGCTCAGTTTTATGACTTTTTCATAATGTAATACTTTTATCATAAGATATTCTAGTGCATCTATGTTGTATCATGTATAAAGAGTAATTGATACATAACATTATACTAGTCTGTATGCTTTGCCCTATTTTATATGCGTATTTCTTCGGCTATCATTTGATTTCACCTTTATGTAAAAACCTAAAAACGTTTTTTCATATTGAATGACGATTTCACGATAAGCATATATAACTGATTCTGGAAGGGCATGAGTAAAATGGAGAATGGTAAGTGCTACATTAGTTTATAAAACTGGAAGTACCTCAAAAACTACAAATAAAAATCATTTGCTTTCAACATTAGAAAAAAGTAGTATATCTCTTTATAATGATAATATTATGCGTAAGTAGAACATTTTTGTTTTGCAATGTAATCCTGTATCGTCAACTTTCTCTTTTAAATCACGTTACAAAATCACTACTTTCACTAAAACTAATTTCGTAGGTTGTCATCAGGGAAAAGAATATCATTCGTTTCAATGTAAAGTATAAAAAATGTAGTTGGCAGTGAAAGTCTAAAGCAACGCAATGCTATTTCGTTCTGAATGATGTTCATAATTTTAAAGCTCAACATTTGATTTCTTTCAGGTATTTGACATACTCTTAGGAATTCTTACAAGTCACAAGTAATGGGAATATATGAGAGAGAAAACTGTTGATTGAGTAAAGTTTACGTATATAAAATTACTTAACGATCCTTCTAGCATACGTTCCCGTGATACAGAGTAGGTAAAATGTTATAACTTGCCTACTTATTTTGTGAGGTAAAACAGTAGCATCTATGTAACCTTCGGTCACGTTGCAAGGCCCATTCGTGATCCGCGACAGGTGAAAGTAAGAGGATTTTTAGGTGACTAACTATAGATTGTAATTGACTCTCAGTGTGTATCATATTAATGAAATTGAACCAAATTCAAAGAAAATCATGGAAGCCGAAAAAATTTGTAGCATTTGCATATAGTTTGGTTGTAGAGAATTAGTCCAGCTCAGTAGTAGTACATTGCAGTATGCGATTCATAAAGGTGTAGAATTTTACTGGAAAGTGCCATAAATTCGTTATACGCATTATAAAACAATATGATGACGCACATGAGGGTTTATGTAATCCTGTGAAACTATAACGGGTGAAAATGGGACAAATGGTGAAGGACGTCACTGGTGACAAAGTTCTAGAACAGCATGATTATAGTTCCCAATATATTCATATTAAACAATTAAATAAAGTCTACTATTAATGTGATTTTCATGATATTATTAAGCTTACAAAATTACATCATCTGAATGATATTAATTTTGTCGATCGCTTACTACTATAATGAATGAAATACGCTTCTCTTGTGTTCCCCAAATAGAGCAAGTTTAGATTTGGTTGCAAAGATAAATATAAAGAAAACAATTGGCACGAGCGTTTTTGACTTGAGCTATTGACGTCTCTAACGGATATACTTATTTTAAGAAGAAACCACATTTGCATCTAAACTGTCGACATTTAAAGCTCATTTTTTGTCTGTTTGTTCAATTAAAAAATAGCCTTCACGCTAGCTGGTGTGTGCAATTGCACATAATGTCACATTGGATAATTAGTTCAATCTCATGTCTCTGAATTACAATTAGCCCGTGTAATAAATTGCCATGTTATTTTTAGAGTCATCTCAGAATAATTACTCGTTCATCGAACGCAACAACGAGCAACTCGACCTTTTCTTTTATCTCATCTCTCTCTTTCAAAATGATGTGTACACATGATGTACAGCAACCCAAACGCACACGTCTTTTGAGTCAAACCCAAAAAATTATGTTTGAAGAATTATTCTTGAGAGTACGAGAGCTTGATGGATTTGTGCACTCCTCTTGTTTCGTAACTTGTCGTCAAGAAGTGGGACCCAAGAAAATCCCTTGTGTATTTTCATCATCATCATCACCAGCTTCATACTTATCAGTGGAAGAAGACAATTGGGTGTCACCTTTAGGTGCTATGCCAAAAAGAGAGAATCCCAAAAGAGACGACAGAAAAAGTTGAAGGAAGGAAGGAACAGAGGATGAGAAAAAATCACAAAGAAATGAAGACATGTCTATCACTGCCAAAAGTTTGTGAGGAGAAAAACAAAAGTTACCAAAGTCAAATCTAAAAATGCCTTTTTGCCTGTTGCTCAACTCAAGTATTTTTTTGCTCATTCTCCCGTAATGTTTCCCACTCGTGTAATAATCTCACCGAAAATGACATTTACTGTCTCTCCTTATCATCCTAAAATCTTCCCAGTGCGCTTCATGTGTGACATAAAGTCACAAAATGGTAAATGTTGAAATAAGCACGTAATCTCGTAAGCATTACTTTTATTATACATATCAAAAAAGTTTTCATACTTTCATCTCAGCTCAGGTATGCTCACACATTCCAAGTCAAAGCTGAGCCTAGTGACATTCAAAAGTAGATTCCTTTTTGTAAAACATGTTTGTGCAAGATAATTGCTCTTCCCATTTAAAAATTAGATTTTGTTACAAAAGGAAGACGTGCAAGGCTTGAGACATAGACACGGTTTTATAGCTCATTTCACTTAATTGGAATGTTTAAACTATTTTCTCCTCCTATTTTCAAAACCATTTGATATATTAAATTCATGAGGATTGTCATTCTCCTCTGTATTAGGTGTAATTTTTTTTGTCGACGACATCATTAACTCAAATCAAATCACACAAGAGTTTCCCTTTGTAGCGAACCTCCCATTTTATTGCTTTGGCACGTTTCGAGATTCCCACTTATTATGAAAAATAGTTTTTGTCGGATTCCCAGTGAAAATGAATGCTGGGGCTTGTTCTTATTATTCTTGTAAAATCATTTTTGAGCATGCTAAGCATAATATCATTTCTGCAAGATTTATGAGTCTGCATGATATATGTCTTGCTCATTTCATTTAGTCACTTTTGCAAAAACAAGTCCGCTTTTCCCATATATCATTTTTATCATTTGGATTTTGTTTGCTTAACTATGATATTATTGTAATGGTTTGGAATCCGTGGGCTTATAAACTCAAGACGGCGAGACGAGGCCCTGAAAATGGAAATCTGACTCAACTGGAATTCAATTTGACAGTGCATTACGTTTACACTTTAACGCTCATGAGAACATAATATAATGCGTCATTTTACGTTCACTTCTCATTACACCGTAGCATTCGCGTATTATCACGCCTTGCTCCACTCAACTCAACATGTTGCGTCAAGCGAAGAAAAGTTGTATACATAATCGGAGCAGAAATGAAGTGGACAATGTAACCTCGGTAGAGAGGAAGGAATATTATCATGTGAGTTTGGTTGAACAATACAATTTATTGGATCCCGAATTAACTCTAGTTTCAGAGACACTCTGCCGTCATCAAATCGCTGTGTATTCTCAATTTCACGTAACCATATACTTTATTATACGCGTTATCATTTTCAAGCAAAGTCGTCGGTCTCTGCAGTCTGTATAGTAATTTTGGCAGGAGGACAAAAATATCCTTGTAACTTGCTCACCGAATGACTTCAAGTGAAGCGAAGAAAAGAGGAGTTGATGAGGTGGCTAAATTAGCTATTCGTCCTGTACTTAACTCTGTGGGTTTGAAGTAGTTGCACATTTCTCTCACGATCATAATGACGATTCAACCTTTTATATTAGCAAATTTTTTATAGTTGCTCAGAACCCTTTACCAAAGTGAATAATATTGGATCTAATTCAATACATGACGACATTGACTGACTACATGTGCTTAATGTTTGCCCTCTTTTCAATGTGGGCTGCACGCTCGTATCGACATCACATCATCAGATAATTTCATTTTCTCCATGAAGGTTAGAGAATTGAAGCGGATCGGAATTGTCATCATGAAAGATTCTTGCAATATCATTAGTGCATATTTGATCTGTGCTCATATGGCCATTCCTCAGAAATGCTTGTAAAGTTTGTGTGTATTTACATGACATTAATTCAAAAGGAAATGTGCCATAACCATTTGATATGAATCAAGGTCACCTGCTTACTCCAATTCAGGAGGTTCTGCCTTCAAAGAAAAGCATATGGTGTTCGGAATGATGTGGACATGAAATATGAAGTAGTTCTGCAAGTCAAGTTGGACAAAAAAATTGAAGCCCTTCAAATTCATACAAATTGAATGTCGTTAGAATTAAAATTAAAGAACTTTTAGTTTATTTTGCGGAGGAGGATAAGGCGCGATGGAAGATATGACAATTGTCATAAGCGTTTTTATTAGGTACATGATCAGTTATTAAGAAATTAAATTAGACAACCTTGCAATTGGCTCCAAAGACTTATTTACGTCAACACAACCCCGAACCTGTATTAAAGCATTTTTTTGTCGAGTGCATCACAAATAAAGAGTTTTCATGCGTCAGTTGAAATCCCTGGAGTTGTGCATAGTGCCATACTAATATAAGTATGTTTGATTGTGACTATTGTGAGTGAGTAAAACAGGTACATATTTTATAGAATACTAACCCAACAGCTGTATGGCCATGATGATAAATACTCTCGAAGTAATTACCATTCACCTAGCCAAAACTTCATAAAGAAAAACTCCTAAAATATTGAGTATGAACATATTATGTAACCGCAGTAAGTATATCCCGTCAATGTCAAACCGAACCCGTGTTCAAGGCCCGACCAGCAAACCAAAACCAACTTTTTCCGTGTCAATTACGCTGATGATGTAAAATGATATGGTACTTGCCAAAAACGCTGAAGTAAGTAAGGATGTGTGTGTACATAAATACATTTTGGTACGATTCACGAGAGCAGCATAGAGTTCATAGAGTAGGCGTATTGAAGACCTACGGAAGAAGAACATAATTAGGTACTTTCATCATCCATCTCTGAATGTAATATTTATATTGATGCCTGCTATACATCTTCCATTGACACATCCACTTGAGACACACATTTCTACCTACTTTTGACTTATGATATGAATCATTTATGTGAATGTTTCATATTTTATGATTCGTGACCAGCTATGCGAAAATAAAGGTATGGAAAATGGTGATGTCTCTGAGGCTTAAAACCGTTCCCATTTCCCTCCTTCAAAGCCAACCGGATATGTATAGAATTCGCACGAGTACTCCAGGTCGCCTTCCCATTCTCTCCATGAAACGAAGCTTATATTCTGCTACTCATATTGCCATTGATGTTCTTGAGATGATATGGCATGTGATAATATACACATGCTACATAAACTGCCTTTCTCTCTCAAAGGTTTTTATATGAAAGAAGATGAGTTTCTTTTTTTAAGAATTGGGAACTTACAAGCATAATAATTTCTGTTGATGCTTCAATACTATGTGACGAGCTCATTGTCAGTGCATAAAAGTATTTATATACCTCTGAATATAAATATAAAAATAATATAAAGAATAAATAGAACTCAAACCTCCTAAGATCGACTCCCCCAAAGAATTTCATGAAAGGATCACATTCCATCCGGCTACTTAGTGTTTCTCTTTTTCCTGAGTGTGTGGCTCGGCACAAAACACATCTCATGCTTTTCATTCCTATGCGCTCCCGACTTGATCTGCATTCCAACAGTGTTCAATCAAGGAAAGCAGCTCTCAAGGCGAAAGAAGAACCAACTTCAATGTCGGATATGCTACAAAGAAAGAAGATGCTTTATAGTGTATGCACATACACATCCAGAGTTTCATCCTTTTCGCTGAAATGATACCATATTTACCCCGCTATTCATCGTCATCATCTTCTAAGCAAGAACTGTTTACCTCAAAAGGTACTTGAACTTCTTTTACGTCTTAACCCTTTACCGAAAGAACTTTCCAGCTTCTGAACTTTCTCCAGTTCTAGTAGCACCAAAGCACAGCAATAGCATAAAAGAGTTTGAATTGATGACACACCGCGGCTGTCCTCCTTTCTCATTTAATAAAAGTATAAGACAACTTGGTCGACGAATGTATATTGTCAAAGTGAGTATATCAAATATAGAACTCGGTCGTTCTGATAGGATGTGACGTGTTTATAGGATTTGTATTCACGTACATTATGTTTATGTGCTCACGATGAAAGAAGTACGACTTGGTGAAGAAGTCGTAAAGTATGAAAACACGACTGGTGTACCAGCAACAAAAACTACAGTATGGATGAGAGTTGCTAAAAATTAGTTGATTTTTAATGGACGTAAACACTCCACTTGAAACAAATGGGAATGAGGATATATGGAGGAAAGAAGTCAATGATAAGGAAAATAAAGTGTTTGTTCCCAACTCCATAATGACATGTAACATGGCCAAGGTACACACTTGTACCAAATTTTTCCTATAGTTTCTCCCTTCTTCTTCATCCTAATTTATGTTTGTGCAAAGAGACAAGAAGACATGTTTGTAGAATTTGCCATTAGAAGCTAAAGCCCACACAACATTCCATACATTTGTTCTAGTAGCCGAGATTTTTTATCTAGCTACACACGAGTCTGTCTCCTCCTCCGTCAGCAACTCTTCTGCTCGTCTGTTACAAATGGAAAGGCAATTATAGTAGGTAGATATTATGAGAAATCAGTGGAGAACTGCTCACAAAGTACTACATTATTATGAAATGCCAAAAAGGATATTGGAAAAAAGCAACAACTTTTTTTCACTGCCATTATACTACTGTATTATTATCGTCACCAGTGTCGGATTAAGGAAAAATGGCACGTAATGTTATACGCGTAATGATATGTTTGTATGGGAGAGCTAACGCCTCAATTCCAAACTAGCTCGTTTAAAGACGAGGAGATCAAAGGAGAAGCTCCTGTTTGGAGAGCAGAGAGACAAAAAATCGTTTCTGAATTACTATATTGCCACCACCATGCCATGCTCTCATCATCATTGTAATATGTTACGAACGTGCTAGTTTTTTTACCTTTGCACAACTAGTTTCGTTGATGGTTGATGGAAAGTTGCCCGCTTGTAGAGATGTACACATGCTAAATAACTTTTTAGCAGGAGGCACGCTAATCTTCGTTTGGGTTATGTGTGCATGAAGGTAGCAGGGAATCGTAATGATTATACTTATAGACCATTTTATGACATGACAATATAGAGGATGATGATGATAGTGGTGGTATAAAGAAAAGAATAGGGATCAAGGGGAAAAGCTAGTTTAAAATTTGCAACCAATCCAAAATTTTCTCACTCTTCTTCTGAGATCCATTGAAGAGCACTCTGTCTTTCATCTTTACCTTAATTCCAGCAGTTGAAAGAGACAGAGAGGACTGAAAGTAGTAATAAGCATAACTTAAAGTACATAGTTAACCTAGAAAGGAGATATTTTCTTGAGTGGTTTTATTCCTTAGTCTGTTAATTGGACGTGAACTCAAAGGTAAGCTATAATTAGCATTTATTATGGGTGAAAGTACTTTTACCAAACTAGTTCTGCTTGATTCGGTGTTTAAGTTTGTTTGAAATGGGTGAAAAGAAGAACCGATCTTGTTGAATGACTTGACCTTGACATAATATAGAGGTATGCTATTAGGAGGCTGATTAAAACTTTTGTGGTTCCTGTTGAGTTTCATTGGTAGCTTTTGTGGATACGGTTTTCATGGAACTGGATTATTCCTAAGTCGAAGAGGTTTTAACAATTTTGGGCTTGACATTGAAGAAATGAACTTCCGGGGTATTTAGTTGAGCTCCTGAAAGTTCCAATTATGATGCGGTGACATGTCAAGTCATGATATTAAGTTTTAGAAAATAGAATGAATCAGGTTTACGATGTTAGTTTTTCTTTTTTAGCTAAGTTTAGACAGGTGAAAATTATGTGGGTATGTTGCTGGAGAAAAGTAAACTTTTTATGCGCCGATCCCTGTGACTTTTCACTGTTGGATCCTGTTATTATTACCATATTTTGTATGAGGGTGGTGGAACTGCGAAGTTAGGAAAGATCATACGGTACACCTTAAATAATAAGTTCTGAGAAGTGGTTGGGTCACGACCTCACGTCCCACGCAGGTCTGATAATAATAGGATGGTTTTTGAGGATACATGTCAGGGGCAGTGACACCGCTTTTGTTGTAAACAATCTTCAATAAAGACACGGAGGACTCAGTTATAAATCGTTATAATGCAAATCTTATGAGATTTCTTTTTTAAGTGACATATTTATGCAGTGAGTGGGCTTCCGTCCGTAAACATTTTAACCAAAACAGGAAAAATCTGTCTTGATTCGAATTTCATTCGTGGTATTGAATAAATTAGAAAATCAGTACAAGATCTTAATGAAATCTTCAAGCCCTGATAAATATCAACTCTCATTACTTCATGCTCCCAAAATAATTAACTGGTTTAGCAGACTTATTGACAAATATTTGTGGGAATAACTACTGAAAACATCATAAAATGTACCCTGTTCGCTAGCTCGCTTAAATTCCCTTTTCTAAGAAAGCTTCATCCCATAAACAACGGCTTATCATCAGTGGTTCCATACTGTAATTTAAACTGACATCATCCACCAGTCTAAAGATGCTTAGCGGCGATAACGTAATTTAACTTCGAACGGTACATAAGCCGGCATAAATTTAGAGAGTTTGGTGTTGAGTTGAAGATTTGTACTTAGATTTAATTCTCAAAGGAGTCACGTCATTCAGCCAGTTAATTATAGCATTTTCTCCATGCAATATGCGACAGCATTTCCCATCTTTTGTAGTAGACCACTCTTCCACGCCGCTTCATATACGAGGAGAGTTACGATTTAATTTTGAGTTCTGTTGAAAATTCAAATCTGCTGGGAAGCATTCGGTTTTGTAGTCAAGTATTTAGATTTGTGCTATTATGATATGACTACGTATGAATACATGCACACTTCCTGGCAAACAACTGCGTACCACAAATGTTGAAACAGAGTAGAGACAGAGGACAAGAGTAAATTGAGTTGTGAGTTCTTGTAGAAAATGATGCTAGTAACACAATAGCACTATCGACTATTGAGCCGCACATCCCGTCTTTTGGTTAAATGACAGAAATACTCATCCAACAGCCAAGTTTCTCTTTTGTCTCCTTCTATGAAACAGAGCCGAGCAAACAAGTTTTCCTTCCTGCATGAGAATTCAACAAGTTCCAACTCTAGCAACCAAGTCATTTAAAAGTATTATAGGACATGAACTAAGCTACTAAAATTACATAATATCTTTTGAGCTGAGGGTTCATAATATATGTTGTGTTCATTATATAATTCGACATTGTTTGGCTGGCTGTATAAGTGAAATAGTTTGGAGACTGCTTTTCTGATGAATGTATCATCATCATGGATTATTCCCGTTTTTTACCGACATGGTTGACTCACTCGAAATTCTTGGGTAGGTATACATAAATACTTTTGCATAATCCTCCGCTGGTGAGCTAATCTTGGTTGAAAAACTTTTGTTTTCGAAGCATTGTTCCAAAATATAAGGATTTAGTTGGGATGATGATAACAAAGGTTACTCGTGAAGTGGAGAGAGACCATGAACTCTACTTTCTCATTGAGTTGTTCAACCACATATTGGACACGGCTTGTGAGTTTGGGAAATGTATTGTTTGCACATTTTTTGCATTGCATGTAAGGAATTTGTGAGAATGCCTACGAGTTACGAGTTGGCAAAATTTAATTGTCACAAGTACAAAACCCAAGTGGAGCAAATTATGTATGCCTAAAGACAAAAGAGACAGACACTCAGGTTCCTTCCTGACTTGGTTTCGGTGTGTGCATATAACGCCATTTATGCCACACAAGCACGGATGAATAACATAATGAATGGATGTGGAGCATTTTGTTAATCCAAATGTAGTGGAAAAGAAGAGGCAAACAAGCCAAGGCTTTGTAATAAGCACAAACTATGCTCCCATTTGGTGGTATACATGAAAGTGAGAAAGTGGAAACTTGTAAGCTGCTTCAAATGTCGCACCAAGTGTGAGGAACACCGTTTCATTTTTGCGGCTTTCAAACTTTGGCAAACCTCATCCCATCCCAAGAGCATCTTTTGTGTTATATCCCAAAACAACGTCGCTAATACTATATAGAATAATGATGTTTGTAGAGCAAAAGTATCAGTTTCATTTCCGTCTACTGATATTTCATCCTCTCATTTACACAAAATGCTCCTCTACCACACGCGTTGCACGTCCTTGCACAAACTTTTCACTAGTTTGATCATAAATGAATGTGTTAATTACTCATCGCCAGTTCCGATAATTTTCACCCATTAATTATTGTTATTCCATGAAATAAGTAATTATTATAGACAATTTCCTCTCACATTTGATATTTCGTATTCTGATGGAATATTTTATTTTTGCAACTCTTGCGAATACCGATATCTAAGCGGACACGTTTTACCCAGAAGCAAGTTGTATTTTGTAATTAATGGACATCTCTTAGCCTGATCTCGTGTCAGCATAATATTATCCTCTACCTGCGTAATAATATGGCGTGCTAAGGGGATATATCAAAGGAATTTTAATCACATATTGGCTGCCGTTCATTCAATTCGGTGTAACAGGGAATCATACTGAGAAATGAGATGACATTCATATTCATACGTTCATAGGAGAAACCTAAATTTGCAATATGGTAACGGAGTAGCGAGTCCTTGATGAAAGGAGAGTGTTAATTGGATATTTCATAGTTGATTTTGATTATGGTAATAACAATAATGGATAAGTCAAGTGTTTGTCGAGCACTTTGAGTTGCATGTCGCATCTCTCATAAAATATGCTGCATGAAACAAAGTCACATGGATGACGTTAATAACGTTCATTGGAAGCGTGATAAATGGCGACATTCGTTACCACGAGATGGGAAGGGATCGAGGAGTGTCAAGGCAGATATTATGCATTTTCTCTTCTCATGTTTTTCCCACCACAATGACATGAAGTTGGCTTGAGTTTGAAATAAAAGTTGTAAAATAAAGTGTGAAATGTACTTATAGCGATAGCCTCTATTATTATTATCTGGCTCTTGTTATGCCGTGCCATGCATGGGACGCTACAAATCGCCAAAGCCGGCATGACCATGAAAAGTATGAGATGACAGGACATGCTCGCTGCTAACGACAAATTTGCTCGTTCCGTTTTATGCATGCAATGCAATCTCAGAGAGACATTAAATACTCAACGTTGTAAATGATATGGGCTTCCTGACCTATAAAATTTGTTTTCCATTTGTCAAACCATGTGGAAATTCGATTCTGTAGCTTTTGCCAAAATGAAAATATCAAAATCATTCTCATTATGGTTTGGTATTCTGTTGAGAAATAGGCTTTGTTTGATTCATTTCCAGTTTCAATCTTCTCAAGCTTACGAGCATGTTTGAGAAAATAGGCGACAATTAATGTAATTATTCCAAGCTATAAAGAATGCTTTATGGAACCACAGACTTTGCTTCGTTTCGTCTCTCTGATTAGTACCAATATAGTTTTACGTATGCCAAATCTGAAAGTTAGCCATTCATCATCGGCAGCATGGATCCCGAGCCTGATCCCCTTGTGTATCAAAGTGATCAGATGGGATTTTCTTCTCCGAATCGGAACAAAGCAGGGTGTACTTAATATTGGTGATTAAATTCACAGACATTGGATCGGATCATGTATCATAGTGAAAGGTGTATTTTTGCACAAAAGTCCAGTCAGTCTGGTAATTACTAGACTAGTCCAGCTTTCATAGTAATTGTAAATGATCGTGGTAATTACTGTAACCCTGCAAAACCCTGGCCCAAAGACACACTGCATAGAAAAGCTCCAATTATATCAATGATAAATGAAATGGGGCGATTCGTTCGACATTGGCAATGATATCATGGTTCTCTGCGACACATGATTAAATGTTGTATGCGGAACTGGTATTCGACGAATGGCACAAAAGACATCTGAACCAAACCATTTGCTGGCAAGGTGGTTTGGGTTAAAAAACTTCCACTCGAACTGAAGTTAAATATGGTGTATAATTTCTGGCTAACTGGATACATCAAAAGAAGTAATTGGTAACTGGATCCTATTATACTTGAATAAAATGAACAAACAGATCGCATTAAGTAAGGAAGTGAAAGTACATTGAACGCTGATGGGCAGAGAAGGCTTCATTTTCAGTAATTCAGAAAATTAACAAGATTAAAGGTTAGTGGAAATCTGAATGCAAAGTTTCACGGTCATTGTGGATTGTGAAGTGCTATTGCCCTCTTAATCCAGAACCGAAATGGCAGGGATATTCTATTTCATCTATTTGCAGACCGAATCCTAGAAATGTTTTTGGTAGAGAGCAATCAAATTCTGTGATTCAGCACTTTATTTAATGTTTACGCTTGTCATTCATCCATACTCTGTAATTTTATATGGAAAACATGAGTGAAAACAACTTCCTGCAATTCAATTTCTTATTTATTTTAAAACACACAATAACATTTAATTGGAAAGTTGCTGCATTGGGTTGAATGGATTAGAGATGAATGGATTAGAGATGAATGATTTTTCGTGGAACATCGAATTCTCAAGAGAGTACAGCAATGCAGCTCATTATTATCATGCTCTAGCTATATGCACCGAGCTGAAAAGCTCCCAAATGAATTTTCTTTGAACCGAAATCTGATCCTGCAATTGATTGAACTTGAACATTTATTTCTACTTTTCAGGTCCACCAAGAAAGGAATAACATACTTTCACCAAATAACTTTTTAAAAAATGGGTGACGCTGATGCAGGAAGTTATTCGGGTGTAGCTCCCAAGAAGAAAATAACTCAATTTGTTCACTGGGCTCGACCCAAGAGCTCTCTGTATGAGTACAATTATGACTACGGTTCATACTACTACCGCCCCATGATTGACTATTTGGACTCCCGTTCCCGTGGAGTTCGATCGGATATTCCGGTACCGCAATATTGGGAGGAGAGAGCTCTTCGCTCCTACATGGACCGCAACAGGAGGACACAGTCTGTTCGAATTAGTAGGGATGCCCAGCTGCTCCAAAATATTCGATCCAGCCAAAGTCATTATGTTGTCCATGCCAAAACTACCGCAAGAAAATTAACCGTTGGCGGCTTCTAAGAAATCTTATTTATCTTGTAATATTCACTATCTACTATGTGTGTGTACAGTAATATAATTACTATATATAATATGTATCCACTCTGTAAATAGAAAATCCAATCTCACAATCCCCATCATTTCTTGTCGATAGTAGTGCTCTCTCTATTTTATGCTGAAGGAGTAGATATTATATTTATGTTATATTAAGAGCAATCGAAAATTTTCCTATCTTTCTTTTCTCTTTTCTCTTCTCTTCACTTTCTTTTCAAAGCTGTATCATCATCAGTTGCCGTCTTTTCCTGACGTTTGTTTATATATATAAAAATTTGGGCTCTGCTGCTTTCATCAATGATCAATCACTGCATCTGCTTTGTTGTTACTCTCGCTGCTGAACAATAATAAAAAAATTAATGCGTTTTCAAACCGTGCTCTTGTTGTAACAAGAAGATAATTATTTTTTATCTCGGGAAACTATATAGCTCATCTTCTCAACCCACTTTTTATTTGGTGAAAGGACGTCCTGCAAAACTCTCAACGTGTGGGAATGACGTGGTCATAAAAGGTGAAAGTAAAGTTATCTTCGGAAGATATATACTTTTATCGTGGATAATAAAAAGTAAATAAAAAGAAAGATATAAAGTTTGCTTCGGTATTTATGTTGGAGTTTTCTCTTTGTCCGTGCAATTTCTTGCTTTGACAGCTGCATTCGATTTACTGCCCTCAACTTTTTCAGAAAAAGGATCTACAAAAAATCGGATCCATTTCCAACGGAGTTTTGTCCTGTGACCCGTTCCCAACCCGTAATGGGACACACTACACACCCACATGTTTTGGTGGATGAAGGAATGTTAAAAAACTTTAACTTACAACTGACAACAAAATTCATTAAAGCGCAGAATGTTTCTGCATCTGTGAACAATAAATTTGTTGACGATGATTGAAAAAGGGGCTCCAAAATCTATTTCTATTGTTTTCGAGCTCCTTTCTTCAAAACAGCAGGGTAGGTGCTAAAGAGAATACGTAACGTGTGTTTGATTAAAATTTAATTGATGCAGGTTTATCTTCATTCCAAATATGGTGTTGAAAACACTTGAAGTTCGTAATCTTGTTAAGCTCGCAAACTTTCCTTTTGAATGAAAGCTTTAAATCTCGATGGACATATTGTGTGCATCTAGAGAAGCGTGTATTTATTGCAGTAAAGTCACGTTTTTAATAATGCTCCTCTTGCGTTTGCGGGGGTCCTAACTCTTGTAACCTCCGTTCCCGGTTTTTATTACAAAAATATTTATTATATTTTGCGAATTTTTAGTAAAAAAACCTGAAAAAATTAAGAACATTTGTTGAAATTTGAGAGAAAATGGCAAAAATTTTCTTTAAAACTGAAAATTTACCAAGTTTGACCTCTCGAAATTTTCCAGGTTTTTTTACTTCCAACAGGGCAAAACTTGGATCCCAGCATTTAAAAGAAGATTCAGGACCTCCGATTTAATGGATTTAGTTAATTAAGTTTTACTCAGAGAAGAGATTTGTTATATGAAACTCCAAATGACTAAAATAAAACTTCGTTGTGTGCAAAGTTTGTTGCACCCTACAAACTGCAGGGTTTGTAAATAACAACTTTATGCTTATATACATTTTATAACTATAGATGATTCGAGGTTGTTCTGGATAAGGTCATAATTTCAGTAAGCTCTCAAACGCCTTCTTTGATAATTTTGAAGGATGCTTATGATTTTGCATAGCCGACAAAAACATTAACATTTCAGAAGTTCAACATTGTGCACTTCGTCTCTTATGAATCTGACACTGGTCCCTTTACTTTAAGAATTTAAATTCCGTTAATGCCATCAAAGTCCCAGATGAGTGAGTGATCACAGGAAACTTGGGTCTTCATAAGTTTAGATGCACATTGTGTTGCTCTACTATTGCAAATCGGAATTTAAAGTAGGAAATGCAGCTGCAATAACTTCCCAGTGGTCTTTTCTCCATTCTGCATCCTTTTGACATCAGAGGAAGTTTGAGAAGCTCATGGGAAAAGTGAGGAGTGCATTGACACCTCGGAACACATCATAATTATGATGAACTATCAATTTATAATGAGACATGAAATGAAGAAGGTTTCCCATTACTTTAAATTTTTGCTAGGTGGGTGGATATTATTACTATGCGAGTAGATGATGCAAACTTACATCTCAAGATACTTGAAGACTTCATTTCATAATTGCAATTTCGCGATGGAAAAGGAAAGTTTTTACTTTGAAAGGAAATTCATTTGCCTTCAGCTGAATCATTTAGAAAGTCATGGCTTTTACTTAGCAGTAGGGGTAGTGTGACATGCTGATTATTAGTAGTATTCCCCCCATTCGCGCCTTCAGTATCCCCACCCCAGTTAATCCACCTACGTATTGCTACAGCGTTACACAGGATTTGTATTAGTTTGTAATTATGAAAGCATTACTTCAGCTTGCAAGAGGTTTTAGCTGAAGAGTAATCTTACGTAACCAAACAAATACCTAGACTTCCGGACTTTAAAACTGAGAATGTAACGAGTGGGTGAATTATAATCAAGAATTTATAAAAAAAAAGTAGCAATGTAGGATGTTAGTATTCCTACAGGGGTAAAAAGATGGCGACCAAAGTATCAGTAACATTTGTGTTTCACGATATTTCAATGTTCTCAACGAATGAGTTTTAAAAAGTTTATGACTGCGAAGAGGTAAAAATGTTTTCAGCTAACTTTCATGAATATTTAGCTTCCAAAGTTTTGTGTTCTGGGACACAAGTAACGTAGGATTTACGTTGTGGTAGTAAATCTGGATGATATGATAGTGAGGTACCTTTACCTTACTCATAGTGTAATTTTCAGTGTACCTATAATATGCAAAAAAGACTTGGTAAAAAAACATGATTAAATTTTAATATACCTACGTATCCATATGCTTCAGTTTAAGTAAGGACAAGCCTTAGAAAAAGATGAGGTGCACGCTTAGGATTTAATTTCCATAATTTTGTCAAGATACTTTATATACTACCAGCAATGCTTCATAGAGCCTTCAGCTTTTCATGACATGAGGAGGCGCAATGATCAGGATACTTTTACAACTTCCCCAACTAAAATGAAATGTCGTGTTCACATTTAAAATGGACGTAAAAAAGTAAATTGTTATTTTGATGCTGAGTCTGATCGGTTGCAAATGGAAACTTTTTAGCTTGAAATAAAACATTTACATACATGTGCAGTTCATTTTCATTACGAGTTGATAAACAGAGGACAGATCCTCCTTTGCTGTGTTTGACGTTCCTTTGTCTTTTGCCATTTCCAGGCCCACCGCAAAAGAGAAGAAAATGCAAATGGCCTGGCTGGACTCAAACGGGATGTGATAAAGATGATGTTGATGTCATATGAAAGAGAAAGGTCACGTCATGTCACATGACGACTGGATAGGTTTCTTCCACTCGGGTAAACCTACGCCAATGTCAATACCAGACAAGACAGAGAATATTTTGAGTGATAATTCAGCATTCATCATCTTCTGACAGAGTGCACTCAACCTTCCATTCCAAGCATTCAAGCTTAGTTTAATCATGGATAAACGTACAAAGATAGGACTTGATAGAACTAGTACAACATTAAAAGGTGGAACTGTGGAAGCTATCTTTAGATAAATCTTGTGATGTAGTGAAACCCTATAATCCTATTTCAATATTTCAACCTTGGGGCAAGATGAAACTTTGAAGGACCACGATTAAACTTATCTTAATCAAACTTTCATACCTTCGAAAAACCAAGTTAAACGTCGTTATTGAAGCATTAATGCACAATGCCCATTGTAACCTGTTAGGTTATGGATGGACTGCGGATTTTTAAACGGTTACAGTTCAAAGTAGGGTCGTGGTGATGCTACACTTTTGCAAAGAAAAAAACAGCTTGACATAATTGGAATTTCGACAACTCTAACCGTTTTCGAATGAGTTTGATGATAGACGGACAGACTAACATCGCGACAAATGAAAACAAAGAACTGGTTTCATCAGCTAATAAATCAAAACCTTAAGCTTCTGTAACTATAAATTAGGCATAAAAAATTCGTAGACAGTTCCACAAAATTTCTTTAACGTCATAATTTTATCCATTCCATATGGCATAAAAGCTTGTTTTCTACAGTCGCCAATCACATTATAATTTATAGTAAACACGATGGATAATAAAGCAGATGAATATGAACCTTTAAAACACAACTTCAAAAGTGCATTGCTCTTTTACATTTTGTGCTACGTACTGTACATTGCTTGCCTACGGGGTTTTCATGGAACGTCTGGAACGAAAGATTAAAGTATGAATATATAAGGCATCTGCATAATATCCGTGGTAGCATGTCTGTCTTGCTCAAGTTTCAGCAGTGAGGTCGCAGACCATTACATTTTGATGCTATATGTATTTACATCTGCTTCTGTAACTAACTTCTTGAGTAACCTCTGAATTTTTTTAATGCTGTGCATCACATGCCTGCCCTGTTGTTTGTGCTTTGATAACACAGTGGTGCAACCACAAGCACCGCTCTACTCCGTAGTTTAAAGTTTGTACATGAAAGCCAAGCGTTTTCTCAGAATGATGATTATTGTAAGACTTCCTTTCATGCAGGGATCTGCTGATTGAGACAACAATCAGGTTTTTTGTTAGAGGACGACTTGTGTACTGGCCTAACAAGATATCATATAGCAATATATTATGTAGGATGAGTAATACTTTTGTTGCCACATGAAAATCTACAGCCAGTTTCAACTGTCCTACTAGACCACTTGTCACGTTGTAGGTAGTTGCGCAAAAAAACTTCCTCTACAGCACAGGTAAGATTTCGAAATTTTGTAGAAAATTAAGTAGCTTGTTTGTGGGAGTGTTTACACCGTAAATCCTTCCGGAAACAACTGGAGGAGGCAGTGAGATACTATAGGTAAATACTCAAGTTGGAAAGAGTTTTCATTTGTTCCAAGTTTGTTTAAGTCATGTCATGCCACGCTTTTAGTATGAAGGGGTTTATCAAAGCATTCCAATTCAGGATATTACATTTTCTAGTCCAGACTCCAGTTTGGCAACTACTTGGAAAAACTTTCGGAAATGCTAACTTCAAAACATCTCGTTAGCAATGCTTCAACTTAATACTTCCTCTTGAAATTGCGTACTCAACTGTTCATTTTTAGACTTCTGTTGAATTTATACTCACAAGTGTGGGGTTGGGCAACAACAGCAACCTGTGAATCTCTTGGACTTAAAAATCTGTTTATCAACAAAATGGAATTTTCGCAATTCAAAAATTGTCTGTCTGCTAAAATATAGTTGTTATAATGAGAAATGAAAAATAATCAGATTTGAGAACTATTTGTCACGCTGTTACACCGAAATTCTCTCATCTTATTGAAGGTATTACTCTGATACTGTTACAATCTTTTAGATTTTGAGAATTTCATATAATTAGAATTCAAATTTTTAGCAACACAAAGATAGAGGTAATTAATTAGATGCTGCTTGCATCAGCAGTTCTTTGAACTACATAGATATCATATTCATGAGAACAAACAACAACACCGGAAGGCTTGGAATTATTTTTATGTAGCTATCTATAGACATGTCATTTATAATAAATATAGGTACATATATAGGTGGAAACACGGCACACGGTACAAGCATGATACTTAAAACGTGACCTCCTTGTTATTGCATTCCAGCGAAAGAAAAACATCTCCTACTTAAAAAGCTTTCTGTAAAGATTGCTTGTGTGTTCTGTGGTTGCGCTACTCATTTAATATAAGACGTTCATAATTAGGAACTTCATGTGTAATACAGAAGGATACAGGAAAAGATGTAATGTTATCAAAGAAAATCACTGTAGTGTGATCAAAAGAAACTGTAGTTTGCAAATAACTTATTGAGAATCGAATTCTCATGTCGTCGTATCCTTCAGATATCAATCAAGGGTAACTTAATGCAAGCATAGGAAATGAATAAATAGCCTATTTGTCCATTGCAACTTGCTATTCATTGATGCATTCATGCATACTCTTCTATAGTACGACTTGTTGATAACTACTGTAGGCTTGAATTCATTCAAGATTCATTAAAATAAATTCTTGAGGGAGTAACATATCACAGCGAACTTGACAATCTGTGTATTTTTGGCAGGACTGAAACCAGGTTTTTGAAATAGACTTTCCTCCAGTCTTCCGCAGCGGTGAACCTGAAATGAATAGTTTATTCCGCATCGCATTACTCGTCCTGGCTATGATTGGTAAGTATAAGTATAAAGCAGTCGCCCGATTTTATAGTCGAATGGCTAGCCACAGCTTTTATTACCTATGAATAATACATCAATGTTTTTTATTTAATTCAGCTGGGACGAGGTCCGGAACACACGATAACTCAGTGTTTTCCTCCGAAATCCCAATTATTAGTCAAATGTACATAACTCAAGGTAAGCGAGCTTTTACAAATACGGAAGTAGAAAGTTACCGTAATGAAGTATCGGTTGCATAAGGAAAAAGTAGGCTAATGTTGATTTATATTATTTTGCAAATAACGTTGGGAAAACAACTCGACTCGTGTTGCGCCACAACAGGAACTCTGTACATCCCCTATGCCGAAATTGAAGAGCCTTTCACTGCGTGGGTGGATCTCAAAGCTGGACGGAGTCGAATAGACTTTTATGGAGGTTGGTTGAAATGAAATTGTAATCAATGTTTGTTTACCGAAGAATTGTATATCTTTTCTTCTGGAAATAACATGTCAACAAGAAAATTGCATGGTCATACTTAGTAATGAAAATAAGAACAGAGTCAGTAGACCAGACCACCAACTCATTTTTGCGGAAGACCTTCGCAGTTTCCACTCACCCGGTTTTTACATATATTTTCAGGTGTAGCAAAAACATACCAGTTGGGAGATCGTAATGACTTTGGAGTGATACGCAAAATCGTACCTATGACTGACGAGTCCTTGCTCAATAAAATTACTTGCTTTGAAGTCAACGGTACTTCGGAGAACCAAATCACAGCACAGAGCATTTTGCCTGATATGACCGGATTTAAGGTAGGGACTATTAAAAGAAAACAAATTTCAGTAGTGGACATATGCAAATATTGGATGAAATCCCACGAGTGAAATCATGTTTTTGATAGAACGGAAATTATGATATTTGCGTAAATTTTCAAAGTAGTTTTTAGAACAAGTCAACAAGAATAGGTACGTGAGATCGTTACACGAGCGAAATGATAACAGAGCACTTAGATAATGTATAAATGCAAAGAGTAAACACAACCATTCCATTATAAAATCGAAAACAACTTCGAATTAGAGGTCACGTAATCCCAGATATTTTTGATATTCCCCGAAAAGAGTTATTTAACTTTGTTTACTGGGAATGCTGAACATATTGACACTAAATTGAGGAATAAAATCAAAGGAGCAGTAGATTATGGAAATGCATTAAGGATAATATGGCATGATCATCTAATTTATTTTATTTTATATGAAAACAGTTGGTTGGAGAGGAAGTGGTAAACAGCATCCACTGCAAAAAATACCAATTGATTGATACTCGAGGAGAGAAAGTGAACAAATACACTTACTGGGTGAAAACTGAGGTGAGCACCTACTGAAATTTTCTAAACAAGGAGGTTTGTTATCCAATCTTGTTGGATTGGGTCTTTTTTCTTTCTTTGGCCGAAAATGAAAGGGTTCTACTAATGGACTACTTGGAAAGAGTCCAATATCAGAATTCTTGAATGGTATATCATTATGATTTTTTGGTGGAATAGCCCTCAACTCTAGATCCGCTTGTGGAAGTGGGAGTGCCCGTGAAATATGAGATGCGAGGCTTTAACTCCCTCCTTGGTTCACATTACGATCATTACTATTTGATATACGAGGAATTTAGAGCGGAGCAGCCAACCAGTGAAGTTTTCGAAGTTCCAGAAAGTAAGATATATGTAATATAGCACGCACGGGCATTTAAGACGAACTGCTCTGCCTCCGGTTACTTTTCATACCTAATTATTATTGTTGCTCATTAATGCTCCAATTCATAGCTAGCGCACCATGTCGGGATTTCCCAGGCCCTGGAGCTAATCATCACCGTACCATTGCGACATTCAATCCAATGAGGGAGTTTATTCACAACGTGGATGACCACATTACAGCTGGTTTCGACGAGTTTGTCCAGACTCATAATAAGAAGTATCATGAGAAGGAGCACATGCAAAGGTTGAATGTGTTTAGACATAACCACCGGTTCATCGAAAGCAAAAACAGACAAGGACTTACCTTCCGTCTGGCCATTAACCATTTAGCGGACAGGACATCCGAGGAACTCAAGGTTAGCTACCTCCATATGTTATCAAGTCAACATATTTTTGCAGACATTCTGTTGTAAAGAAAACGTGATTTCTGCGGGCATGCTTTGTTGTCTCCAGCCCATTATTTGTGTTTACACTATATGTGTTGTTATATCAAAGATTGACAACTTCCTAAATCTTTTCGCACACACTTGAGATTATGAAAACGTGTTGATTTTAATGATGTTGCTGTACAAAACTATGATGGAATAGAGAAAGGAAATTTATAAAAATTATGTTACTTCAGTATTATCGTTCTTGTTAAATTTCAGGTGTTGCGTGGAAAACTCTATTCAAAGGGTTACAACGGAGGTAAACCTTTCCCCAAGTTCTCTAAGGAGGATGTGGACGACCTCCCAGAGAGTATTGACTGGAGACTGTACGGTGCTGTTACTCCTGTGAAAGGTACATCGTATATTTTGCTTCATTGTGAAATTCCCCCCCCCCCTTTTAAATACAAACTTAAGCAATCTCTCAAGTTAAGGGAAAACATCACTTGTGGTAATGACATCAAAACAAAAGGGTTCCAGTTTTTTCTGATAATTTTGTGTTTTGAAAAGAAAGTGTACTAAAAGTAATTAAGAGTGAACAAAGAGGTATATAAGTAAAATAGCGTAAGCGTAACACGCGTGTAGGAGGAGGTGTGCAATGTATGCGTATATATATTTCTATAGCTCCTTCTGTTTTTTATGTTTATAGATCAAAGTGTTTGTGGCTCATGCTGGAGTTTCGGAACTGTAGGAGCGCTTGAGGGTGCATACTTTCTAAAAACAGGGCAACTTGTTAGGCTTTCGCAACAGGTGACTCAAGCTGTTCTTTTCTTTCTTTTTTATGAAAACACGAACGCTACATATGTGTGGCTTGCTTCAGTTAATTCTATATATGAGAAAACTTGTACGTTTTACAACAGGCTCTCGTAGACTGTTCATGGGGCTATGGGAATAATGGCTGCGATGGAGGAGAAGACTTCCGCTCGTACCAATGGGTTATGAAACATGGAGGCATTCCATCTGAAGACACCTATGGACCTTACCTTGGCATTGTATGTCTTAATAATATCTCCTTAAATTCAAAAGCAACATTTGAGCCCATATTGCTGAATTGGAGAACCCACAATTTCCTTTCCTTTTCAAGTAATTCTTCTTAATTTTCTTTGTAGGATGGTTACTGCCATATCCAAAATGTGACAGCGACAGCAAAAATAACAGGTTTGTAAACAGGAAAGGGAGGCTGCATCCTAATTTCAGCTTTTTTGCAAATACCAAAAGCAAACACATGAGTATGAATATAAATGTTCGCATTTTGCAAGCAGTTTCTCTACTGCGCTTCACAGAAATGTTAATCCCAAACATATGGTTACTGATTGTTGGTAGGTTATGTCAACGTGACTTCCAATAATGCGGATGCTCTCAAGTTAGCGATGAGAAAGCACGGGCCCATTTCCGTCGCCATTGATGCTTCCCACAAGACATTTTCATTCTACGCCAATGGTGTATACTACGAGCCCAAATGTAGTAAGTAGAAGCTATATATGTTTCCTTAATCTTTTCACCATACATTTATGCTTCAATAAAATCTTATTTCCTGAAAGGAAAATATAAAAAGAAGTTTTAAATCTCCTCACACCTACTCCACATGCCAATTCCAGGCAGTACAATATTAATCAAAATATTTTCCCTTCCGTAGAAAACACGGAAGATGGCTTAGACCACGCGGTTCTCGCAGTGGGATACGGAACAATTCTCGGAGAGGAGTACTGGCTCGTGAAAAACTCTTGGTCAACATACTGGGTAAGTGCGTAGGCTTTGACGTTTATTGCATATAAAGCCGTCGGAGCAGCATGGAGGGGAATTTCATCACAATAAACTTTATTTCATACATTTTTAGGAAACGACGGATACGTTCTCATGGCTCAACGTGACAATAACTGTGGAGTCGCCACATCGCCCACATACGTTACCATGTAGTGTCAAAACACCGGATTTGTACACTATATACCTAGGTGGTTGGCCTGATAAATTGATTTCATCTAAACTTTTTTTAGTAGAAAAATGATCGAGTTAGGAATAATTAAGCCGTTTAAGTGAAAGTTCAAAAAAAGAATAGCAGCGTTATCAAAAGAATCCGTGAATGAATGAAAGGAAGAGTTCAGTAACCCATCCTTTCTGATGAGTAAAAACAAAGGATTGAGAAGATTCTAGTTGGTTTAACCAGTTGGTGCAGTTGAATAGATCATTGTTTTAATAATTCTTGTAATTCGTTTTCTACTTCTAGGAACATGTCTTCTATTCACTAAATATCATATATTATACTCAAATACTTAACAATACACATAATATTTATCGATTTTTACATAACCACACGCACAATTTATATCCATCATCAAAATATTGAACATTATATAATCTTCTGGCGAAAAATTGGTAAAATATTTATTTATAAGTAAAATACACTATACATCTCTTTGCGTGGGAGAAATAATCGTTCAGTTTATTGTATATTACACGTCCTGGTTTGGAGGAGAAGAGTTTCATTGTTTCTCAGATTGAAAGCAGAGAGAAAACAACAGGCAGTCATTTTGTTTGTAAGAAACAATGCCAACGATGTGTGGTTTTGGTTTTTGTCTTGTGTAAAGCTATCTGTAATTTGTAATGTGAGAATTCCTGTTCAGGAATTTGAGATCTTGGAGAGAAGTATCTGACGTCATTTATGCAATCTATATTCCATACCTACATTGTGTCTTATCCAATTGTTGTTAGCTTCCTATGTAATATAATCCTGTTTGGTTTTGCATAACTTTGTTATCGGTTTTTTTCCAGTTGTTTACTAGATTTTATAGGTTGCTGAGATTCTTGTCAATAAAATATACATTTCATGATTTATCTTGTTTTCGACATTTCCAACTTTCTCTATTCATCTGAATACGCAATATTTTTCACTCAATTTCTTCATTTCTTCTCTTCTTTTCAAACGTCATGTTAATACGGTCTGAATCTTTTTCATGAAAGCGAATTTAATATAAGATTATTTCTTAGAACGCCATAAAGTCTATTGGTTACAGAGAAAATGGGATTCAAAAATACTTTCATTTCAACTCCTTTCATCTTAATAGGAAGGGTCATCACTAGAAAATTTTTGGCTACGCTTCTTGATTATCTTTTCACTGAACATAATATATTTAATAAGTTGGAAGGAGACCCATTTAATATTCCATATTCTTGGTTATGATTAAACGGGAATTGGAAGGTTCGTTAAGCACTGCACTGGAATTTCATTATGTTCCAGTCCACAGCTATTTCACTATAAGCGTTTTCTAGTACATGGAGCGTCTTAATGCAATTACGTGCTACAAACGAAACCAACTAAACGAACCTAGTAGCCCGGGAGTAAAGTCGGAGAAAGTATCTCTTCATCCTTATGTATCATTCATACGAGGTATATAATGTATAATTCTAGGAAATCATGCGGCATGATTAAGTTGTAATTTGGTTCATGTTGTTACACACAGGTAGGAAGAGAAGGGAGTTGTTGTGCACGTTTTTAAACACACACTAGCTCAACAATATTAAATTAACTTTGAGGTAAACCAATGGAATTTGTTATGAAACATAAGCTGAACAGTTTTCCTTTCTAAACACCTGGAAAACAAGGGGACGCGTGGTAGAGAACTTGCTATTTCTGTAAAGACCATACCGTCTGACGCACTCTTTATATAACGCTTGAACAATTTGTTTACCTGATCTGAGGTGGAGTTTCTAAGACCAATTCACTAGCAGGGCATAACCTATAAACCCGTCGGTATTGAAGATTATCATTAGTCAGACTCTTTCTCGCTAATGGAGGCCAACTCCACTCCACATTTCCAAATCAAAATGTATTACGGTTCTGTTCATGGGCATTTAGGTATAGATGAACTTAATATCATTATCTAGAGAAAGTCGGATTCCGACAAGACATGGAAACTTTAAGAACACAACTACAGTTTTTGTGTCAAGTAGCCCCATTTCCTCCTTTGATAAGGAATGCATAGTTCCGCCTGGAGATTTTCCATGGCCCACGATCTAGCTCATCGGTAGTATTAAGAAATTAAATATGAGATGGTCACATTAATCAAAATGTGTCTTGTGAAGCAGACTATGAGAAAAATAGAGACGCCATTTCGTTCATGAATTACTAAAGGTGAAGCTGTTCCCGTGGACGGCACAAGATAGTTTTTTTTGTAAATAATGTGACAGTGGGTGAATTAAGTCTTATTTTAAGCCTGAAGCATTTACTCTTTTCTTTTGTTAGGTGGTCTTTCCAACAGTCTATTTTGAAGGCGTACATAATACCCTGCTCCTTCTTCCAAGTCACATACTCACCTTTAACTGGATTTTGACTTTTGTAATGGATTTGCCTTTCTCACGCCTCTCTTTTTTAAAAAGAAAATGGTATATTTTGGCGTTAGCATCCAATAATTATGGTGAATGATATCGAATACAAGTTATGCAGTTTATCCACCATTCACAATCATTCGAGTGGGATTGATTCGATGAATAGACATCTTAATGCATCACTCATTTATAAATGATGTGAGTTTTGATTAGCCATTCAATTCTCCCATTTCTCTAGACAGCCGTAGTTCTCGTGTATCCCGTGAAGTACTGATGAGAAGCTGGCAGTAAGCCCCCGTTTCCATTACCTGCACTCACGCCACCCTGATTACTGAGAGGCAGACCATTTCCATTTGTTAGAGCCAGAGGCGGCCCGTTGTTATACTGGCGCAAAGTGTAATAGCTTGTTCCATTGTTACTGAAAATCCCCGAGGATGATCCATCCTGCGACATGCGGTAGTAACCATTCCCACTCCGGTTTTCATGCTTCGTTGCTGCAGAGTCGGGAGGTGTGCTACTGGTGTGGAGGGTAAGTGTTGTCAACGTTCGATCCTGATCCGTTTCGTCAATATCATCGTCAAAGTGATCATGCCACAAATCCTCTGCTGCCGAGCTGGGAAAGGAGAAAGTACTCTCGTCCACTGGTGAATTTGACTCTAAGCCTACGGCACAAATCTCCTCCATCTCTTGGTTTCTTTCATTCTCCATTGCTTCCAGCCTGGAAAAAGAATAATAGCAAGGTGTACAATGTGGCCATTAAACACACACAAAGCTTTCAAACAACGCATTACAGACATAACATTACATTGAGGATAACTAAGAAACTGAATGCATTGTTCCGGTCTGTAGTGTAATAGTTATGTACAGTGGTTCTTTGAGGATTATTATCTCATGCGTTACATAACAAAAACGAAAGTGGAAACAAAAATATGACATTTTCATCCCAGACAAGAGTCATGTCTCTCGTTATAGAAAATTCCTAGAATTTCATTCCTTTTTGATGTGGTGTCCCACACAAAACCTGTCGTGGATAAGGGTGATATATGAGACTATAATTTCATGAGAAGGTAACCTATAGTTCGGATCAGAAAGGTATGATAATAGTAATAGTAAGCTCAAAAGCACCTACAACATAAACTACCTACACCTACGCTTCGTTTGAAACGAGACTGTCTCCTAGCCTCCTCCACGGGATGATATTAAACTTTTAAATTTCTCATTTCCACCTATCATTCATATGACTCTTCATTAAATCAATACAAAATGGGATTCCTATGATTTCATTGCTTTGCAATCTCCTGACATTGAATTTGATTTCTTTAGTACCATCTCTAAATTGGAATGGGACCCGTCTCTATTTTTAAGGGTTTCCCCATCATTATTCTGCTTTCAGTGGAACTTGTTTCAGGTAAAGAGGTATTCATTAATCATTTGTGTGTGCAAAAATGGGTGGAATGTAATTTAGCTAGGGTGAAAGTGGATGTGAAGCATCCACTATACTGGCTCCATGCATTATACCTACCAGAGTAAAATATGGGCTCACTTTACATAATTTCATGTTATCTACCAGTGAGTCTGTGAGTGAAAGTTAGATTGGTTTCATGCATCCATGCAAACACGGCTTGCATGCAGGTTACGTTATGTACAATTACGTGTATAACATGTATTTATGTTGTGCTCAAAATGTTTTGTCATAGGAAGCCATTATTGCTTCTTACGGGTGCAATTCACTGATCGCACTCTTGCGCCCAGCTGCCATTTTCAGAAATTGAAATTGGGTGGCTGATGGCATTGGATGAGAAGAAGAAGAAAAGAACAGACAATAATAGAAATACATTTTCATAACCAATGAAAGTTTTCATGATAATGAATTTATATATAGAATATACGTACCTTGAATTGATATGCAAAGCTAAATGTACATGTATTAATAGCTAAAATGAGGAAATAAAAAACTCACCTTCGTCTCGCTCGACAGATGAAGAAGAGAACGATTCCATTAACAGTGAACAAACTGATTATGACACAGATTGGGATGATGTAATCTGAAACAAAGACATGTACAAGGTGAATGGACGAAAAGGAAGACAAACAGATTTAGATAGTGATTGTGCAAATGACATCATAATACGTAAATGTAGTTAATTCTGTCCTCAACAAAAGATAAAGATAAGTGTAGTGTAATTGGCTTACCTGACATTACATTCTCGTTCGTTCTGTGCTTCACCGGCCAAACGGAGGGATCGTTTCGTAGAACTTGGGCGATCGACAAATTCCTCATGGTACTACTACTATAACTGCGAACGTCTGCAAATACAAAGAATATTAGAGAATGTAAGACGCTTTTCCTGGGAAAGTCTCAACCTCACTCTTTTAATCAGATTTGCAGACAAGACTATTTATAGTGAACTTCAAAGACTGATTGTGAGACGCTCATTCATCATATTGGTAACTTTATTATCTAGAAACGGAAACGTGCTTGATGTGGCTTCCTAAGCCTTGGGCCTTTTTTTTACATAGGAAGTTAGTTGTAAGTCTTTTGACCACGTGCATTCTTCGTAATTATACTTTCTCTCAAGAACAAGAATTGGAACAGGAAATGGTAGAAAGAGAGAAAGAAACACAAATAAAAGAGTTTGTGTTTTGGGTCTGGGTAAGGTATAGAAAACAAACATACCTTGACAATCTAGGATGGTTCCGGCCCAAGTATGCTCCAGAGGATTACAATACAGCCATCTCTCCCTCGTCAAAGTGTCTGGATAAAGATGTCCAAGATCGCACATAAAATAAGCATGTGTTGCATTTCTAAAGACGATGTAGGAGTTTTTTGGACGCACTGGATCTCGACATCCGAGAACTAAAAATACGAAAAAGCAAATGAAATAAAAAATGCTTCATTGGATTTCAACGCTAATGAACCCTATGCAACAGAATGTTAGAATTGATGGCATAAAAGGAGTTACGTTATCACATGGAGTGGTTATAAAACACTTGTCTGTCTCAATTTGAGACTCTCAAATAACATTCTTTATGTGGATGTTACTCTACTCAAGTTCTATAAAATCCAAATGCCGGAAGGAAATTTGAGTATTTCGAACCGTAAATTTTGACTGTACTATGGAAATTCAGTTTCAGATTGCTTTTACTGGCTGAAAATTTGTAATGAAATTCTGAGAAAGTTTTTATAAAAGCAAGAGCAACACGGAAGCTAAACTAAAGTGATGTGCGCGTATGTAAATACTACATGTGAATTGAAACGTTCAGTTTGTTCTTTCAGGCGGAGCTTAACATTCCAAATTCCAATGTATGTGATCATCTAAACCTCAATATATCTTTATACTTACTAAACAATGGATAACGCATGTGGTATTGGTAAATAGTTTAAACTTGGAATTTCAATTCATTTTCCACCGGAAGTAATTCCCATTCAAGGAAACAAATACCACAATGAAAAAGCACAGTAATCTTTCAGTAAGATAAACGGATTAGAAATAAATACCTGGTAATTGTGAAAATGTTTAATTTCTGATTCGTGGGGATTTTCCGATGGTTTAAAATTAGGTAGTTTTATATCATATAGGTATTATTAAAACGGGAAAACCCTATGAAGCTCACTAATTACTAATACAAAGAAGTACTTAATTAAAGCCACAAAGTTTCATGGTATTTGTGACCAATTATATCCACTGTTATGTAACTTCATGCAAGTTTATATAAATTATTTTGTACGATCGTACAACAAAGTGCCCTGAACAAGGAAACATGGATTGGGATTTTACTTTGGTAGAGCGATAATGATGCTTTATTGGCACCTCCAAATAAGTTAGTTTATCCTAAGCTGACATAACATATCCACGAAAACAACAAACAACATTATATACCATCATACGTCACACTTGTGACGTTGACTTCAAATTAGAGTTTCATAAGGCTCAGATGATTAAGTTACCAATTATACCTAAAAGTTGGAGTCATGTTTGTAAATAATAACTATATTATTTTATACAATACGTGATAAAGTTCAGAAATCTTCCGGATTCCAGTCCCAAACAAAATGCAACATTTTTGCTTGTGTTTTAAGTAGTAAAATAGCTTTACAAACTAACTATAATACTCACAATATAATTAGCTAAACTATACCTACTTTATTGTCCATTCAATTCTATACCGAATATTAGCAAGTTAAACTCTTCATTGTTCACGGACAGATACGCAATGTATGCCTGTGTTCTACCTTTCAAACTTTCACTAAACCGATTTTCATCCCACTAAGAGCCCTTATGAAGTACCAAGTATTTTTGTAAAACCTATAAGCAGTACAAGTGCCAAAATAGTATGAATGAGTGTAGCAACAATAATACCTCTGTAATATATGAGGAAACCCCTTTTAGGAAAAGCGAGCCGACTTTGAGGAATTAGAGTTACGTTCAGTTTGTGACTCTCAGAGAGAACCGCAACAGCGGAAGAGTGATCTCCACAGGTACTTAGTAATTTCGAATGCTCTTCACTTGCCACTAACTTATCTCGGCATGTTGATTTCTCCTGACCTGAAAAATACAAAGAGTTTTATGTAAAACAATCAAATAACCCAATGACGTTTACAACTATTTATTGAACAGCCTTATATTATGCGCAGAGATGAATTATACTGTTTAGCTATAAAATGACAAAGTCAAACAAAACCTAGAAAGGATGCGAGTTGACGTAAATTACCTTGTGGATAATTACGAGAATAAAGGAAACACTGGGTCGATATGATGTATGTTATATCAAAGAAAACCCCATGTAGCTCGACGCAATATAATATCCGTATTAACAGGTTGGACAATGTATAATATTGGCAAAACTTGTTTGCGTAACAGATTGCAAATAAACGTAACGCTATACTTTAGCTATCTAAAAATATAGGTTTCACGCTAGACAAGAGTGTGAACGTGACATGTATTTTGTCTGCCTTATGATGATGACCTTATCACAAAAAATCATTAATTCATTAGCCAACGCTTTTGGCTCCACTCGTTCGGAAAAAATCAATAAGTAGTAATTATTTGTAGCAACTCATGCAGACATCCGTAGTAGGAGGCCAAGATAGCCATAAATCCGGTGCCCAGTCACTTTCCCAACGGCATGTTACACTAGTAGTGGTATGCAAAAATCCCAACTGAACAAAATGCCAACATTCTTGCCACTTCGACAACATATTTTTTCATAAGTTTTGACGTGTAGTGAGACCACAAGATGCGATTAGTTTGAGGATAGTAGTTAAAATTTCAAATCTTGTGTGTTATTGCTAATTTGGCTCAATATCAATAATAAATACTCTTCTATCTAGTTTTTGGACTTTCAAAATGTTGGGAAAATGGCTAGTTGGGAAAGTGACTGAGAATCGCCATAAATCATATGCCGGGAACCCGAGTGAGGACTCGCATTGTCTTTCTTATTTTTCTTGGTCAATGGTATATTACTATATTACATCCGGCATATAAGTATTTAGGTGTGTGCGTTATGTAATTTTCTAGGTACACAAAATGATTGTGCTCGCAATTTTAATCACATGACAGCCTCCTTCTTCGAATTGGAGCAAGACAGGAAGAAAAACATTGCTGAGAAAACTAATTAGGCGAAAGAAAGGCTATATACTGACCTCTCAGAGAAATGTCGAAGAAAACCAATAGAATTTTCTGCTGCGGAACGTGCAGTCTCCATTGGCATGGCTCATCTCCGGGATACAAATCAGGGTAGCCTGGATTGTGAAGAAATCCTTCATTTGCTGGCATCACATCCACATTACATCGAGAGTGAACGTCTTCTGCAAACAAACAAAAAATTTCAACATTACGCTTCTGCTCCAGCTAATACATGGTATTTCTTTTTAGTTCCTTCATTACGGTGGTTATTGTGTCTGAGGTTAACAAAAAAAAATGCTGGGAAACGTGAGAACTTACAAAGCAGAGTCAACGGAACATCTCTGTTGGAGATGTGATGATGCATGCCCATTTATAATGACTCAATAATGAAATTCGATGAACTCATGCTGGATAAATTACAATAATTCGGAGAAAGTCGACCGTCTGAATTAAATTTCAACTGAAAAGCTATTAGAAGCTATCCAATCATGTAAATGATTCAGAGAATGTTTGGATATTCCAAACTTTTACATTAGCTTGAAATACAAGCGTCTGATCTGATGGAGTTGTGATTACACAATCTTATCGTAGTATGCCGAAACATAAATTATGCTTACTGAGTAAAGCAGAGTTTTGATGTAATATGGTATACTGCCGATTGGAGCGTCAAGGCAAAAGTCTGCTGAAGAAGCTCATGTCATGCAGGGCAATCAACATTGTAATTAAATTGACATTTTATAACCTTTCACATTTCTAATCGGAGATGTTTGAAAAAACATTTCTTGACTATTTTGAAATCTGACTCTTGTATCTGATACTTGAAAAACGATACCACTTTAAACTAAATCAAATTTCGGAAGTAAAATGTCAATTCCCCAATCGAAAAACCTTCGATAACTGTCAGCAACAGAGTGTTTGACCTCACTACGTGTATGCATCACTTACACTATCCTTTTTCGGAGTTGTTTGCATTCCATGAAACTCAAACAGCTTACATAGATAGATGGACGGTTTCTAATAAACTATTTGGAGTTAAGATTAAATGGAATTCCAGTTTTAAAACTTTACTTTTTATCTAAAAAAAATTGACGTAATATTGGAAATGACATCGTGGAATAAGTTTTCCATGAAATGGATTGATTTTGAATTGAGTAACTGTAAACTATACTGCTAAGTAATGTCCTTGCCTTGTTCATCTCATGTTTTACATATATCCTACTCGGGACCCCAAAAAACATCTAAAAGTGAGAATTTCCAAATTTTTCCGATTCAGACACACAATTAACAAGGATCCTAACGTAACACAGCATGAAATGACAGTCAAACATGTTGCCTTGTAATATTGTACTCATTTCATAATACGAAAAGCGATAAAAATTTGGATGCACATGATGTGGTGTATTTTCCACAGATCCACATAGTTTCTCTATTATATTGAGCTTATCTATTTTTCTAGCATCAAAGTAAAGCTATGAATGAAACACAATCCGGCACAAGGACCGAAACGTGCTTTTAGCAGGAATATTATTTATCCCTCGTATTTTTTCTCATTCATTCGTTTTAGCCCTAATTCAATTCTGCGTATATCCTCATTACTGCTGCTTATATATATTCAAACAGTCGCTCAAATGAAATGAGTCTTTTTCCCTAAAATTCATCACATCCTTTTGTTACACACACGCTCACTTGTATGTAGTATGTGAATCATTTAGATCCTCCATTTTCCAGATTTGAGCCCTACTTACTTCATTCATGAGGGATCCCAAGGGGGATGAAAAAACCGGAAAATCCAATAAAATATTGTGATTAGCTCATCAAAATAGTCTCTCATCTATATTCTTTTAGAGCATGTATATATGAACAGCCGTCAGTTGTCAATGCAGCTAGGCTCCATAATACATTTTTATTACTATTTGCAGAGTCATAATAACGTGATAAGGTTGCTACACTTGTGATAAACGAACTCAATGCAACTTATGTTTTCAAATCATATTTCCGGCTTTTATAAGATATACATAGATGCTCTTCTTCTGCATAGACGAATATTAAAGACTTGCAGTTAGTTTGAAAACAAATTTAAATGCTAACAAGAAAAATCCCAGTAAACAATTCCATCTATTTGCGGCACTACAATTGTAGGCTTAGCTGTCCGAATTCGAATATTACGAGTTGTAATACTGCCAGAAACATGTACAAAGAAGACACACTGAATGCGACTTGATTGCTGAGCCGAAAATGCCAACATTTATTGTGCACGTTGGACTAATGCCTTTTGTTTGTTATTACGTAGTGATCTCCCTTTGGGGAAAATGATTTTATCAGAGCAGAAAGAAGAGGCATTGGAGAGTCATACAGGATGTTTAATATACATATCATTACTACCAACAATGAGCAGCTCAACCCATTTCATCTAAGGACCACTTCACCAGCAGCCAACAGTTTTGAGTTCCCTTTTCCTTCCCCTCTGACTCTTGTCTCGGCAAAAGGATTCTAGCACAAAGCAGTTTCACATGAAAATTCTAAAGGCCATGTGACTGTACTCCTTGCACTGGAATTAAGGCGCTGTGGTGAGGCTGGTTTCGTTTAAAGATAAAGTCAAACATGTACACATTGTGTGTTTACTGTTGCCCGCTGAGTAAGGGAGAAGCTAGACCACCGGAAACATTGCCAAGGATTTACTTTTACTTGAATGGATGGAGGACCATAAAAACGATTTACTAGGATGTGGTGCTAGTACATAATATAATGTGTACTTTGCTGCCTCAGGACAGAGAAAACGAATGATAGAAAGCGTTGATAATTCACAGATGTATTACTACATCCCATCAATCTTTTCAGGTTCTTGAGCAAGAGCAAATGCTGCAAATGGAAACATTTTCATTTTTCAATTACGACAAGTATTGAAAATGAATCGTAACCACAAGCGAACAGTCAACTGTAAAAGAACATATGTTCCACATTCCACCACCTCACTCCTTGTCGGTCCGTAAGTCATTCAACCGAACATGAAATGGAACGTTTTAAGACGACCGCAAGACCGAGTCAGAGTTTACAATGCCTCAAATATTAATTCCTAGAAACTTCAACTTTCTCAAAATTATAAGAAGCACAGAACCGAAATGAAAGCGCAGTCTTCATGAAAATTTGATTAATGCTACCGACCACATTCCCATTGAATTTAGTTTGTTAATATCATAATTGTAGCATCCCAACAACAACCTCAGCATGATGCTCTTTAGTAAGTCAGTTGCATACATGCTTAAGTCAATTGTAGTATGAAATTTAGCTTCAAGGTCAAATCTTGCCTCTTCTTTAAGTCATGAAGACTAAAGGATGATACATTGTGGTGACGCGACCAACAATGAATCGTCATGATATTGAGAAAGGTCAAAATTAATCTTGCTAGATAAATTCGACCCGGAGCTAGACCAACATAGGTTTCTTCTGACATTCCAATACATTGCAATCCTCACTACAACTCTCTGACAACTATTAATAAATTTGAGGTGCATCACCGTGAAATATGATGATTATTACCAAAACGATGGTAAGGACCTCTAGAAGGTTCCATCTTCTTCCAAAAATTTTAAAACGTTGAAGAGCAGGCTTTTGCTAAAATGTCGACAAGATCTTCTTGAAATCTTAATTGACCCCATAACTGTTGAAATCTGAGTTTTTATACAGACATAACGAGATACTTAAAAGAAATATGTACAACCTTTGAGTAATTAACAAATGCAGGTTTTTGTTTCCTTGCATCTGAATGTTGAAAAGCATAATTAGTAAATTCTATGAAATGTTTTATGCATATTGCAAATTCTATTGGGTTTGTTTTGTTTAACGGTTTTGCGCATTATAATTTCCGCGTACGTATAGTCTCACCGGGTAGCCCAAAAGCAAACTTTCATCCATGACTAATTTAGACCTTGTGCGAGGTAGGAGATACAGTTAGGATTTCTTCTAAATCAAAACAAAACCACTTGACTTCCAAGAAATCAGCGATTTTCTTGCAAACAAACTTTTCAAATATGCACATTCCCTTAAGGAACCGATTCACTGAATCTCTCTCCCTTCTGTTATCGTTATATTTTCTTTAAAAAACTTAATTTACAGTTGCTTTAGCTTGCAATGTTGTAATCTTTTATTTCAACTGCGGTTTTTGAAAGGGGGAATTTGCACGGCATTTCTTTTAAAAGATTATTTAATGTGGAAATTCCTTTAGAAAATTTCATTCGTTTGGACGTTCAAGCTTCCCTGAATTAGTTTTATTCACGTTTCTAACGGCTATGATGTAATAAGACACTTTGGTCAGTTCTGCAATATGTACGTAAAAGTTTTAACAATATTTTAAAGTTTTAAACGGCAAACTCCTGATATCATCTTAATATAATTCAAAACATCAAGTTCCTTCAAAGTGTAATTATGCTAACATGAAATGCAGTTTATTTCATAATTTTTTCATTCAAAAGTTTTCGTCTATTATAGTGGATTACACGGGCTGGTAATGAAGTGAAAATCGTGAAAGTTTGTTACCTGATACTGATAGCTAACATATTGCCTTGTCTCTCATCGTATACACATAATGCAAATGTTTTTTTTATAGACATAGCCATTCATATAAATGAATCATATTATGAAAGAGATTAAACTGCAACGCATTTTACGATTTATAAGACGGTGAAGAATAAATTGGATTAGAAACTATAAATACATCATTAAAGGTAGTGAGTAATGCAGCACTATACCTTCAAATTATATAATAACAAGATTTAATAGAATCTCAAAAGGAAAGCAGAAAGCATTCAAATTTTACAAAAGGTTTGCTTTTGCGTCTTTCCCGAATAAGTTAAGCAAAAAATAAATTCGCAGAATTTCAACTTTACTTACTACATTATTAGCCTAGTCGTTTCAAATTATGGTAAAAATCCAACTACGTAAATACATAAATGCGTACATGCATAATAATAATAATACAAACCAATTGGTAATATAAACCAGCATCTACTTAATGGAAACCTTTGCTTCACAAAGCCCATCACACGGTAAATGGTTTTTTTTTACCAAGAAATGGAAACTAAATTGTCAAAAAGTACAATCCTATAATCCTGCATTGTATTAATTTATAAGAAAGTTTTAAATTTTTCTAACAGCATGCAAGCATGAGTTAACTTGTGTTTGATGGCGATGTAAAAAAAAAGTAGGGTTCGTGAAATATATGATTTTAATTAACATTTCGTAATCTGTATAACCCATGGCCTTGGGTACGCTGAAGATTAATAATTATTTTCAATTCTTCGAAATTGAATTAACACAAAGCTTGATTAAATATGTACAGCATGTACACTTAAATCATACACCATGCTTATACATAATTCGGTCTAATTATCATGCCGCAACTTGTCTGCGATATCAAAAGTCTGGTAATTTATCCAGCGTATACTTTCAATTGATAGTGTATTACAATTCAAAACCATTGTGAATACATTAGTAGCAGTGCCCTTTGATGAGGTTTCGGTAGACTGAAACGGTCTTTGTACTGTTCTGGCAAGTTATCAATGATTAAAATAAGAATTACATTAAATGGCTAAAAAATTCCTGGAGAAATCATAACCCCATATGGAAGGACTGACTGATCTCAACTTTTGTTAAAATGCACAAGCGCACACTGGCAAACGATCAGCTCATATATATTCTCAGAATTCGTACTTAGCTCAAAGATAAAAGAAATTCTGGAGAAAGGCCTAAAAGGTTTTTACCTGATTGTAAATTGAATTTAGAAACTTTCTTATTGAATAAGTACTAACTTCTCAAATGATTCTTGAAGGTCTATATTTTATAGAAATTTTATCCAATTGTTGATTCCGATGAAAATGCATTTACATTAAAAAAAACCATTGTCAACAAGGCATACAAAGATCTCGTAGAAAAACTCTTCATCAGCTACAGCTTTCACCAAAGTTACTTTGAGACTATTCAAATGCTGGCAACATGAAATGACTGAATAATTCAAAAATATGAACGTAATAAATAGAGAATTGTATTTCCTTTTCTAACCAACTACACCATGGTATAAATCAAGTATAAATAAGTATTTCAGAGCATTAGAAACCGCAAGGCGGAAATAGAGTTTCTAATTGACAATTTCCAAGAACAAGTGAAGATGGGATTGCCATCTATAGCAGTATGGTAATGTAAAACGTAAATGCGCAGTAACTAGTTCTTATTCTGTTACGGCTGCAAAGTTTTTTTTACCACAAATTTTAAATCCGCAATCAAAAGATAGCTTTCAACTAACTTGAAGTTTAACTGCTGAATAATTTCTGTAAAAGAAAGCAATCACTTTAGAATGGAAGAGTGAGTGATCTTTTTTTCCAGCTTATGTATATAGACGTCAGGTGAATTGCGCGTAAATATTTACAGTTTACAATCCTCAAACATTTTAAACTCGGAATTCTTACCTGAAGTGGAATTGTAGCACAAATATTTGACCGTCACTTTGCCTTCAGGTAACAAGTGACACAGCTTCGTGACGTCAGGATCGGGTTGGTTCCCACGAACAAGCTCAACTGTACATTTACTTCTCCCGCTGCATCTGTAAAAGCATAATAAGGAATTAAATTTCTAGGAAAAACATTATTTTATCATTTGTCGAATTCACAACGCAGTAAATTGCAAAATAACACAATGCAATTACGATTGCAGTAATGACAAATGAACGCAATTTCCTCAGAGAAGTTTCGGATGCGGAAATTACAGTCGATGTTGTGGTCGGGGTAAATTGGCAATCGAAGTTGGCTTCATATCTAATGCATAAAGTTTCTCCGAAAATTTATGTAAATATCTTTCAGCCAAAGTTCAATTAAAATACTTAGAAATGGCTTGCGTACGACCTCTTATACGCCGCCCCCAGTAAAAATGGGCGATGACCGATTGAAACTATTTCATCACTTCCACGTTGTTTCATGCCACATGGAGATGCGAACATCACCGACCGAGGTGAGTAAAACGCGTTGATGTATCCCTATTTGAAATCAAATCTGGTTTGCATAACCTTCGGTGCAAGGCTGCAGGATATTACTTTTGTAATCAAATCTGGCCAAGTTTTTGTTTGCTTTTTTGTTTTGTTCTAGGAGTGCATATGTTTTTACAATACTTTCATAATGAAACCAAAGAGCACCCAATTACAAATGATTTTGTAACACATCATGTACCTTATAAGGCATAATTCATATTAATTAAAACATCCCAATCCAATCCCAACTTTGTCATAATGAATTGGAGTTTATGGCACAAAGGAATGATATAAAAGAATTCTGGAATCCGTGTCAATAACATCGTAAAAACTGCAGGGACAACGATATACACATAACTCTATTATAATTAAACAGCATTGCACACAAAAACTTTTTGTTCGCAAACAATAGCTGCTTCACTCTAACATCTTTAGTCACGTCCACATCCACCCATCGATCTTTTCATAGGGAAACAAAAAAGGGCAATAACACAATACATTTTTTTGGGAGTACATGTGTATTCTAATACTCTAATAAAAGTGACAAGCAAACATGCAAATGAAGCCAGCAAGCAGGAACAAATGTTCCCATTACAATTTCACTCCATTTTCCCTATTGTCAGAGGAAATGTGAAAACTCGGACCGGGAATGATGCTGCGGTGTATTGGTGCATTCATATGTACATAATCACCACTGCAATGCACAACACAACGGGTGAAGCATGACAATGACATACCCAGCCCAAGCTATGCCACCACCGTTTGATCTTTCTGATTGGAATGTGTATTATATTACTATTTCGTTCGTAAGATTGTAATAATACCACCCATTTTTTCATAATATAATGGGATATTTGCTGAATTCAATGTCAAACGGAAAAGCAAGCTTCGTAACACTTTTATATGTATTTTGTATACTTGGTTTCACCAAACAAAAACCATGCACCCCGTTCTAAATAAGTCAACCAACCATTCCTTTCATTCATTCAGCTACGGTAGGGTTCACATATTGAAACAAGTTGACTTTTTTTTCATTGCTATCATCTAAAGAAAGATGTGCTGATAGGGTTTCTTTTCTAGCATTGTACATTTTATGTTGCGATCCCCATATCGTTTCATTTCGCTAGATGCTTATCAATGTAACAAGGGGAATATAAATATCACCCATATGAAATGATATAAATCAACAGAGTGATATTGTCGCTTTTTTCTTCCTACATTTTTATATCTGATTGTGAGTGAGCACGCAGTATGTTTGAGTTGAACACATACACAAAAGTATTCAGCACTTTATTCACCATTTTAATGTGCACATTGTGTCATTTTGTAGCGTTTTCATGTGTGAATGAAAGAATGGTGAGCTTTATTTCATTTTTTATACCTTTGCTCGGCTTCTTTACCAATACCAACGTCAACTGTCTACGGAGCTAAACCACTGGGGGGTAATTGTAATAAAAGTAAGTGAGGGAAAATAAAATGGGATAAAAAATAGACTGAAATTGTCTGTCATTGTTTGAAACTTTTTATTCTTCCCCTTTTTCCGCTTTTCGTAAAGGACATAAAATGGTTTGATAAAAAACACATAAAAAGCATGTAGTAATGTGTACAACTCTGTTACATTCTTACAATTGATATGCACGTCGTGATCTTGCCTTTTCTTGACAATTTTGTCCTCTCATCCCCTTTTAAACACACGTTTTCGCTGCTGGTTTCAGCTCGTTTTGTGACATCTGCCAGAGTCAATACAAATGTGCAGTTTGTATGCAGCGAATACATCATTATCTACTGCCATTCCACTCCCCTTTCCTTCTAACCCTCTATCTCTGTCTTACCACTTTCCAAAGACTTGCCCTTTTTGTGTACTATTATATAGACATGCTTTAACATCATCTTATTTTTCTAACAAGCAAGATCAAGAAAGTAAATGTTGGTAGAGGAATGACAGCTCAAGAAATGGATGGCTACTAAATGCTTCCTTAGCTCAAATTCTGTTGCAATAAAAATACTTGAATTGGCTCGAATTTTCCGGTGATGATGGATGGCCAATGGCAGTCACTTGACTGCTATCCCCTTCAGATCGGGAATTGCATCAGAATTTACGCCAATATCTGCCTCGTAGCTGAGTGGCATTTGATGAAGCTTTTAGAGTTATTTAAATTATTAAATTCTTTCAATGTCAGATCAAAAAGGAAAATGTGCTACGACGCAATTGTAGGTATCATCCTCTGAGAAAGGAGTTGCAACAGTTGCAGTTCCCTCAAGGTGAAATGCTACTGCAAAATATGTTGGAGGATGATAAGCAAACAAGGCAAAGCATTGAACAGAGTCAGAGAAAGGTATTGAATAATACATTTTGATTCAATATGTTGCTGATTTGACAGAGTCTACGAGTCATCCGACAGAGAATTCTAAGGACATGTGGAGCAAGATGGAAGTCTCAGTTTTCACTTTTCTCTTAAATGAATGCAATAATGCACATTTCATAGATTCTAACTGACTGGCCCAAATAGAAAATGGAAATGCTTCAAATTGTTGCAAACTATATAGCATCGAAATACGTTGTGACAGGATTTTAAGGATAGTGCTTGTGCACTTGTGCGTGGAATGAACGAATGTGATCTTATTGTTATCCATTGTTCACATTCCAGACAAATTCCCAAGAGGTGTGGACTTGAATGATAAAACATGATAAAAATATTTCAACATGTTGAAACCTTATCTCAACATTCAATACGGGTTGATTTTATTTGTTCAAGGTTCGCTAACTCGGCCATTAGCAATATATGTTACATTGTGTAATTGTACACAAATGTGGACTTTTGAACACCTTAGAAAATTAACTTAAGGCTAAGAGCAATAAAAATTAACTAACTGTATCCAAGAACGCATTTCAACTTTCTTATGTAAACCTTCAACTGCTTGGAGCAAAATAGGATACGCCAGAGGCATTGACAATAGCCTCAGTCTTGATGAAATGCAATCATTCAGCCAAAGAATTCTACTTTTAGCAAACAAAATTTGAGTTACAGATCGAGTACTATAATGGAGCGAATGTTTTGGAGCATGCTGATTTATTCGAGAGAACTGGATCAGGAAGTGCTCCATTGCCTCAAATTAAGAAGGTTTTCTATGAAAACGTTTGTTCCGCCCAGACATGGTATTCAATAATCGATTCCATTCAATTTTGTATGAATCCGTTTGTTTATACCTATTCAAGTCTTATTCCTAAAAGCAGAGATCAGTTTTCTGTCATCCTTCCTTGTAAAACCCACTCTAATGGAAATAGAATGAGTGGGATGCGTCATTTTAAGTGGTCTTATGAATTTCACTGTATAAAAGCTTACGGAGTCTCTTCCATCAAATTATCATGGATGAAATATGCCAATCCGATTGAAATACGTTATGTCATCGACAAAATCAACATATATGCATCCGAATAGCATCTCATTTTTTGCAAACTTCATCACCATAATTGCGTTTTTCGTTGGCATACTCCGTGATAAAATATTTTATGCAAAATATGCATTCAATTCAAGGCTTCAATCAAAAGAGCTCTTACCTTTGATTAAAATATGCTCTGAGATCCTTAAAATGCCACGGAGGTTTGATTTTACTCGAATCCGTCGTGAAAGTGGCACTTGTGCTGCTTAACGCTTGATACGACCAACATTCGCCTACACCATCGTCGTAAGCTCCACTTTCCGTGTTAGTTTCGGTGGAAGGCACCTGCTCATTAGGAGTTGGAGGCTCTTGATGATGACTCCGTTTACCAACACCACCACCACTGCCCGAGTTTTTGTTAGGTACATAAGAGTCACTTGACATTATACTGCTTTCACTTTCCCCGATGGAGAACAACGGTTCACGCCAGATTGTGTCCTTGTCCAAAAACTTGAGTTGGTACGGAGGCATCTCAATCACCCGTGTCGCTGTGAAGTTGAGCCCGTCTTTGTTAAAAACGGGTGGTATTGTTACTCTCCGGTATTGAAAACGCTTCTTGTCCTCGAAATGCGAAATGTGAGAGGGATGCCACGGCGGAGCGTTGACGTGAACAGGGTGAGGTAGATTCTCGTTTATTAAGTCGTGCACGAATTTTATATCCAGATCCCATAACCTATTACGAAAAATTCATGACGCTGGGGTTTAAATTGATATTGCCAAAATAATTAGTAAAACTCATCCGACTCAGCTTTACCAGGAAAATAACTTGAGATTGAAAAAGCAAATGTGGACAAGTCAACATTTACTCTATTGGACATGCTTATAGTGAAAGTATAAGAGGAAGCTTTTTCAAAAGGATTTCTCGGATTCCATTTCAGCATTGTAGTTGGAGTGAACACACCGTTAGCTAATAATTACTTTTGTTTCATTCCAAATCCTATCGTTAGATTAGTAATTGTTAATTTACGAGCTTACTAAACTTTGGTAAGATAAGTTAATTGCTAAGCGTGTTTACTTTGTTTCATAATTGGTTACAAAAGGCTTAAAAATCTAAAGCCCAAAGTCTGGCCAATACGCAGGATGAAAATTGATTAATTAATTAATAGAGCTGTAATCCATTAGTACAAAGCCCAATTAGCAGGTTGCCCTTCCCTTGCTAATTAAATTTCAAACTAGCTGGCTATCATATATCAAAGTTTATGGAAGTACTTACGAAATGGTTCTTGGGTTTCTGGAAAGGGGTGGATTGTTTGACGCTGATGATGATGGAGGTGGTAAGACTATCGTTTCATTTTGCCTGGACGCAGAGAATGGATAATGGCGATGAGAGCTGCTCGCCGTGGCAGGAATTTGTTCCTCAGAGTCGATGACATACCTTGCCTGCACCACTGCAATCTTCATGTGCTCATCGCCAGAGCATTTAAGGGCGATGCGGTGATGACAACATGCCTCTATTTCATGAACGACTGAAAACGAAATGCATGCAATAGGTATATAAAAATTAGCTGAAGCTCAGTTGCGTCAAAACAAGTGAAAGTGAATCCCCTGGCTGACGTCATGTCGGTGAAAGTTAATACTTAAGATTTTTTCTGATTAAATAACGGTTTTATGCTACTTGAATGTTAATCATTCGTTCAACTATGTCTTTATCCCTTCTTCGATAGACGGACAGAAATTTAGCTTTCTTTTGTAATCTGTAATACAGGGCTTCTGACGGCATGCTGCACTGAGACATATCAGTTACAAAATGCTCATAAAAAATTTGATGCCGTTCATTGATCTCATTAAGCAAACACAGCATACCCCAGCAAGGTTTAACTTAACGAACGGAAGCCAAAACTTTCACCGACAAAGGTCTATAGCCATGAGCTGCATTTATGCCCGACCAGTCTTGCAACAAGCCAAAGAAACGGTTCAAGTTGTACTCACCAAATTCCGGACTAGTTTGCAGAGGACCCAATGAGATTACAATCCACATAAGTATGCCAAATAACATCACAACAGCCAGCAAAGTACATTATCCCAATGTGTTGCGCAATCGAACATACCATCTGCGTCTCCTGTCTTTCAAGCTCTACCCATTATGCGATTAGTAACTTTATACTCTGCATACTTCTTCTATGCATATGTGCATTTCGTACATACATTCATTATAGGAATGTATAGGGTTATAAGAATTTGTTATCCAACTGTCACATTTCCATATTGGCGACTAGACTATAGCAACACACGCATGAGTGCACAATCAATCAAACAGGACATAAGAAGATTGACGAAGAATGAAAGTCTGTTGATGGTGTCAGTGAGTGTCGGTGATTATAAAAGTGAAATAATCACTATTATGGAAAGTTTTTCTTTGACGGAAATAACAAACGTTAATTTGCAAGTGTATCAACAATTATTAATGGAACTTTGTTACTTTTACTAATGCACTGACAAAGTTCTTGTTTCCTTTTCGTCACTAGCTTCACAGCGACGTAATTATTTCTTCCAGTCTTGATATTGATCCAAGAATTTTTCTATCGATAAACACGAATAAGTCTTTCCCCAAAAAAGTTTTCGTGAACTTTGACTGTTATTGAACGATGTTATTACGTCAGGTGATGTATAACATTCTCGGTTAAATGTCAAAGTAAATGGGCTAATTTTTCTTCTTTGGAAAGAACTTTTCAGTTGGATATCCCTTTTTACTTTCGCTGTGAGAAAAATGTTTAGTACTTCCAATTTTTCCAAGTTGTTACGTAAGAAAACATGTGTACAATTCGAAAGCTAAATCCTTAACATAAATAAAATGTCAAAAATTAGTTCCCACTCGATTTTCTCCACAACTTTCTTCCTTTGTGTTTATGATGAAAGGAAAGCCTTGACTTAGATTCGACTTTTTATTTACACGGTCAACTACGAACATCCTACTGGTTTTAAATGAACACTGACCAGCTAAGCAAGAAGGAGGTAATCCATTTAGATATTGTCTTTCAACTCAACACAACACGCCCACTGAGTTTCTTGGCTTTTGGATTGATCTTGTAAAGTGAAGCACTATATGTGTGTGCTATATTAATAGATACACAATAAATAAGACTGTAGACTTGACATGGCACAAACACAAAAAACTGGACAAGGACGACCGTTAAGTGTCTGAAATCTTGTCGTAGAAAGTTAATACAAACACACACTTTGGTTCCCGATTGTTGACTTTCACCGAGCTCGACAACTGAAACGAGAAATATAATCACGTTATTATTTTCAATTTCAAGGAAATACTTAAAACATCTTGTCAGTGAAAGCATTTCTGAGAAGATTAAACCACAAGATGTTTACCTCAGCACTGTAATACTCAGAAGGCCAAAACGTGTTCAACACGAATGATATTTTTGATGTGTATGTTTACTGCGGAGTAGAAGCCCACTTCAAAATTAATAATGTAATACAAGTTTAATACTCAAAGCATGAAAGCAGTTTCAAAAAAAATTGTGAAAGAGAGTATAAACTCAACTCTCAGCCACATTCTTGTAAAACAGAAGATAATAATAAGAAAGCGCAGCAAAATTACAAGGAAAAAACTCTCGTGCTCTTCCCACTCAATCACGCACGCACAAACAGAACCAGATGAAAGTTGGAATGTACCCACACCACACTGTTAGGGTTGGAGTAGAAAGCAGACGTGACGTGACTCTCTCCATGTTGTGTATACAAACACAATACTACTACCTACCACCAACACTGCTATCACTTTGCATCCTCTTTTCCCTTCCTTTCTCAAAAACATTCTCTATATATCATGGCCATGGTTATAAGGCTGTACCTAAATAATAGCATCTATGAAGACATTGCCTACTGCATATTGTATGTAGGTTAGCTTTCCATGATGCAACCTCATGCTCATGTATATTGCATTGCGTAACCTATCTTGTGCTGTGATGCTTTTTTTTGTTATGTTCAGTGTAGGGCTGTCTCTTTTCTCCGACTTTTACACACAGCTACCATTATATACTTACTATCACATCAGTTGATCAACTCATGTATGTATTTACTTTTCCCTTTAACTTTTACTACCACAGCGTTTTTTTCCATTGTGGATCAATAATCGATAGCCAAGTTTATGGCTGACTATAGGTATAATATATATTATGTGGTCTCGTTGGTATTTGGTAGGTATCATAACATTAAGACACGTTTCTACGAAATCTGGTGTTCCACTAGACATTTTATGTGATAAGATTCTCCAAGTCTATTTTCCAAGTCTTTGAGAGCTTCTGTTTCGATTAATTGTTGAATGAGTTGAACATTTGCACCAACTTAAAAACGAGCAGAGAAAGAGAACCACATTATTCAATACATTATGCATATAATAGGATTCTCGTTAAAAGACTAGACTGTGTAGCCTTCTGGTCGACTCCTACACAACTCCAGAACACGTGAAATTTGTCTTGACAGAAGTAAATTACTATCCTCTTAAAAGTAAGTGGTCGTGCCAGCTCCGGCGATAACGCTTCTCAATTCTTGAGAATGGAACTGACGAGCTAGCTTTTTCCTATCAAAGTCAGACTCAAATGCTTCTTATTCTAACTGACTTGATAAGGTGTTGATTTGATACTAAATTTGGGCATGCTCGGGGTTCTACACAATTCGAGGAAAACTGTTTATTTAGGCAACCTTCTTAACAGGAATTTGTCTCATTCAGTGAACAATATATATAAGCTCTCATTTAAAATGCCGATTTGGCAGAAAACATAATCTAATCTGACCCGACTCTTACGTGACTGTGCAGCAAATCAACATAACTTTTTCTCTGATCCAATTTGTATGTTTTGAGAATTGATCTAAACTGGACTGGTACCTACGAATTCTATACATGTTCAAAGTTTCTTAACAAGAGCTCAACTGTCAACAACTCCAAAGTTGTCTTCAAGGAAGTTGCCGTTCGTGTCAGGAGGACATATAAGTTTGTTACCTCGCATCATAATCAAGCGTCCGCTCCTAATACAAGCAGATTATTCACGCATGTTGGACGGATGTTAACATTTGTAGAGCTGCTGATTTTGTTCTGAACTACCGCTATTGTTGGTTGTTTTGACAGAAATTTGACATTGTATAAGAACAAACTATTTCGTTATTTTCATTACATATAGATTGTACACAACACTTGGGCTTAATGAGCTTCACAGTTCGTTGTAATTTTATTTACAGCTAGCAATTCCCTGTAAGTTTGGTTTGTCTTGTCATTCACCCACACAATGCAAAAGCAAATAGTTACTGCTTTGCTACAAAATTACAGAACAATTTGCTCGCTATTTCCTTCCTTTTTTATGTGACTTTAATTTGACCGGATATTTTCCTAATGCCACAGAAATTATAAGCATGACCTACTTGCTGCGCGTGTGGATTCAGAGGGATCAAGGAAACAAGTTGTCAACGCTTATGGTTCACCAAAACCATACTTTATCCCCGTTCTCCATCAATCCCTATTACTTTAATGACTTTTGACTACCAGTAATGGAGCACAGCAGCAGTTGCGAAATTACCTGTATTTATACTTTAGTCAGACTTTCATGTCAGCAACAGCCATGCCAAACAGTGTTGATCCATGCGCTCCCCACCAAACCATGAGCGTTTTTGGCTAATTACGACACATGCTAGCTAATTCAATAATCCACCTGATCTGATAGTAATCTAATCCGGTAACCTGAAGAATAATGGTTTTTCCCACACTTGACACCTTGTTTTGTATTTTGATAACATGATACATTTAGTTTAGCTTATAAATAAAATTCGTTAATTTTGCTGTCTAATTTGGCCTTCACCTTTGCAGTACTACGAACAAACAACGCAGATGAACTTCATGTCCCAGTGAAACAATAAGAATACATGCTTCTCAGATTTCATTATATGATATCTAGCTGTGCCTTTGATGTGACATGTAATACAACCCGATATTTCATCACTTTCCTTACATATTAACAGATATAATACCCACTTGGAAATTCGTCTCATGCCTTGCTGTACAAGCTTTTAATTGGGAATGGGGTTTCAGGAATAAGAATAAGAGTTACTGTCATTTGCTATCTTTCCATTTGTACGCTATATGCACACATTGCATTCTGTTTACTGGGGTTCGCTAATTAGAGCAATTCAATCATCCGTACTTAAAGCATGGGCAACATATTCTAAAACAATTGGAACAACCAATATAACGTTAAATAAAAGTATTGAACAGTGGAAGAAAAATATTTACAGTTATGTAAAAATGTTTTTTGTTTCGAATATCGTCTTGTTTTCGATTCACAGAATACACATGCACCAATGCACTGGAGTGTTGTAGTCGTTGCGTAAGGTAACGTAAGTGCATGGATCGTGTGACACATGGATCGATCATGCAAACAAATCAAAGAGAACTCTGTGTGAAACCATGCAATATTAATATTTAATTGTCTACATATGCGACTCTACTACCGAACTCCAGCTCGTACCACAATCTATATCACGTATGCAATTATAGAATTACGAAAGCATACCAAAATGTATAATGCTGATCAAAATCAAATGTAATATCACAGTCACTAGACACGAAACGCCAAGTAAGCAGCACAGTTTCGGAGTTGCGTAAGTTCAGTTGGCAGCAAAAAAAACTAATAAATCTGTGTCTTCCATATTTTCCAAATTGTTGACCAAAATCTTCACCGGCTGGATTGGTAGCATGCTGTGTAAAATCCGATAGAGTGGAGAAAATAAATAATTTATGAAACAGGATCAAATTTCGTATATAAAACTTGCTCAATATTTGCCCAAATCTCAGAAACGGAAGACTAAGCACAAACATGATCATACTACAACAGAATATAATAGATCTATGACATTTGCCGCTGTGAGCTGAAGGAGACGAGGCGAGCAAAAAACTATCAAATTTCGTTTAAAAAATAGTGAAATTCGATACCTGAGCGGAATGAAACACAGTGGGCAAGAGCACGGACCAAGGCCACCCTTTATTTTACCAATATGCAGTAAAACAAAATACGAACGCAGCTCTGCAAAGCTCAAATCCCTTTTCTTCTCACCTCGATGACAGTATAATATCTAAAGCTAGATACATTAAATAAGTAAAAAAGCACACCCTAAAAAAATTTCGTGCTACTTTGCCATTTACCTTGATTTTGATTTCTCTCGCTTACCTCCTATTCCTCCTCGCTTATCTATTTCCACAATCACAAGAAAAATGAATTGAATGGGTTGATGGAGATCGATTAAGTAGACTATACCGAATAAAATAGGAACACCGGTGCTACTGGCGTTCGCACTGCATTTATTTGATTGAGCGACTGCTCTCCTTCTGTTATTACAGATGTATGCAAACACAAACAAGCAGGGAATGCAACAAAGATGCATCAGCCATCAACCAATTCAGCTATCACCACCACCATCACCTTGTACCACACATTCCAAGCACTGCACTGACGTATCTCCCGACGTATTATGCATCAAGTCACGATAATCTACAGAGAAAAAAGCACTGTCAAGGTTGAAATGAAGACTGCATGCACAATGTTTTTTGAGGGTTGGTGGTGAAGAGAAATTGAGAAAAAACGGGTCTCATACAAAGCCTTGTATGTTCTCCGATAACGAGCAAGCTGTGTACATGACGAGCCACACATGAACCATTTCCCCTGACATAAACGAAAGACCATGGGATTGTGTCCCTCGCAAACCCTCTATTTACGGTTATATGAAAAAGAGAATGAAGCGTGCCAGGAAGAAGAAATCGGTACAAAGTAGACGAGGACGAGACGAGAACAAAATTGTATATCCATGAGTGAGCATAAAACGAAGAATGTATTATTATTGGGAATTGGCATGCTGGACTATCGCCATCCTTACAATTTAGGCAAACTTTTTCAGAGTAGGAACTAGAAAAACACGAGCTTTTGCCTAATGCATCATTGCCATTCTGTAGATATAATAATAATATATAACATGGGAACATTGGAGATTTAGTTGCCTGTGATCATGTTTGTAAACGTATTTATAGCTGATGCGAGACTAAGCCAACTCACTTTGAGTGTGGTGGGTAGGAGGAAGGTATGTACGCTACGCACATAAAGTTATCTCGCATTTGGTTTTTACTACAGAGATCCAATCCGCTACAACTACGCTCTACGATATTTACGACCCTCTTTTACTTTTCTCCCATTCTTTCCGCTTTTGTGCGTTGTCGTATCATAACGTAAACTAACGCAACTGAGCTTACGCAATGAAAGTTTCGCCACACACAAAGTAATAATAACATGGTATGTTATACAAAAAAGGGGATGTGTACTTATTACATGCATGGAGAAAAAGAGGAAAATAATGCGTGGAGATGAGATAGAAAAATCCAAGTTTAGCCATAATATTATTACCTAAAGCAAATTCTTTCCGCTATGGCTTTTACTGAACACTTACCATTAAAATAAAAACGTGTACTGGGACTACTGGGAGGAGACGTCTACGTTACGTAACGTAACTAATCTACAATTTGTGACGAAAATTTTTGTGGGCATTCTCCGGGTATTTTATGCATTTTCTCCCTCCAAAGTATTCATTATGATGAAAGAAGAAAAAAGAGAGACTTGTTTTACAATAATTTTAAGAGAGAGGAAAAAATATAACTCGAAAGAAAAGACACGGAAGTGGTTATTATCGTAAAACAACTTTACTACCGTTTTTCTTGGCAGGCATTTTATGTACTTCTAATGGGGCAAGTTGGCAATCTTTTTCAATTCTTGGGAACCTGAACCCCATATATCCATCACCAAATTACATTATAATATTCTATATTCTCACAGGCAGTGTTTAAGAAATTCGGAGTGTGTCTGTCTGGCTATATATACAAAGTTGAAAGGAGAAGCTAGAAAACTAATTCTTGGAGCATACCAGCATGCACGCTTCCTTCCACTTTGGTTCCAAATACAAAAGGCAGGAAAACATTCCTTTTCTCATCCATTCACTTTCATTTTGGGTAGGTTACTTTCAAAGAGAAGAGCTTCCCGTGTTGGCGGATGTGTAGTTCATAGTTGCATACAAATATGGAGTTTTTGTATGGAAAATGGAATGGTAAGCGTCACTTGATACGCGACGCGAGTTACTTAGCCAAGTAAGTTATTCCTTTGTGGAGCAGCGTACCATTTGCCTTTGCCATTTGCAACCAAAAACAGACTCAGCGGCTTTGATATGTTCATAAACTTTGGATTTGGAAAAGGATGGAATGGAAAATGAAATTTTCATGAGGAGCACATTTATATATAGTGTAGATGAGATGAGGGTTGTTGGGTTCGGATTTTCTGTTTTAAGGAACGAAAAAATCGGAGGGTTGATGAATGGATGGGATTATGTTTGGAACAAAGCACAATCATAACTCCTTGTGAAGCAAGCCCGTATATCATAATAATTCTTTGCCGATAATTTTTTTAAAGAGAAAACGGTACGGTACAGTTGCTAATGTAAATGTCTCGAGGGGAAGTAGGAAGTACACCAAAGGTCTTTCTTCTAATATTTCTCTTCACATCACGACAGCTCACCTTTAGGAAAATAGGTAGGCGAACGAACCAACCAAGCACTAATTTTCTAATAAAGTAAAGTGGAAAATTTGAGATTTGATGGTGAAGCGGAGATACGAAGAGAAGCATCAGTTGTATGATTTCTGCCACAACTTAAAAGGGCAAGGCCACCCTTCTGAACCGAAACCATATATTACCAAGGCGGTCGTCTCCCTGATTCATATCTTTTATCCATCCATCCATCCAAACATTGAGCACATTTTGTGAGGGTAGGCAGGCAGGCACATGTGCGTAGAATTGATATGGAGTAATCGATGAATGGATCTGTGCTACAGGCAGATGGACACGAGAGGAAACAGAGGTTCAATGCTCAATAATGTAGAGCATGCAACTGAAAATGATGGTGAGTATGAGTGAGATAATGTATTTAAAATAAACAGTTGATTGGTACATTCAACAAGAAATGTACACACATAGGTTTTGACTTTCCTATACACAAAACAGAGTACTATATATGGCTCTGACGATGATGATGATACACATCTTTCTCTCAACAGAAAATTCAGCTGCAATTTCTAAGTACGCAACAAACCACACATTTTTTACCATTTATCTCCCTATTCACCATCCCTTCATTCATTTACACACATTATTTGAAAACTTGGTTCACCAAAAACAGAATTCCAAGCTAACCGAGTTATTTCTATTTCCTTTGCTCGCCTCAGCCTAAAACCAAACAGAATGAGTAATGATCAGGATGACTTAAAGGGTACAGATGCAGATTTGGTTCGGATGAAAAACCGTGGGTTGGCTTGTGTTTGCATTAAATGAATGGTAGCAAGCAAGCGGTCCCTGCCTCGTTCATAGTATTTTTACTGAATTGTATTCAAACAAGGAAAAATGTAAACTAACTGAAAGGAGTACCAAAACTTAGTTTACTCAGATAAAGTGTAAATCTACGTAAACCAACAAAACAAAGCACATTCTGTCAGTCACTCCAACTCGCATTATTTTGGTAACATAACATGAGGCACTTTATAACAAACATTCACAGATGTGTACAACTACGATTTACATTCACTATCATCATTGGGATTGTCAGAGGAAAAGGGAAATAAATTGGTGATGTCTATCATTTTTCGTACTTCTCTACGAGTCCCTAAGGAACTACGCCAAAAATAGTAGGAGTAGAAATACTGTGTGTGTGGCATATAAAAATTACGCAACATAATGGAGAAATGGATACCTAAAATTGAACTGAATCGCCCCAAACTTCATTCATATTTATAAGTACAGATCACTGAAGCCATTGAACCTTTTTTGTTTTCTCCATGAATGCGATCAACCATCATGAATATTGTATTTATTATATTCGTTAGAATGAAGAAAAAGTTGGCTTTAATTTAGTAAAAAGCATTCATCCATCGAAGTATTATTGCTTCGTTCAAAATATTTTCCCTACGGTCTAGTATTCGTTGTTAACTAGTTTATTCCATTATCATGTTTATGCAAGAGATGAATGAATACACGCATCAATATAGCCTTCAAATTAAATATTACTTAATGAAATGATACTTCCATGCTGCATATGAAAAAACATGATGGCACTTGATGAGTGTCTGCATTTCGTGTGAATGCACATTACTTAATCAGGTAAAAGCTTAAAATATCATCATGCATTTATTCAACATGTGCTGGTAGTACATCCGTAATTGCCAATTCTAGCTTAATCGAAATGCTTTACCTCAGTTCCTTTTACAAACCCACGTAAGAATAAATAATGAGTAAAAGCAATGAAGAAATTGATGTAAAGACCTTTAAACCAACAAAAAATTATCTTTCAGCATCGCAATACATATGTCATCATTTTCTTCACGTGGCCGTGGCTGGCCTTTCCACCTTCGCCTGTTATTTTTTAAGCCTGTGCGAAGGTCCGCATAATTTCAAGATTTTGTGTATATTTAAGTAAAACATGCAATAATTTACACTTCCATGAAGGAAAGCAGGATTTTCAGTTTTAATGGAAGTACAAAACTGATGTTTCCTAGAATAAGAATGTTGATGATAAGAAGTTTTGAATAATCCTTTTCACTGAATTTTATTAGTGCCTTTTTGCCTCTGGCTAGAAATAAGAAACAGCTTGGCATATGTAGGCATATGAATGTTTATATGTCTACCACGGCAAATGACAGCATTATGTTGAATCCGTGGACGTATCTATGGTCTAGTGGAGGATGGAAGTGAAGTCAGAAATATGTCAGAAACGACGTAATATTTTACTCTTTATCTTGAAACCTTTTTACTTCTGTGCAGTATGGTAGGAGCCCTTGAATGAAATCATGACAATATGGTGGTCTGAGTCATAAGAATAGTCATATGAACACAACAGAACTATGTTTTAAAGAAGCAGTATCTTCGGAAAAGAATTTTTCCTGTTATAATTTTGCAATCTTCTACTATATCTGTGGGAAAAATTCGCATGGAAAGTGCAAACAACATGAAATGTCCCCTATAGGTTTTACGGATGTTTGCCATTTCACAATGTCAGAATTCGCATAACAGAAACATCACACAATACTTGCTTGGAAATCTTCTTTTGTGTGTCATCTTTTGAATTAGAAAAAATAAGAACCTAAAGGAGAATTGCGACAATGAAAGAAAATAAGGAGCAACATTCAGACCTTCCTTTACTAGATGCTAGAGCTACTCCAAACTTGACAATTCTTATGTGGAGTGTCGAGCCGAGCCTGCTTGTAATGATCTTTTCCCACTGCCATTGCACAATGTGTACCAGTAAACACCATTATATTGACGTATTGCAAAGAAATCAGTAGAAACAAGAGCATGTACAAAAGGCTACAACAATATTATTTATGAGAAAACAACAATATCATGCGATTCAATTGGAAAGTGTTACATTATACAGATGAGTATGATACGCGTTAGCTATAATGATGATGATATACGTGTGAGAAATGATTTGCACTCTGGACAAAGTAGGGAAAAGGTTGACGTTGGGTTTTGAGTGATATATGAAGTACCCCTGTGGGTAATGAGGTTTTATAGCTTTCTTAGAATATCCAAAAACTCGTTTTGTGTAAAAAAGACGCACAGAGATGTACATAACAAGAAAATATTTGGATACTCAAAGATTCAGCCATACACAGTGGTTGGAAAGCCATGAATCAACGACATGCCATTTTTATGTATCACGGTTTTAGAACATGAAAAGATAAGCTGATTGCAAAAAATTTCATGTCAAAATTCCATTCCTACTCCGAGATATAATTTTTTTAGATGCGGCAAGCGCCATGTTACGATTTTAAAAATCATTATATTTTTAAACTTCCAATCGTTTTTTAGCTCTCTTATTTTACCAGTTAGTGTCTCTCTCGGTTAAACGTACCAATTGAAAAGGAAAATTAGGCCTCTAACTCAAATCCTACTTGAATTATGGAAGTTAATTGATTTTTATACTTTATTTTTTTCTGGAGAAATAAAGGCAAAAATCGCCTAAGTTGAGAGTGCAAAGACCTTCTTAAGGGTCTGCGCTACAATCCCCGAAAATATGAAAGCCACAGCTCCCGGCAATTTTTTGCTAGGAACTCGGAAAGATATTCGAATAGTTACGGTTTTTTTCTCACCAGAGATGGACAAAATACCAAAATTTATTGCTCAATACAAAAATAATTTATAAGAAAACGTGATAAATTGTCTATTCATGTTTAAAACATTGATGGTTTATCCTCATGTAGCTTAAACTAATCAAATTTACGCGATTTTTATATTTAGCAATAAATTTTGGTATTTTGTCCATCTCTGGTGAGAAAAATAACCGTAACTAATCAAATAACTTTCCGAGGTCCTAGCAAAAATTGCCGGGAGCTGTGGCTTTCATATTTTCGGGGATTGTAGCGTTTAACAAGAGACACTAACTGGTAAAATAAGAGAGCATAAAAACGATGGAAGTTTTCGAAAATATAATGATTTTTAAAATCATAACCTGGCGCGTGCCACATCTGAAAAAATTTATATCTCGGAGTAGGAATGGAATTTTGAAATGGAAATTTTTTGCAATCGGCTTCTCTTTTCATGTTCTAAAACCGTGATACATAAAATGGCATGTCGTTGATTCATGGCTTTCAACCACTGTGAGCCATAGTCGCAGTATTTGACTTGACACACAGTATTATTATTTTTTATTAAAAAGAGTGCAAAGTTAGAAACGAAATTCAAGAATTGTCCATATTCCAGACCCACACAATATTATGGTTCAAAACCTAGTAATAAGAATTTCTAACATGAATTCACGAAAAATATAGTACTGCATAATGTATATACTACTTACTACTATTGAAAGCGTTAAACTATATAAAATATACGATTTCTGCGTTCTATCATTGGCCCGTTCCATTTTCCTCCATTTCACGGAGGAGCAGGAGCAGAAAAATGAAGATGCTCAGTTGAAGTTCCTATGATTAGCTTACTTTTGTTTCGCAATCTCAATCTTTCAAAAGAAAAGATGCCCATGAAGGGGTGAATTGTGTATAACAATAATAAATATAAAAAATATAAAGATAAGATCCACAGCAAAAAATAGGAAAAGCTGAGACGAAAAAAAATAAAAATTCGCAATCTTTCAACGTTAACCGAGTTTCAGTTTAACTTTGAGTTTCTATTCGTCATCCATTCTGTGAATATCACTTACCATGATATTTGCGTGTATTTTAAATTTAGAACTTTTAATTCCGAGTCACAACTGATGTCACACTGTGAGTATCAGATTCATGGAAATAAAAGCATAGTAATCCCTCCAAAGTAGTAAAACACTATCAGGATCATGATAAAAAAGGAACGGAGGAGGAGGAGGAACAGAAATATTTCTATTCCTATCTAGGTTCGCAAATGAGTCGTGATATAGTGAGCAGACTGCCGGAATCGTAATATTTACTTAGAGATTGAAAATCCAGAAAAAAAGCTTTTAAATTCAGCTCGCAATCACAATCAGCATTTTTTAACATTGTGCAGTAGAAATTGGGTTTACACTATTTTGAGAAAAACGTTTTGTTGTGAAACGCTGCAAGGCCAAACCAACGCATAATAGTTCTAAGACTCTGACGGAGATGTTAGCATGAATTCGAGAAAATAAAATCACGCTGACGCTCTTCTTCACACACTATCCGATCGTCATGAATGTAATGAAAAATCCACTTTTCCAGTGCTATTTTTTTGGCTTCACTTTCACTCATCCACGTTATTAGCTAGATCACGTCACGTCCCTTCCAGGCGATTTGAAGCAATGCTATAGTGCATTTATGGATCATGTTACGAGCACTATGCTATGAAAAAACACCAAAAGGGTACAGAGTACATTTTTGCTAAAGAAAGAACAAACATCCCATAAGCATGAAGAAGAAGCCTGATACTGATTCATAGAGAGCTAATGTCGTGTCATCCAGACAACATAACAGGAAGAAACACCCACTGGCTAAGGTATACTTGGTTGCAGGCTGCAACAATTCAAGTTGTGTAAACATAAATTCTCACATTCTTCCTGAACTTGGACATTTTGGAATTTACACAGCTCAAAAGTCAGTATATGACAATCAGAAACATTATCATGTTACCAGCAATCCGTGTAGTGGAAAATTGCTTATTCCAAAAACTCTAACACATATGCAAACTAACATATTACGTAGAGGCAAAACTTTGTCAAAATCAAATTGCAACATAAAAAGCTATTTTAAAAATTGCAAGAAAAATATTCAATCGAAAATTCTCAATAGTACCCTTCGGCGAGACAGGACGAACTGAATCTGACACATTCTGCCAAGTTTGTATTTTTGCATAATGTCATGCAGAGTTGATGCTTTTTAACATAACTTGTAAGTATCTCTTCATGTACGTACTATTTAGGGTATTAGTGAGAAAACACTTTCAACTTCTCACTCCGTTGGAATTGGAAACTTTTTCCGAAGTCAACTCGAATTGGGTACCCAAACTATGAACTATACTAGCTTCATACATGCCAAGGGTAGAGTAAGAGGTAGATCTGTAATAGCAGGTCGATTGTTGGCACGTTGTTGGCGATTCTTGAATAGCGATGCGACACGTTACATTTTTTATACTATTGGCAGTCTTCTTAACGTGACAAGAATACTTTCCTATTGACAAGTTGGGTTAAGGTCATGATTTCAACAAACCCGAGTTCAAAATGAAAAAGTCTCGACTTTTAAAAAACTAAGAACGTTTCAAAATACGAGAGCTACCATTTATCTGGTTCAGAATGCCCTTGATAGGATGTCGGACTTCAGACACTGGAAAAAGAAAGTTTTCATTTAGGCAGATTCCCTAACCATATGTAGGTGGTCAAGAAAGTAAATAAATCATACTTTAAAATCACAACTAAGAATATTTGTAACTGTTCCACATGAAAATAGAACAATTATGGCATTTTATTCTGCGGGCAAGCTACGCATAATATGGCATACAGTTGAATTGCTCATTCCATGGAAAACCTAATTTGCAGTTGTTTCATTTCCAATTGAAAAATTGTTGGAAAGTTGGAAATGAGGCTAATAAAACGCTTTCTAAAGTGTTTCGCAGACCCCTAATTCACACTTGAGTGGCAACAAAGCAAATTCCAAACCGAAATTCAATTCTGGTGTGACTCATAATCGTAAACAGGTGAAAGGTTTATGAAGCGAAAATATAATTCTCTCTGTTCTCTAGAATTGTTCATTATGGAAAATGGCAAATTCTCTTATAGTATAAACCTACAAACCTACTTTGAAGTTTCGGCTGGACTGAAAAATAATCAACATCAAACATCAACGATCCATATTAAGCACCGCCATTCATGAAAATAGTAGTACTATTAACACAGTTCCAGTCGGTTAAGTTCATTCTCCCATCTAGTTCTCGACTATCAACAACAATCAAATTTTCGATATTCAATATTAGATGAGGAACAAAGAACGTGTGGATGGATAAAATTGAAGCGTTTTACCTTATCCCCGTTCCAGTTCCAAATATGTACTTATCTTCTGGTCGAATATGCATATTCCTGCAATGAGAATCCTGAAATGAAGTGGTTAAACATGACATCTGCATCTACATGCATTTTCTACAATGAATTTTGCATGAGGATTTTATGTACAAAGAGATGTACATAACCTGTTTTTGAGGGATATTTTATCCAACTTCACGGCGGCAACTCAGATAAAAACATGCAACAAGGAAAGTGACTTGTCCACTTATATTTTATGCACAATGCAACGTGAATGAATGTGACATGAAAAGCGTTTTTGGTGTTGTGTTCCAATCCGTTGTGAATTTAGTTATTTTCTGACGCCTGACACACCAGCTGAAAATTTATGTTTCGATAAGGAAAGGCATATATTCAGTTTATTTACCTTTTGAAAGTCGAAAGTTGACGTTGACTTGATCAAAAAAGCTGAATTTTGGAACAATTTTCTTCCGAACTGTCAACAAGGGTGGATTGGCAGGAATATTCAGTTCTTAGCGGAAGAATATCTCCATGCAGTGACTGTTTGTTCCAATTGTCATTATCATAATGCCAGCTGTAACAACAATTGATGAGATGGAGATGGACGTGGTGTTTGAGAACGAATCATCCCTTCAATCATTGAAGTCTGGGAGGTCAGCGGAAGAAATTGAGGAAATTTTAGTAGCTGCAAAACTGGATAGACTTGACCTTCAACCGGTCTCTCAGGTACAATTATTGATTGACTCAAGTTATTTTCAACTCTTCCATTAAATGAATGATAAGATACGCCGACGGTGATGGAAATATTTTTATTTCATGACTTAGGAAATTCTATTCGATTCTAAATTTTCAACGACAGAGTTTCGCTATATCCAGCTGGATAAAGACATGCTTCAAACCATAGAAGTAGGCCAAGTGTAAGTTAAACCTTTTTGTAATGCTTTTGAATCATGGAACATCCTTGTGTTCAAGTTCGAAGCAATTCAATTAGCTTTTGCTGATTTGCTGGAGGGTTTCTAATATTTACACGATTGTATTTGTATTTACAGGCTGGTTTTCAGGGGCGATGAACATGATGCTGCAGTTTTGTGTACGGATTCTGAAACCTTTGAAATCAAGGAGGCTGAGACAACCAATTCGCTCTTGGTGTTTAAAGATTTGCAAATGCCTGATGTCAAGTCTCCAACAGGATCCACTGGCTCATCGAAATCTCCGGGTAGCTCAGCAAACACGTCATTAAACACTTCTGATTTAAACGACAGCACCATACAGGATGAAAACTTGTTGCCCACTCCAGCAGTAAAATCTCGAATGGTAAGTCTACACCTCTACACTGTTTACATTGCGAAGCAGTTTGTTTAAGCAATTGTTTGATATCGTTTTTCGTTAGCTGTTTGAATTATAATTATTGTGAGTCAGCTTTTGTTTGATTAAAATCCTTGATACAGATCATTGACGTGGCACATTCATACCTAGAAGTGAAGAGGATGCGTCCTAACATGTCAAAAATTAGGAGGCTCCTTCGAGGCTCTGAGTATGATGGAAAAACGGTAAACTAAACCAAAATGGCAAGAATATTGAATGTCTTGCAAAATTTCATTACCTTTTAGCAAATAAAAGGTTGCCCATAATCCATCAATAAAATGAGCTGAGATGCCTTCGGTCGTCAGTCCAGTAAAGGGCTTATATTGAGATTTCAAATGGCCGTGACCGTATTTTCATTTATGTACTCGTTTTATTTTCTGTAGAGTATGGAAGAAAGACGCCATGAGAGCTCTGTGACATTGAACATGCTTCTGGAGAAAGTACCAGCAAGCAGAGAGGAAATCGTAAAACATTTGGAGGAAATCCGAGTTGTAGACATCAATGGTATGCTAGCACTTACAATTTGCAGTGTGAGAAAAGAGAAAGTAGCAGCTAGGGAAAGACAAGTAGAAAAAACGGAAGCAGAATGAATAGCCTACTACGTATCTGTATGCATGACTGTAATAGTAACAATGCATTTTATGGTAGAATTTAGAATACCGACCATAAAATAAGGAAGGACAAATCTTTTATGCATAAGATTCTGTTTTTATAGTAAATATTTTTTCAATCTTGGAAAAGTATTGTTTGGTTACGAAACCCCATATGTGTTGAATATATTCATTTGTTTGATTGAATAGTAGGTACCTTGGTGTACGTTTTGCTATCCTTTTCACCCTTACAAGACATGGAATGATGATTTTGCCGGTAATGAGGTTTTATGGTATATGCAGGAAACTTGCGGCTTGTTGAGAGCGATTACTTGTTTCGGATTTTTTCACAAGTATTGAACTGCGTTGATGAAAACTCTTGGAGTTCCACACAAATTGAGAAAGATGTTGTTGTTGCGACGTTGTCCTCCCTCGTACTACCTTTCTTTGTGGAGAAAGTTTTTGAATGGTTTTTTGTGCCGTTTGAGGGTAAGTGCAAAGTTGAGATCAATCATTTTAAATGAATGAAGTAACGAAGTATTGTTCTAACTTATATTAGAAGTGAGTTCATTTATACAATTTTAGAGGCAGGTGCAAGCTCATCCAAAGTAAAATACACCTACCAAGAAAATACTGTTTGTCGATTCGTTGGAGAAACGTTGCTAAAATCCATGGGAAAATTTAATCTGCGTGAGTTCATGAAAGTTTGGCAAGAAAGTGTGCCTGAAGGTAAGAGAATTGCGGAATATTATCATTATTATTTTATTCATTATGTCTCCTTTTGTAGTATAAATAGTTGATTAGTGTTGTTTTTGCTTTTGAGTGCTTAAGAATATAACCAGTAGTTAGTTTACATTAACTGTAGATAGAATTTGCATTTATGAAATGAAAACAGACTAATGGGGTCTAGTCGTCCGCATGGTGGCTCATTGATTTGATGCAAATGAAACTTTGCGTTGACGGTATTATGGGTAGTGAAGACGGACGAACTCAGAAACAGTCTAGTTGTGCTATGCTTTAAAATTTTAATCAAAAGTTGATGATTGTTTGTCGGTAACACCTTTCTTTTGTGTTGTGACGAGAACGCTTTCTCAATCTGTCAACCTTAATTTAATTATAGGTCTGAAAGTTAGCCCGAATCAATTAAGTGGTATTGCTGTTTATGATGAAGATTGCTCGCCACCTGTCATCTGGCATTTTCCAGAGGACAACCTTCCAGAAACTTTCACGGATCGATTAGCATTACTGTTCGAAACGAAAGCAAGATGGAAGTTAAATGAAATATCGCCTTTTACAGAAGTATTTTCACCGCCCTCACAAAATGTAGGAAATTTATTAACAAAGTATGCCAGAAGTACAACTGTTAACGGAGTAAAGTACTACTTTTCTAAGCATGGAAAATAAACAATTCAAAAAATAATTTATCATAAAATATTCAAAGAAACCGGTTTTCTCAAGTAAAATAATTTTTATCTGTATAATATTTTAGCACATTTGTATTTTGTAAGGATTAGAAAATAGAACAGTATTGACAATTTAGATAAATTACTTACTTGTTTGTAGCTGTTTTAGTTTTAGTAAAGATATGATTATACTGTGAGTACAAGAGTTAGAGTTGGAAGTTTTAACATTACCTCAATTATCTGTGTTAGTTTAAGATTGTATTTTATGTAACATCAAGTCATTATTAAACTGGAGTACATGTAAATCCACATAAAGCGAATCCTTATGCATGTAGTTTTGCGAACAGTCATCATTGGTTTCTTTTTGGTACGGACTAACATCTTTCACATCTTATAGATACATATAGTAGATAAAACTTTGCACTTATTAATTAAACACCCGTAGTCTGACAACGGTATGTATACGATGGTAATACTACACTATGGAGCACAATTAAATTATTATTAGGTAGTACATTTGACATTTACTTGTAATAACGTTACTGTAAGAAGTGTAAGCTGAAGACCAAGAGAATATGAATGAGGGCCAAAACACTTATGTATACCACTGCACGATATGGAGAAAGCACAGTTGTGTGCAAGTTACCCCAATAAGTAGTCTTCGCTTTCACTTTAGTACGTAGCATTGGTCTCAAACAAATGTTGCGTTTACACGTTTGACTATAAGTTAATGCTAATGCAAAAACCTGAAATAACTTGATTATATTCAATGTACGCTTATTGTTAGTACCAAGACATCACAATAACTTCATGGCCGATGTCGTAATATAAGCCTTTAATTGGTTGTTGATACTTCTTGATCAACTAGTAGTTCTATTTTAAACTCTGCTAGCCAGTTATTCTAGATACTATACAACCACCTAAGTGTATATACGATATATGAAACATTTTCGTTAAATCACTGTTATGCAGTGTCTCCTAGCTAATTGTTTCTAAACATCATCATACTAACTACGCAGTACCATCTGAAAAACTAAAATTAGAACTAATTGGGTAAAACATGTTCCTTCAATATGAATACAGACGAATCTAATAAAACCGAGACTGCTTGTGCATTCGAAAGCTATACATAAATACATACGTCGTTTTCATCATTGATTCCTCAGACTAACAGCTCTTCAGTTCCAATTTTTAATAGACCTTGCAATAGTAATTCAGCAAGTCAACGACCGTTCGTATATGCTAGCTTACTAATTTAGTATATTTTTATGAAACATCGATAAGGAGGTAGTGAACGTCACCGCTCATTACGTATTTAACTTACATTAATACTAGTTGAATCTCGATTTATATAAAAGTATCAATGCAAACTTTTCCAGTATAACTGTTTCAAAATTATGTCATGTCCAAAGAATTTCATATTATGGTATTTGAAGAAAATGTGATTGGTAAACGGAACAGACATCCCCGATGTAAAATTCATTTAGAGTGAGCACGGAAGCAGGTATTTTCGATTCTATTTGTATTTCCTACATTACAACCCATCATCTTCTTCATTAATTGGCATACCCTGCAAACTCACACTTACTAGTAGGTACTATTATCGATTTCATCTAAACTCTGATTTCGGGTTGGTATATAAATATACACTTTAGAACTAGGATATATGCTATCAGTTTTCCTTCAACAAACAGCAAAGTAGACAGTAGAGTATTGGAACTATGAATACTGGTGATTTGAATGATTGATCTACACAGGAGTACACTGTGGTTGTCATGCAGGATATGACTTACAAGATGCGTTGGACTTGGACCTTTGACTTTGATATGATTCCGATTCCTCTCTAATGGTAGATGGCACATGGACCTTTCGGCAATCCACAGCCGCTACTCCTTTTTTATTTTGAAGTGCAACACAACAGTGAGCTGGACACACATTTGGGTTCCCATGAACGTGGTGACACGAGTGATATGAGCAACACCCTGTTGGGGATGACGCGATGGATGCTGATGCAGACGACATCAAAGCCAATGGACATCCGCTAACAATTCCACTTCCTTTACCACCACCACAGGACAAACATCCATCGAACTTGTGCCAATCACAATGTTCGCTATACAAACTCATTGCCTAGACGGACGGTGTTGAAGATTGGCCGCTACGGTTGGACCGATTGAAGATGGTACGTGATGAGTGACAGTGGACACTGGGACCAATGTTATCTGCTGAACACCGAATGGAGCTGTAGCCGCTGGAAGATGGGGAGTACGATACCACAGCATGAACTCCGTTTTGACTGTTAGCAGCGAAATGATGATGATGGTGATGATTTGCATTGTTTCGTGTCATTTCTTGCAAGCAAATTTCCTGCGGCTCGCCGCGAGACCCGTTAGAGTTGACTAGCAGCGAATGTGTGGTGGTGGTTTGGAGCATGGTGATTTCGAGGTCGGCAGACTGGGCTTGTTGCGTGCTGTTCGTCGCCAGATGGATGAGGATCACGACGGAACGTCATGCGAATCTGTAAGATAAAAAAGAGGGTTTTATAGTATAAGTGCCTAAACTACTACATAGTATTAATGTCCACTAAACTCGAATGTAAATGCAACTTGTTGGGAATACAGTCGGTCAATAATGCCTCAGTCAAGTATAAGTCGAAGATGACCTATCGATTCATTCCAAAGTGCTTGTATAATTTATGTCTTCCTTAGGGAATCCTTTTTTTAGCTTTCTCCTGCTTTCGATTTTTGTTTTCCACATCAAAGCATTCATAGTTAGCACCAACCAAAGACCACGTCCCACATATTCCACCTCTTTCATTTCAATAAAAGTAAATCCCCTAACATTGGTATTTAAGTAGTTTCATAAGAACGGTCGGGGTCGAATTTATGAAGCCAAATGTGAGACTGTGAAAACAGTCTCCCGTTCGTGCTAAGCATCCTAAGAGTATCAAAAGTGGGAAAATAGAACAAGAATTGCTACTTCATTTAGACCACATCCTTTTTCTGCTAACAAAAGGGTAAAGAACACAATTCAACGAATAAACTTTTCCTTCTCTGTCCGAAATAATTTATTCATGAAGAGATACCAGCTCGTGTAGACTTCAATGATGTCTGGCTTTGTTCTCGGAGTCTCCTGATTACCCAGGCAAAAGTGTGGGTGACACGTGACACAATGTACGCATTCATAGGTCTTAGGTTTTAAAACCAAGTATTAACTAACAACGTAAATTATGCATAATCGGTATTTAGACATTATAGCTGCTTTTACATTCCTACTTTCTTTCTGTTTCTGAGATCCTTTAATAAATTCTCAATGAGCTCTTGAGATTAACGCCAAAAAGTGTCCCCCTTTTATATAAATTCCCAAATTTCAAGGGCATACTACAAACTAACAAATACAACAATTCGAAGGTAGGAATAGAGCTAAACTTTTTCATTTGAAACAAACAAATTTAAAGATATAAAAACTAAAAACAGTATAATGAATGTTCCGTGTAGTTCAGTTCCATTCATTCTCACATGATTATGCAAATTCTTGTTATTCAAGCTGGAAAGTCTCAGAAAGAGAAAAAGACTACTGTTTGAAAGATGCAAAAAAACATAACCTTCTGCAGTTTCAGTACGGAGGCGAAAATTGAAATGAGTTTAATTAAACAAAGGCGAACTCCTCGGCGTATACCTATGCTGCAGTGTAAGTATTTAACTGTCAGTGATATTGCAATGCTATGTCCCATGAGTTTATTGACTTTGTAAACTGTATCCTATGTTTTCCAACCTCACCGGAAGCTCTTTTATTTGAAAATTTCTGTAATAGCTTAAATACGTATTCAATCAAACATTCATTCTCCTTTGACTTTCTGGCTTCCTACGCTAAGTATCTCAGCATTCCTAGTCGAACTTTAAAACTTCTTGACATTCCAATAAAGGATTTATGAATAGAACAGAAAATTATACTAAAACATTTCAACGTGACTTTGACATTGTAGAGAAGGACACTTTGAGTGACGATGGGAGTTTGAAGGCATTTAAATTTTAACCAAAGCACTTTAAACAAATCGATATAGCCAGTTTTGTAGCAAATTTAATTAGCTACATAAACATATAAAGAAAAAAGAGTGAAGACCAATTATGGCTTTGGGGCCAAGCATTTTATTCACACCTATCATGAGGTTTGCGTCGGAAGACTTCGCAACTTCCGATGACGTTTTTCTCTTAGAGGTTTTGGAACTTGGAAAGTATCTTGGGCTCTTTAGGCAGAGGGTATTTAGTGACCTTTACGCAGTGCCAGAATTTTTCGATTTGGCGCATGGGCTTGAAGGTGGCTTTCGTGTTCATTCACAAAAGACACATTTTCTTGTAAAAATGCTAACAAGTTCTTTTGATAAAGAATCGAAGCCAAATCTGACCAAAAGACGCCAAGTATCTGTACGTTGTGCTCCGTGGTGTTGGAATCAGAATCGTCATCAACCAATGCTGCAAGTAATATATCGCGGCAATGGGCCCGAGATATTAAGGCTTTCAAACGGTCCCAAATGGGTACATAAGCTGTAAAACCAGGCGTTTCGTAAAAAATTTAGACGAATGTTTTATTTTCTTTGATGTAGGCTCTAGCTTAGAGTCCGTTCTTTGAAACTATTGTGAGCTAGTGTCTGGGAAGGGTCTTGGTTATCGTACCTTTCATTGTCTGTTGACAATATTTCTTAACAATTTTTCAATGGCGCGCGTTTCGTTTAGCGGTCCCTGATGAAAACTGGTTGCTTGGATGAGCTCTTCTCTGTTTGGATACAAACCCCCATTTTCTAGCTTGATGTTCCATCGAAGCAAATTATTTAATTCAATGTTTTTTCTTCGCTGGTCTCTCTTCTGATACACGTTATTATGGCCTTCTTTGGGCGTTACGGCTTGACTATCCACCGGATTCTAAGAGGCATATTATCGTATTTTAAATCCTCCTATTTTAAGAACAGCGATGCCTTTTACTTTGTCGTCTTTTAGCTCGATTTTGTACTCTGCGCGACAACTCTTGTGAAAGCCTGACTAAAACGAAATTCGAGGTCAAAAATGGTCTCATTATTTTCTCTTAACTGAGTTTTTGTAGCTAATTAAATTTGCTACAAAACTATATCCGATTTAAACGACGCCGACTTGTACTATACCATGTCCTCATTACAACATGTTTTGAGTTTTTGGGAAAATGAAAACACTCAAATCAATGTTGGTAATCAGTTGTCCGTGAGCATCTTTTAGGAACACGTACAATTGTTTGCTTGTCCTTTTGTAATTAATTCAACTTGCAAAATGCAAATATACTCCTGCTTACTTATTTCATTTTGAATGAAATTCAAGAAAATCTTTTCTGATAATTTGCATTTTATGTGATGTGCTTGTTAATAATTAGTGCCCATTCGACAGCGATTCTTTATCTAAAGACTATTTGCATGAATTCATATGTTTACACCATGTCGTGTTCTTGCGTAATGTTCACAAATAAGCTATTGTTAAGACGGAGAAAGCATCCTATCTGTCCCTAGTCAGTTTCCTTACGGCACACACGTGTAAAAAAGTAATTAGAAGCAACGCAAACAGGAAGAATCTCGGACAGCTAAGCATGGGAGTTTTGCAATAAAAATAAATAAACAATGCTGCTATTTGAAAGAGATTACGAATGAACGACCTTGAAAAATAATGAGCTTACACTTCAGGATCATTTCTAATACTGCGCAGTTAGTTGACACCAACAGTTTCTAGAGGTCATTTAAGCGAACGGATTACACGGAACCGTGATCACATCATGTATGAAAAACAACGTTACATCATTAACTTCCCACTATCGAAAAAATGACACGCCATCACTTTTTGTAAAGGACTCATTTCCTTGGATTGAAATATGATCTGTTGTCAATTCTATCTTGTCTGAAAGCACATCAACTTGCTTCGAGTTACATGGAATAAGTGGGCCGAAGTCACGACTCAGCCAACTGACCGGTGGTGATCATTTCTGTTTAGTTATATATATGTGAGCAACGGTTTTGGTACCGGATGATCATGACAGCAAGAAATATAAGTTGTTCAGTTGCAACTTTTCCGAATATACCTAGTTGATTTAATGAGGCTAACAGCAACATGACCTAATCACGTGTAAGATATTATCAATGTACAGTACTCGAGCTTTCTTTCTGGCGTTCTGGAAATCAATGAGAAGCTTAATGAGACAGAATGGGTGAAAGATACATCAACTTTACTTTCACTTTACGTAATCAAGAATTTTTTTCATTTATCTCTTTCACCACAACATCAACTATCAATTACCAAGTTATCCTTGAGTGAAAGCATCCCGTTGTTCAAAATAATCATGGGGAAAGTAAGACTTATAATGAAGTGGATATGTTTTTTGTTGTTCGAGTCACAGTATAAAAAGGTTTTTTTTTGTCAGTTGGTGTTGCACAAGTTGGAGGAACTACATTACATTATCATTTAATCCCTTGGTGGTGCCTTACCTTGAATTGTTGTCTACTCCGAAGAGCCCTTGTTGGGTGTCTTATGAGATCCGTTACACTTCTCCGGAAGTTCTTGCTCAGCAAGCAGTAAAGTAATGGGTTGACAGCCGAGTTCACATGGCCAAGAAGGAGAGTGAATGGGATTAGAGAGGTGGCTATATTGACTAGCTTTTCATCAATGTCATCTTCGCCCGCCGATCCATCTCTTCCTCCCTCATCTGCTTTTGAGCTGAGGTCGAGAAAAAGAGAAAGAACGCTGTACGGCAGCCAACAAAATGCAAAAACTAGGGCCAACACCAGCAAAATCTTGGCTACTCTCCGTCTCTCTCGAATCAATCTCCCTCCGGCTGAGGATACCTGGAAACGGAACAAACATAGAAAAAGTATTAAGTGTTTTTCAACCTACATGTACGCGTAGTAATGCAATACTTACATACTTTCATAACAGCGTAGATACATTCATTCCAAAGCAAAAGGTATTTAGGTATATCGTATATTTTCACAAATGTAATTAAAGTTTTCAGCATTTGGATACCAGAAAACTTGACCATAGCAAGAACGACAATGTATGTTGCATGTAGGTAAGTTAATACTGGACAGTAATAAATCACTTTTAGACAAAGTCAGTTCTTATCTTCTTCAGTACGTCGTAGCGTTCGTGGTCAGAAAGGTAGAGTCCTACAACCAAAAAATACTCACCAGCCAAATGCTGGTCTACTCTAGTAATGCTTTTAAGTGGTGTTATGTAAGATTCTCGAGTAACATAAGAAGCTTAGAAAATACTGAAGCAACCATATTCCATTACATTTAGCTCTATAGCTCTTTTGCCAGTTGAATTCTAATTCTAAGCTGCTCCATAATTGCATTAGTGACCACCCACTGCCAGCAATTTAGTTTCGCTTTATAGTTTTCAACTAATTATATAGCAGCGTTGTGAAGCTGTGTTGCTTCATCAAATCGTAATAAAGCAGTGGTAATTCCAATTATAGCTTGCTTTGTCCTAAATACAACTTGTTAAGTAGACTTCATCTACTAGCCCAGTTCTAAGTACTCTCATGGGGTGAGTCTAACACAGGATCATTTACCATTAAGCCCTCAGACAGACAATGGGACTGAATACAGATGGAAATGGATACAAATGAAGAATGCAAATGTGAGCTGAAAAACTTGTGGCAGGGTGTGTGATATCCATTTGAAGTGTGCTCTTGGGTAGTGTCCAATGCTTTAAGAAACAAATTCAATTACGTTGTCCCCGTAGAAAAAGAAACTCAAAGTAAACCCAAAACCAAAGGGTTAAATTTATCTAAAAAGTTTGACCATTTCTCACTCCAACGCATTACGTCGAAATGACAAACAAAATATACTGCTTATAATCTTATACACAATCAAAGGTGCTTCTTCAAAAGTCAAGAAGTAAAGCTACGCAAAAGTCAGGGACATAATAATTCAATAGGTAGTAGAGAGACCCCAGTACAGGTAATGGCACTTGTGTGTTGTTGGAATTCTCTACTTGGGCATAATGGCGTATGTTTAAAAACAAATAACTTTTCCGAGTGTATCATTAATTTGATTTAAGGCTTTGAAAGTATTATCTTGTTCTCGAACGTCTCTTGTTCAACCTCCTTGAGACTGGAGAGTGCACTTCTTGGAGCAGATTACAGTGCTATAGTAGGTAACCAGTGAAAAGAAAACGAATTGCAGGAAAAAAGAATAACGACAGAGCAAGAATCCTTCTTTTCGTCCCCCACCCCATTGATAAAAGCCTTATCACTATGAATAATACATATAACCTTCAAATGCCTAATACTCCAAGTCAAGGGTACGATTTGGAATAGTTTGGTTGCAAGCTTTTTTCAAAATTGTTATACAACATTGAGGCTCGAACATTTTTTCCCGAAAAAATAGTTGGGAGGCTCGATCTTGTGAAGCCCCCTCACTACACGACCTACAGCAACTATGTGCAACTTTTTGCTCATTTTCATAATGTAAAACTCCAGAACTTGCTAGATCGGTTTACATGATCTACACTCTATAGATCCATGAACTTCTACGAAGGTACATGTATGAGTGGAGCAGAGCTTAGTAACAACAAAAGCACGTAGTAAATTACGTTTCTCTCGCTGTCTTTTTTCTCCATTCAAGAGAAAGTGGACTTTTGGCTTTGTTACAAGGATTGGAGACTTGCCAAAATTGTTTTTTCTCTCTGTCTAGTTAGTACAGAAAAAAGAACAAAAACGCCTGTTACGAACATTCCATTACTCGCCCATTTCCGCACAAGTTGTAATCTGTGATTTTCAACGTCTATACAAAACTAAACTACACCCGTTTATTTGCACTTACACCCACAGCCACCTAAAAGACCCTCGTTTTGAACTAGAAGAGTAATTAGATTACTCTCTGCTTTCTCCATGAACTGACATGGTGAAAGCGGAATTCTCTCCATTTACATTTATATCGAGGGGAAAGTCGTTATAAAAATAATAATTATCCCCATAACTTTTCGACCTCCACTATCTCACATTTTCCCCCGCCGACGAGACAAAGTTTCCCTTAAAATGAGAGAAGAAAAGCGCCGGTTAAAGTATCCGTTTTTATTTCTATCTCATATTATGCTTTCCCTATGCACCGATCTTTCTAATCTAAAGGGCTTCCTAACGGTGATTAGGATATCGGCAAAACAACATTTAAGCCATGCGTTTTGTAAAGACAGTGTACACCAATGTGATAAAAATTGAAGAAGAACATGCAATAGAAAATGTTCCTTTTATTGTTACGCATCAATCCATGGACATTTTTAAGACACTCGTCACGTTTTGGCGTTAAGGCGAATTTAAAAAACCACTATAGAATTCAGAAGCAACGTGACAACATTGTAATCATCATCATCATCACCATATGATCTTGCCTCCGTGCTCTGAAACTGATAATGGATAATATTGAGATGTTAGCATTCGATACATAATGCATACGTATCACGCGAGGAGATGGTATCACGCTACAATTTCATGATGCGGAGCAAACACCGCGTGCTACTTTCACAAAAGAGTCGGTTAAGAATGAAATGAGGATCACTTTTTTTGTATGTTCTCCAATATCTCCACCAATAGCATCTGCTTTTAGACGAGAAGAGACTGAAAAATTCCGTTTACCCAAGTTGAATATTTGAGCACGTGAACGTGATGCTGGTTTTCTTCTGCATTATTTTGTGGGTAATGCATGTCGCATAAAATTTGATAATATGGTTTTAGATCCTCGTGTGAGTTAAGAAAAATTGTGTATATGCAACTTCTGTTTTCTTAGTCAGTCACTGGAACGTTTTCTTTGTCCTTAACGATCCGAATGTAGCGTAGAACAAGCCGTGCATGAAATAATCATCTCGAAAACAATATGTGGTTTCCACAACGTCATTTCCTTTCTTGTTCACTATCCTTATGGTCTGTTTGGAGAGGAATGGGCAAATAAAAAGGAGAGAATGACGGAAAGAAATTACATTAGAGCTTAATTAATGTCTTTACAATCCCACTATTTCCCATTTAGGTTGTTCTACTAATTGTCCATTTTTATCCCATTTTACACAATGGTGACTACAAATAATGATGACAAGCTGTTATGAGAAGGAGACGGTGAAAGCTTTCATCATTTTTTCAACGAATTCTTAGTGTACGACAGCGACATGTTGATATTTTGTCTAAGAAAAATTTGCAGAGCAACAATGGAAAAATACACATTTGTATTAGTTTTACAGTTCCGAATTGAAAATTAAGTTGTCACCCAAACGAACCTTTCAGAAGTTCCATTCATCCTTCTCAAAACTTTTTATGGTGAATATGACATAAACAGAAGGTAACTAACTTCAAAGACAAAACAATTCCCAAGAATTACAATTGTGTGGGCTAGTGGTAAGGTGGAAAATTACAAACTATGTGCCTAGGTCGGATTCATTAAATTACTGTATATGTGGTTTGGGGCATGTTGCACAACAATTTGTTTCTCTTTTTGCTGGCACATTTGGAAAGAAACAACCCAAAGTCGCGAATCTTGCCACGGAATGGACGATGCGATTGGAATTAACTGCTTAAAACTCAATAATTTGTAATGGTATGTAGTTTGGTACACATTCGATTTTGGGATCCTTTAATACGATACAAATTCCTGTGAGTTTTCAATTTCCAACTAAAAGTGTTTTCATCTAGCTGCATACATTTCTCATTCGCATAATTGAATACAAGAAACATTATTTCGAACATGTTCTCACTCGTTCAAACAACCGTTTCTTGGTACTTGAAAACTTGGAAGCGTAACCAAGAAATCATTCCGTTTCTTTCTGCTCGGTTCGATGATGTTTAGTGGAATATAAACGGTCATGATCTACTAAACAAAAACTGTTAGAGTGAAACATAAAAAGGAATGGGAGCTGAAGAGGGCCTCCACAAAGAATCAAAGATTTTCGCGACGTTTTTTTCAATCGCTTTAAAAGAGCCTACACGAAAGGAGAAGTAAAATCGGTTCAATAAAATGTTCTTGAGTTGTTTTATCTTGTATGTCTTTCATCTGGTATCAATATATTTGTAGCAATCGTGTTCTTTCCCTCTTCAAAGAATCATTGTTTTTCTCAGCCTTTTACTTGTGATGTCTCCTTTGAAATTATTGTGATTCTTTTCACACGATAAGATGATAACTTGATAACAGCCAAAGCCAAGCATTAGTTGGTTACACACTACGAAAAACAAGAAAACTTTTACTCCGCCTCTGTAGTAACCAAACAGCATATATTTGATTGTTAAAGTACGTCATCATGCGCATTAAATGGGCGTTCAAAGGACCGGAGCGGAGGCCTTGCGAATCGCATAAATGGGTAGTGAAAGTGTTTTGCGTTGTTTATACACGAGAAAGGAAATGGGAACGCATTCAACCAATTTACACACACGCTGAGTGTGTGAGTACTTTCCTTTTAACATCCTTGAATTGGAGTGCTAAATGGCAAACTGGATGACTAACTATGCTTTCTCGCTTTCAAAGTAGGCTCTCATCTCCGTGGCTTGTAAAATTACTTGCTTAGTTACATGTTATAAATAGAGTTGGAGGCTTCCACGCGTTCCTAACTGAAATATAATGCTGAAATATCCTTCAGCTCATGTAATCTATAGGCGAATGTGGCTTTTGAGTGTTGAGTTCATGCACTCCGTTTACTCCCAGATTTATAATAGAATACACTTAATATCATGGCAATTTGTATCCGAAAGACTTCGCCTAAAATCCTCATATTTGAAATTCAAAACTGGGTTGCATGTTGCATAATCTCATTTTAATGCCACTCCGCCGTCTCTTAAAACAAATGAAATTATCACACCAGACATGGCATGCTATTTTTAAAATAATGCCTCAAAACACCTGCAAGATGATAGGTTCTTTTGTTTAAAACAGCTCGTGTCCCTTTGCAGTACCTCCCATTATCAAAATTACTATTTTGGTAGAAATCCATTGTTTGATGGATAGTATTGCGTAGGAAGGTAGCCAAGTCAGACGGTTCTTTTAATCTGAAAATTTCCACATCCTCGCCTTGAGATGACGCGAGCAATCACTTATGAATCTTGACATAAGGCACCTAAGGATAATGTTTATGTACAAGAATGAGTATAGCACTTTAAGACATATTGTGACAATCTGACAATGACATACTCGCTTTGTGACACTGTAACCCTTTCAGCAATAGACAGACACGGAATGGCAACATTCATCATTAAACAAACAATTAATAATGGCAACTCTTTCATCTTCGCATGGAATGGACTTTTATTCTGACATCGTACATCCTACTGTACCCCTCTTTTTGTAACTATTTCTAGAAATTCGTGAAAAGATGAGCTACGTCTTTGTGTAAGCTATTTTAAGATCGTTCTTAAATTATCCGATGTAAAAATACTTTTTTTATGTTCGAATAGAGCCAGCAAATCGAGTCTGTTCAAATAATACACTTTCCTGTACTATTGAGATACTAACCACTCCTAAGAATTCGCTATTTCAATTAAAATCTGTCCAAAATTCAAGGACAGTCTTGAAATGTAAGCTAACGCGTTATCCATCAACATAATGTAGTCGCGCAAGCGCAATCTGTTTTTTTGAATAATCAAAACCCATTCGTTATAATAATACTCTAAATGGAGCACTAAAGCGACTACTCTGAGTTTCGGCCATGGCCAACAAACGGCGATTTTACTACTGGTATTTTGCATTACAAGAGCCAGCCAGGCCTACATCAATTTTTAGAAATAAAATGAGTCTTCTCAACCTATCTACGCTAGAGGCCAAAATGGCTCATAATAGCACTTATTATTATGCCTTCATAATAATATTAGCGCGTTTTCTACGAAAAGACTAAGCGCAATATTATTTTATGTTTGTTTTGTCGAACAAGAGAATTCGATCAAGCATCCCGTTTACTACCAACAAAAATGTCCATTAATACCAGTTTGCTATGATAATATGGCTTCGTTTGCCGTTACTATTTATACTACTACTTACATACACATAATACTATTATCCCTCGAGCACCACTAGTTTACTCCATCAAATCGTATGAAATGAAAAGTAGCAGCATCCGCTCTCAAAAAACATTCAGATTCGCACAGAAAGAGACGAGCCATACGTACCTGCCATGAGGAATTCTGATTCATGTCTGGTCCATTATTGTTATTTCCGTTGGTGCCGTTACTGCCTCCAGTCGATGGGATGTGGGTAAGCTGATACTCGGGCAGTAAATGTCGTGAGCACAGCCGTAATCCATCAAAGAATATGCTGAAATTACAAATGACAAAGTTTTAGAGTTTCATGAGATTATGCTACTATTCCTTTGAATATGGACATAAGCTTTCTTTTAGAAGTACTATAGAAGGCTACATCCGCTTGTTTAGTATGTACTTGTCGTTAGCTGGCTTTCACAGAATGCTATTCATTATATTTTATTTATCATTGTATCAATCAAATCAATATAGACGACTCATCACGCATTTTAGGATAGGCACTTGTCCTCCATTAGAAACGAAATGAAAGTAGGACTAGCACACTTTATAATATTAGGGAAAGGCTCAAAAGGCATTGCTAAACTTCCAGTTTAAATTGAATTTTCATACTGAGCTTGAATTTAGCTCTCCGAGGAAATGTAGGCAGTAGGAAATGTATGGAAGACATTAAAAGCGTCTGGAAGCTAAAACACTATAAATTCATTTTGTAGAAGATGAAATGGACTTCACAGTAAATGTTGAGAGCAGTGCAGTAGCGTGTCTCTGATTGCATAATTTAATAGCTTTTATGTCATCTTGAATCATGATGGTAGTTGCAGCGAGCGAGTAAAATATAATTTAGTATGTGCATTATTAGGTACGTTACAGACTCCTGCTAACATATGAACTTCAAGTCGTTTAAATGGTTTACTTTTCTCATTAATGCCAGACACTTAACGATTTTTTTGATTGATACTCTGAAAAGCATGTACTAAATTACTGCATGCAGGATTTTCTTTAGAAGGGCAAAAGTGAAGTGAAATAATTCAAAAGGGTATATATGTATATATTCCAAGTATTAACACTTTGCCTCATTATTAGAAATTTCCTAGAATGTGTGAGAAAAACTTCATAAGCATCACGAATTTTAGTCGAGGCAATTCTCCAATTTTTGATTGTATCACAATAAAGTAAGTCGTGGAGTTGCTGTAAGTTTCACGTTTAAGAGCTCTTGTTACGCCAAACTTAGCTTCATTAAAGGCGACATGCCCTTCAAAATGTGTAGAACTCAACTAGTGCTAAAATATGAGATGAAAGTTGGCTTCAGCTGAAGCACATTAGCTATTTATGTACTTTCACTCTTTCCGACAATACTAAAGGAACGTTTTTTCTCCCCAGTGAAAGCCAAAGCAAAAGGACCAAACCCAACTACCCAGTCTTCAGAAAGTTCCCTTATAATAATTTCATACATGAAAAAAGTATAACAAAACTTGTTATTCCTTACCTACTACCACAATACATCCGGGAATGGCGTACACCACGACAAAGCAGAAGATGCCAAAGCTCCGTTGGGACATGTTGTCTGGCCAAGACTGTGGAAAGAAAGTATAAGGGTGAATAAGCATGATCAAACGAAGAAATTATGTCTCATAGGCATGAATAACTTTAAGTATACAAAAGAAAGTTATAGACAGGTCATGATAATGTTCCTCCAATCCAAATCCAACCAAAATCAAAGTGACTTTACATTTGTTATAAACTCGGCACTCAAAAAGGTACTATGTATTTTATATTATCTCCACTAGAGTTACTCGCCGTGGGACTCAATTTTTTTATAAAAAATGTGGAGAAAGAATAAAAAAGAACAAATATCAATACATGCATGTTTGAAAAGGGAGAAAGAACAACGCCTCAACTCATGTGAGGTTGTGCAACTTTCTCGTTTATCCATGTCGCGTTTGAAAAGCGACAAAATTTCCTTTGACGTCCCATGCAAAGTTTGTCTGTCGTTTTCTTTGACTATTTTCACTGTTTATTTCAGTTTTGAGGTTGAGTAAGGTTCTTTCTGTCGTTCTTTTGTCATTCTTTTTCTTACTCTAGTTTTTACCTCAGGGAGTGCAGACAGACATGGATATTCTTTAAAAGAAAAGATGTAAAGTTTTAAGCTCAAACTGGTGTTGCTTACCTCGACACAGTAAAGAAATTCACGAGAATCGACATCCCAAGCAAATCTGAAACCTTGTGTTTTTCGGATGAAAAGAATCGGACTGAATACTGCCAACGAGAGGAACCATATTAGGAGAATGATCTGGAAAAATAAAAGAAACTTGGATGAGTGTCACATTTAATAGAACAAATAAAAAAACAATTTCCTATGTGACGCGACAACTATTCGTCCTTTCTTTAGTGATACTACTTTGTACTTGTCTTTAGTACAAAAGTGCAAAAGGAATAAAACTACAAAATATGCGACAGATTATATAAAGCGGATGACTGCTACAGTTGAATAAGCAAATGGTAAAAAACATATGCCGTCCTTGAATTTTAAAGAATATTTCCAGATTTGTTCTTCCTGTGAAAAATCCATGTTTGTGAAAGTAACATTTGTCGACAGAAGGGATGCATAATGCTGCATTTTTCCTTTTGCCATTGACCACCCATCTGCAAACAGATTTTATCCAGCAGCTGCCAGATTTAATTTCGTACTTTCGGTCTCATGAAGAGGAAGCTGTACAAGATGTGATTACAAACTTTATGACAATTGTCGTTGAACATGTTGCATAAAATGAACCTATTTAATGCTGCATAAAATGTCCATATGTGTACACATGCTTTGACGAACGCAGACCCTATCTACGAAATACTTGGAACTGAAAATCTTCATAGCATGAGTATAAAATATAAGCCGAATGTTTGACATGCTATTATCTCAACGTACCCCCTTCTGCATTCAAGTATACCAAATAGGATTAGATTGACAAGTTTGAGTTGAAACATGAGAGAGAATTAATTTCACAGTGACTGCCACCACAAAACCCGAAAAGCTAGTTGAATTCATGATAATTGTTTTTGAAGCCCTTGTTAGTACACGGAGTTTGGAAGAAGGAACTTTGTCACGAAGAAAAGTTTAAATGGGAACTTTCTATCCCATTACTTTTAATTTTGTGACTATGTAATGTAAATGTAATTCGGGGAAGTTGCTGGAGGCAAATAGTTTCTTGGCTTTCTGGAAAGGATAAACAGATGCAGATGTAAACCTGATGTTTTACACTATCGTTTGGTAAATTATGCAAATATTTTACATTCTCATGTTTCGGCTTTCAGAAACAAACGTCAACCCTTCCATGAAATACAGAAAGTTGTCGATGATTACATCAAGATAATTGCTATATACGTGTCTTTCTAGAGTAACAACTAGCTACTGTGACCTTCATGCATAAATTCAAACATGCTTTAATTTCATGCTTCAATTGTTGGAAGCTGATAGCGGATGCACTTCGATGTATATCTCAATCAACTGCTAAATTATATAATATATGCGATTTATACCTATATTTTTCAAATTTTAGGCAAGACATCGACTTCAGGATACTTTACACTTGTAAAACCGTATATTTTCTGAATGATCATGCAGGCATGTAAGTAATATAAGCTTACCTTTCTGGCTCTTGGACGATTTATGATCTTCCGACTCATTGGATGCCGTATAGCCATGTAACGATCCAAACTCATTGCGGTAATTGTAAAAACTCCAGAAGTTACTGCAACGCCTATAAGGGATAAAAACATCACAAGTCAATATAGTGGGCGTTATCGAAATTTCTCATAACATGCAACTTCAATAGCATCTAAATTGAACTTTCTTCGAACGAGGAAAGTACTTTATTATACAACCATTCTAAAACCTCACTCTAAGTATTTGCTTGATGTATTTGCATTAAATATGTATATTTGTGGTTCCGAAAACAGAGGAAACATTTGCAACGGAAAGTAACCTATGTTGCAGCTCCTTTTGACGAGATCACACTTCGCCTGAGTGATTTCGAAAAAGTGGCTTTTAGGACGCAGTATTCTTTTGCTTTGGTCTCTTTGAACCCCTTGCAACCCCCAGAGAATTAAACAGAGTTGCAAATTTTCCAGGTAAGTAATCAAAATCTTTCTGCCTACAGTAAAAACATGGTCATTCAGCAGGAAAAAATCCAATGGTTATTTTTTCGAAACTACAAAAACACATGTCAAGTGCCTAAATGGACACGTGATCCGCAGAACCCTTAATTCTAACAATAACATAATTATTGTCTCTACAGGTAAGGTAAACAACGTGTTTATTGCTCACTCTTTCAAAGAAAAGATAGGAAAAATATTTGCTTTTACTTGAGAGTGATAAAAAAATTAAAACTTGGAATAACATGTCATTCTATTTACCATTACAATATATATTGTTTCACTTAAAACAGTAACAGACAATGCCCAATTGTTTTTCATGAAAATGACGCAGTTTCACTGCGTTGCGGACACAATCCGGATGTAAAATTACGCTAGTCAAGTGCTCTCCTATCATCATTATATAGATTATAATTCTTATATACATTTGAATTGGTTTAAACAAAAACGTTGGCGTGATTCTCATGTACAACAGCATGTTAGCCATTTGCGGGCAAAAATTGGGTATTAAATATCGTAATATAAAACCTCAACAAGAAACTAAGGGTTGAATTCTGTAGGTTGTTGCAAAGTGCACTAGCTTCCTGCGGATAATCATTTTCTATCATCTAAGCCGTTTTAATGGACAAGACGAAGCCATGGGGAACTAGCCACAGCCATAAAATCAGCTAACGACCACACAGAATGCATTATTTTTGTTCCTATCTTGACTTTACGGTATCTTTACCTCTGCCACCACCACCGACATATTGTGCGGAGTGGTAGTGGTATTATACCTCCAAATGGTATATTATGATATGGCTTTATTCACACGATGCAGCACTTCGTCAACCACCATTTGGTGCAAAAGTAATTTGTTTTCTTTCTTGCTATTATGATAATCCTGTCATGATCATAAATCAATTCATGTTCCTGTCGATTGATCACATGAGCATCGAGCAAAGAAGAATGTGTCTACCTTCAGCATCCCATGTGTCATGTACCTACTTTGCTGCTGCAAATGATGAAGTTATACTTATCTTGTCTTGGTTTAGTTCAAGTATTAAGTACAACCTACCCAAAATAGTCACGTTTTTCATCACTCTGCCCCGTTAACCTTGAGCATTATTATCGTAAAAAATAGAAGCAGGAATGGTCGTTAGCAAGCTCCCAGTTTAAAAACAAATGCCCACCAAACGTGGAGATGGGTCCCAAGAAAAAATCCTCATGAACATGGATTTTGATTGTTCCACGCTTGGGTTCTCAACAAAAGGTAGGAAATTTGCTGATTACGTCAAGCAAGGAACCCTTGAAAAGAAGGATTAAGTAAGTAACGATGCTGAAGCTGAAGAGTAATGGATTGACTGCCACCGCTTGCATTCCCAAATGCTGCCGCGCATACATTATTTTCATAACATCTTCTCCGCTCATATGTATTTCACTTAGGAAGTTAGCTACTATTTCTCTTGAACTTTCTCTTGATAAATAACCTACCAAGGCCAAAACTGTTTCAGCTTCCATTATATTATTCTTTCAGTAAATGTGCTACACTCAGAGCTGCTTATATGTTATAGTATTTTCAGGGATGGAGATGCCAGGCAAATTTTATTTTGCAAAGTATGGGGTAATTTTGGAGAGTGGTCGACTAATAATCCGTTATGGCAGGAGAGCAAGATTGTGTTCCATTTGGGTACTTGTTCTTATGCTTACAAACATCTTGAACGATGCTATACTCATATTATGGTACATCAAATCCATATAATTTGGTTATGAAATCGTATCCCTCCCGACCTCATTCCGGTCACTGCCTGCCTCTCTTCTGTAAGAAGATTAACAGCTATTCAGAAGCAGAACGAACGTCGTCGTATCGTATACTACCAACACCCATTATGCTCACATGGATTCATTATAGAATCGTTTAAATGGAAATACTCATTTCATTATTAAGTAGTAGGTACGTGTAGCAGACGTGAACAAACTTATTGCCTTTATCTCTGTTACCAACACACACTCAAGAACAAGAAAAGGATAAGAATTTCAACATTTCAGCACTAAGGTTATCGTGACAAGAGGCGATCAAATCGTCAGCGGTACTAAAATACAGAGCAAACCTTCATGATACATTACATGATAGCAAAATTAAATTATTACAAAAAGGTAACCGTAGCTGGCTCAATTCTTTATGAATTTTTATGCTTTCATTTTCTCTCTCTCGAGCTTCTCTTCTTTGTCTTCTGTTCGCATCCTGTTTTCAGTCCGAGTCCAAATCCAACCCGTTTTTATATGAAGATTTGAGTTGGTGGGAAAATTGGGAGAAAATGGATTATTTCCTTGACGTGGACTCTTCGTGACCCGAGAGCATTAACAATTCCATTTTTCCAAGACTCAGACGTGACGATTATTCTTCACTGAACAAAATAATGAATTCCATTTAATGAATAGCTTGGGATGAAGCTAATAACAAAAAGGGATAATGGTAATGCAATCCACGTGAGCCATGAGTATTTTTTCCGAACTGCCTGGCTCATGCACTTTCTTATTGAGTGAAAGAAGTCGCAATGTATTGTAACAAAGTTACACGTTTGCAGGAAAAAAACAGTTGGCATTGTTCCATTTTATTCAATTGACAGCAGAGAACTTCCCGTTTTAGCTTCACAGTTTGATCCACGCGTGTGAAAGCGAATTTTAACAGTCCTTGTCCTCATACAGTTTTTTGGAAAAGAAAAAAGACTCTTTGACACGTACATACACATGACTCATAAAAGGTTAACGTGGTTATTTCCCCGTTTGGAAAAGTTTTCGGCATTCAGAAAATCTAATTCAGTATAAACGGGCTTTCATCGCTTTTCCATACATTTTATAAATTTATCATCGCGTATTAAGCACATTGTTTCTTTGATTTTTCTATAGGGGCTTATTACATTATAGTCTAATGTGATATTAATTCATAATCCCTGTTGAGGGACACGTTTCCAGAAATAAAGTTGTGAAAGCGACTTTCACCATTGATGTGGTTTCGGTGTAATTTTGTATCAGGAAATTGAATTTACTTTACTGTTATAAACATGTCCAAGTACTCTATAGGTAGTATATTCAATTACACAACAAAAAACTAGTTAAATTTAATTCCTGGCATCATGGAGGAAGGGTAAATTGGGCAATTAATAGTTTGTGTTAGCTTCGAATACGACTTCTTCTGTGTATCATGTTGTGCTAATTTTTCTGCTAAGGTAACAAAGTTCAGGCTACAGAATGAATCAACAATATAGTTTCTGACTTGGGTAAATAACATATAGGTTTCCTACAGGGTAAACCAGTTTTGTACGTGTTGTTCATCAAATATTCAACTTTATGGAATATTTTATGAGGGACAATAAGAGATCATTACATAGTTCATTTGTACCCAGAACGTTTATACAAACTAATTTACAGGCGTTATTGTTCCCTAGATTTTTCTTTGAAGTAATGATGCATTGTTGTAGTCAGTTTCACAACTGTTTTGAACAGTGGCTTTGCTTGATTTAGTTTACATCAATTCGACTTTTTTTCAGAAGAAAACTGACTGAATTACGTGCATCGCATTTACGAGAAAGTTTTAAGGGTGAAATTCATTTCAATGTTTTATGTATATTCAACAGAAATATAATCGGTTTACGTAAATTTGCTAATCACGTAGATTACTTTTATATTTGAAATATAATACAAAACCAGCAGATGAAATCAGGTTGTAATGACGTACATTTACCACTATGAATTTAGGGCTGAATCACCTATAAAATAATCCCTTTTAAGGGATTTACCTCGAAAGCAGCCAAGTATATAATGCGATTCCCACATAGGTAGTTGATTAGAGGAAATTTTACCTCAATTGCCAACTAACGAACAAATTTGGTTTGTCAACTTGTTTCTTCAAGAAATATTTTCTATTGAAACTTAAATTTAGAAACGACTGTTTGATGTGTCGCTTCCATTTTATGCCTCAATTATGTAGTTATATTGTTATATGTAAATTTTAGAAAATTCGCTTTTCAGATTCTGATTGGCATCAAGCCATGCTACTGGGTACATCTAGGATCTACGACGTCAATAGTTTTGTTGTAGATGACAATTTAGTCGATAAATTTTGCTGAAAGATATTTATGACCATGACCAATCGAGTACAGCATGAATTTGTTAGAAATTGTGATTTCATGCAATTTCCTCGAACATAATTTCTACAAGTTGGATTTGCGTAGTTGAAACTAGGAAATTGTTTAAGTAGAATCGAATGGTATAAAGGTGCGTAGAACAAACGTATATTATGCCATATACGGTGTATACGACGTATACCGATCTGAAACTGATATTTTAACGTAGACCCTTTCATTACACGTAACCACTAATCAACCACATTGAAAGTTCAAGGTATTATTGGAAGGATATTCGAGGTAATTACTAGTTAATACCGTTATTTTGCTTTTCTAGGCTAAGATAACCCCTTGATGACGTCAAGTTTATGGAACAAAACATATATTTATTATTCTGAATAATTTCCATTGTGTTCATCTTGATATCTTATTTATATACTGACATGGAAATTGCGGAAGCTGAAATTATGTTTTCAACTGTGTCCGGCTACAAAGCTCACTAATTTTATGAGATGGTACATGTTTCACAATAAAAATAGAACCGAATATAATATTTGGTAGCTGTACACATTTATACCCCGGAAGGAGTTGTACCTCAACCCAATTCACCAACGGAAACTGATTAGGCTCTTCTTCCTTTTTAAATTTGCAAAGTAAGCTTGGGCACTTGAATAGATACTTGCTACAATATGCACTCTCGCATTCCCTTTTCTTGGATCTCAACAGAAGCAAAAGCTGTAAGAAGTTATATTAAATTTTCTCATGTGCATCGGTTTCAACTCGTTCTACAAGTTTCTTTTTTCTTTCTCTCATGTTAACATGAAGGAAAAGGGCACTTGCAATTCGATCAATTTGACTTTGATCTCGTGTGTGCTTTAAAAGTAAATGAAACTACTCTTCTTCTACCATATACCAGACTCATAAATATATTCAGTGCATCTTTTAGCCATAAAATTAACCAATTCTCTTTCATAGCCCCAGAAAATACATCTTTTGGCCTCTAATTCACATTGGATTAGGGAATTCTGCACTTTTGAGCGGAGAAAGTTTCACAATAAAACTTTCCAATCCTTACTTTTTTTACACATCCTCTTCTTGTCATTTCCTATTAATTATCGCAGACGAACATTTATTCTACCGCCGAGCTCTTCTTCGTAAAAATTATGGCTATAGCTCTCGCTAGATAGAATAACGAGATCAAGTTTCAAACTTTTCAACTCAACGGATGGATGAAGGATGAAGTTACACTTATATCATCTCAAAGAAACTCAAGTTATACATGGTTTAGATATACAAAATTTAGGTATTGTTCGTAGTATGGTTTTCGGATCTTAACAATTATTCATTCCCGTCTCATGAGCGCACATAATTTCTTGGAAATACAGACGATCATCAGACATACAACTTTACCGGGTAGCTAGACTATTAAATACTAATGATGTTTTTGAGGAGAAAACTTACCTTGAAGATAATTGCTTAGTTTGCACATCAAGTCTCCATAAACCCACAAGGAGTGAATGGCTTGGCCAACAGCCATCGGCATACATATCAGCGTCACGAGCAAGTCTGACACTGACAGGTTCACCAAAAAGTAGTTTGTGACACTGTAACACAAATAGAAAGAAAGATGAGATAATTTATTGGATAAGGACAAGAACATAACATCATTATCTCTATACCATATTTTCGGGGAATGCTGTTGACTTTGTGTAGACATTTTCGTAATTTTATCAAATATCGTCATCATCACAATTTACAAGGGCTTCTCGCTTTTGAACTTTAATCTTTCATTGATGTCTCTGAGCCTTGAGGGTTAACAACCGATATGTTGCATCGTGAACGACAGACGAAATTTGTCATAGCATAAGCTAGCTTATATTTTATATTATGGTTGTAATTGTAAGGAGAGTAATTTTAGTCACATCTTGAAGTACTTCAAGCGCCGCGGGTGGGGAAAAGCAAAGTAGAGTTGTAAGTGGGATGGGAATTGGGAGTAATCCTCCGCATACATATTTATGTACTAACATCCGCATGACTAATGGAAGTAGACACTTTTAGCTTTAGTAGGTGTTTTTAATAAAAAGTAAGTAGTACTTGAAGTTAAAGCTAAGACCAACATTTCATCCCTGATTTGGGTACAACAGCAAGCTTATTTTAAAGCCTTCGTTATCCTATTCTTTTCATAATCATCGGGTGCTACGCTCACGGCATGTATTTTTATTTCATTAAGTGGTGTTACTGTAAAGTACGGTACATATGAAATTCCTATGATTCGTTCCGCATGGGATTTAACAATAAGTTTTGATTTGCAATCTCACCAAGCATTTTTAAAGATGAAAAAAATGTACTTTCATCTCCACCCCCGCAGACTTGGGAAAATTGAATTGGGGCTAAATTCTTATTATTGGACAGATGTTGGATTTTTAATTTCACAAATGTGTCCGGAAGCCGTGAATAGTGAAGCCAAGTCCTTTGAAAGGAAAAAGTGAGACGTTGAAATATCAAGGATACATAAATAATTACTCCACACCGTTCCAGGAAATCAATTAAAAAAATTTTAGAAGTGAGTTTTAAAAGGTAACCTTCAAACGTGCCAAAATTTGATGTGTAAATACGCATCATTGCCTCCGGAAATTATAAGCTGAATACTATTATAACCAAACATCTCGCATTCTAAAAAGTGAATTCTGTGACACTTTAAAGTTAACTTTTTGCATAGAAAACTAAAATTAGTAAAAAGCAAATTTCCTGGAACCATTCAACCACAAAATTCCTGCGGGTTTTGGTTGGATTAACAGGAGCGGAAAGTACTTTTCAATGCACGATCCATTCAAAGGGTTGCGTTATGAGTAGGCAACTTGTTGTGCATAATCTGATAAAGTAAACAAAATTATTGGGAAATTTGCGATAATCGTATGACATCTTCGAGGGAAAATAGGGCGTTGATAATACCTTCAGGTCTTTCCATTGCGAAACCATTATATTTTTAGAAGTCTTGTCACGTCATCATCAGTTCGCGTAAACAAATAGTTAGGTACTATTCCGCTCAGTTTTGAGAGAAACTCAACAGCCATTTCCGTCTTAATAAATCTCACAGGAATTTATTCTGTTTTTAGAATTGACTGAATACGTTTAGATATCTACCGGACATTGCATAATATGAGTGGGCGAACTGTTTCCTTTCTTGTGTTTTTGACAAAAAGGAAGACACAGTATTTTTCTAAGGCTTTCATTGTTCTTTGTCAAAACAACAAACAAAACAGATCTTTTCATGTGACTAATTTACCCTGAATGCTTAAATGAAAAGTTGCATATGGCAAAGCAAATATTTGTGGTACATGTGATGCGAGAGAGTAAAATTTCGTTTCAAGAATAAAAATTGGCAGGGTTCATTCAGGGTTGTATTCATTACGTGTTATTCTGCTAGCGTGCCTTGTAAACTTTGTGTTTTATTCAATACTTTCATACATTTCTATTCTGTTTTCGGGTGTAGCATACCTACACCTCACCCTCGAGCATAATATCTACACGGCTTTCAGATTCCTTGCCCTGTTAAGACGGGTACTGATTTCAAATCCGAGAATAAAGCTACGCTATCTAATCTAGCCACTTAATTTTGCAGTTAAAAATCCAAGAGTGAATATCCGAGTAAGGTAGAATATTAATTTGCATATGGCTCTAATAGCACTCCCAAAAGACTTCAATTTTGAGACGCTCTCATCATCTTAACGCCTTCACTCCCATCCTTAGTGTTGTGTACACTTCAAGACATTTAATTATAGTCGTCCAAGACGTGATAGGACTTCATTACTTGTTCCCGTGTAGAATAGGAGCGTGAAAAAATGAGAAAATGGTAGTCACTTTCTCCTAAAGCATACACACTGTTGGAAAGATAGCGATAAAAATTCTACAATTTCCACTTGACACAATGCTGAAAAAGCAATTTAAAGTAGTGCTCGTGATACACCACGCAGCAGCTCCTGACAGCTAAGCAAAGCTTTTAGCATCAAGGGCTCTCAGCTTCCCAACAGGAAAGTAAAAGTGCAGTTGTATAGGTACACCTGAGAGGAGAAGGTGACAATCACTAAAAAGTACAGCTAAGAACATTGTTATGAGCTGGAATTCTTTGTTGTCTGGAAGAATAGACATTCTACTCAGTTTCTTTCTTTCACGAAAAATATACTGTTCAGATGAAAAGGACAGAATAAATGTATGAAAATATCACAACGAGCTCTATTTCAAGGTTTTCAATACATTGTAGTGTAGTACAAGTTAAACTGATCGTGTCGTGGCGTGATCGACATGAAATGGACATGGAGGCAATCATGCAGTGTAGCACGGTACATTACGCTGGGAAAAAGGTGGGTAGTGGGTATTGTCGATAATAGGAGAAAGTCAGGTAGATGAGAAAACGCCTCATATTTCAATTAGTTGTCTTCCCAGCTACCTATCAATACCAATTCTTGAAATCTGATTTGATTTCTGCAACGTTCGTTACATTTGAGTTGCTTTATTTAACCGAGCCTGCAAGAGCTGCAAAATAAGATTTATGGGAACTCAGTGAGTTGTAACGGGATTACAGAAATTCGAATGACATTCTAAGCAAAAGATGAATTGGTGCTGGTACGCTCGAAAGAATTTCTTGATGCGCTCTGTATTTACGGAGTGACGTAGGAGGGAACAGAGAGAATTAACTCTCAACCAGTCGCCTTTGTGGAGAGTGTGAATGGATATAAATAGAATTGTAAAATGATAGTTCTCTTTACGAATCAAATAACAACGATGTAGAAATTGGTTTGTATCATAAAATCAGCGGCTAATATGTCCTTTTGTAGTGTGGATCGAGGGGTTTTCACATTTCCGCTTCGTGAATGTTCCTCTGACTTATATTTAAATTGGAAACCTGATGCGCACAGGTTGAGCAAAAACTTATAATGGCTTAATATGATACATTCTGTATGGAATGAATACATATCGTGTTATACGAATTTCATTAGTGAAAACTACATCTGATAATTGGCATGTCCTACTCAATAAGCTAGTATTTCAGCAACCACGTTGCTACCTTCAAGTAATTTCCTTATAAGCTAGCGGTAAATGTAGCGGTAGGATAAGAATGTAGATAAGCTACATACATGCAGTGTAAAACATATTGGGGTTAATCAATAACATTCCACTGGGGTGGAATGAGGACTAGCAAAACATGAGATCTTAGACTGAGGTTTTAACGCCTCGTGTGAGAGATTACAAGAGAGAAATATCTCACAATCCTGACTACCAAGTGGAAACACTATCATACCTTCACATCACATCATATTAATCAAGTCTCATTTTAAAATACAGTAAATACCTTGAAGGGATTATACATTTATGGAAGCTGCCATGTGATGCCAAAAGCAGAGACTCTGCTGCATGTTTTAGAATGACCAAATGGAGATTAAATTATAGAGAAGAAAGGATCATCGACTGTAGTACAAATTTTGCTATACATACGCTTCAGCAATTTACTCCCGACGTAATTAAATATATACTCATGGGATTTCATGACTCTGTTTTTGTAAGAATTTATGATGGTTACGTCAACTCGACTTGGAGCTGTCTCTTTTGTGCTTTGAGAAATTTGAGAACAAACAAAATGATTTTTACTAAAATAACAAGCCCACAATTTCTTGTCCCTGACTTTTAATTTGCTAATTTGTATGTATTTGTTGTGCACGCTGCATGCGAGCAGCGTGCTTCTCGTTCTAGCTCACATTAAATATCAGCGCCATGTTTTATTTAAACTTTGGGGAAAGGTTTTCCATGAATTTTACATTCGATTTTACAGTCGACAATTTTTTGGTGAAAGTGCCTTGAGCGGCTCAACCTCAAAATTTTACGCAGTATCTATATTCATCTATATTAATTTAATTTCTTTTTGTACGTTTCAAGGTAATTCCACAGAGCCGCAATTTAACTGACCCCAGACTTGGTGGAATTAAGTGGGCTGTCGGAGCTGAAACGAAATGGAATGGTGAGTATTATGCTCTTGCTGCTCAGTCTATAAACCGCTGTGCCACATTAAATGTTAATAAATTGAGAAGCGCGCAAAGCTTTTGGGTATATTGCAATTGAAATTTTTCATTCGTTTTCTACCTCATGTTTTTAGAATGAAAGCTAGAGTGATAAGTTAAACGAAAGCCATTGAATATGCTAGGTAATTCCTAAAAAGATATAATCACAATTTCTTTCGAAGTGATAAAGCAGGTTTAATTAAGTCACGGTGAGCTTTGATTTGAAATCACTATTCTGGGGAACGCAAATAAAGCGCAGTATTGAACAAGAACAACTAGTAAGGTATGCGCTGTTAATAAAGTATGACTCTGGTTGCCATTCTACATAATTTTCCAAATGTGGTGCATTTCCACCGCCGTGAATTTCAGTAGATATTCCATAGAGTTCTGAAACCACTCAGAACTCTGTGTTCATCTTTTCGGGAATGGCTTTTGGTATTGCAGTTGGAGATCTGTTGAGAATTACACGCGAAACTACTACCTATATGCCACACTGTTGCCTTTTTAGGTTAGGTAAAATGAGTTTTGTCACGTTTTCCATATTTATGAAAATGGATTGATCCACGTGTAAAATTGGAGAGGAATAATAAGCCTAAAAATAGCGGAAGCTAGAGGCGCTAATGACGTCGTATGAGGATATCAAAAAGCTCATATTGTTCGTAAAAACCTACTTGAAACGCCTTCAATGCAAACAAAAACCAACATCAACAATGGGTGTTGCTTGTTATCTGTTGTACTTCTTGCTAGTTACGTCTGTATAGGCTACAAGTTGCAGTGTTACTTTCTTTCTATGACATACAAAAATGTATGACACATTTGCTGGCTCAGTGAGCACCAATCAGGAAGTAAACTACTTAACAAACATTTGGGCTGGAAAATCAAAGTAATTGGATTACTTTTTTGCTTCATACAGTTATTGAAAACTTTTTAATTTTTAATGAGCCACTCGATCAAAGAGAAAATGTAATGTCCGGAATACTGATATGATCCGATTGCGTAATAATGAACAGCAATAATTCAGAAATATATGGATCAGTAATGAGAAAAGCTTTTCAAATCATAAATAATGTCATATAATATCAGTTTGATGTCAAAAAATCATGTATACATGCCTGAGGCACCTCTTTTCATCAAAGTTGAGTAATGGAACTAGATAGTTAAAACGTCGCCAAATAAATTATAAAATTCTTATTAATTTTCATTTTAACAAGCTGTTGAGCCAGACAGTTATTTGGTACAATTTTATGTCCCTGATAAATATTGCCAAATTTCCAACTGAAAGGAGTTCTGGATGAAACCTATATTTGAAAAGATACCTAGATGCCTGGAAAAAGTTTGAGGAAGTTAGGGGAAAAGCTTGGCTTCCAAAACTCTAGTTTATTTTTTGCAACTATTTTATTTCCTACCTGGAATTACAATCGACGTATAAACAACCGTACATGCCGAGTTTGAAAACAGATATGTCACGAAAAGTTTTGAGCTTAGGTAGAAGCATAAGCAAAAGAAAACAATTATTATACAAGTTGTTGATTGCAAATTTTCCCAAATGAAATGAGATGATGATGACATTACATCACCAGGAACCATTCAATGAAAAAACGAACACAAAGCGGTTCATACCGTTGCACACATTTTTTGAAGTGCTTTTAAATTGAGAGCAGGCGCTTAGACATCCACGACCACCCGCATTATTCAGTGATTTCCAAGTACTTATACTCTACCATAAGTACATATTAGATTGGATTGGGGTGAAATACCCAGAAACTTGAGTGTGATGGAAAGGGAAGGACATGAAGAGGTTTGCAACAGAGCCTTACACAACCCATCCAAGAGTCAGCAATATTTACAATCGGGATTAATTGAGGAAGTTACACAACGCAATCCCCGCTTGACTGCATGGTTAGAACATCTTATGAGAAATAAATAGGCTTCAGCCTTCCCTTACCTCCGCAAACATCTATATCTGCTCACAACAACAATGACGAGGATGTTGCTTATCAGAGCTGCGAGAAAGAGTGGGATGTAGATGCTGATGAGTAGTATATTTTGCGGATTGTCATAAACATAAAGCGGGTCATCTCCAATGAAGTCTGATATGTTTGGACAAAATGGTGGAGTGCAATTCAACTGAATGGTTACGACTTCCTTCATTTTCCTCGGTGTCTTCAAAACTCACTTTTGGTTTGTTTTCCTTTTGTGATCACAACAGCTTTTTTTATTGTTTGTGTGTTCAAGCACTTAACATTTGGGCTCGGGTTTAGAAAGTTAGTTTAATGGAATGACGATCGATGGAAGAAAACGTGGAAGAGTTTGGAAAACAATGTTGGTCTTGCACTGCTAACGATATCATTCAATAGGGAAGGATTGCGTCGTTTTCTCAAAGTGGTTTTTTAATAAAACAACTTTCTATTTACTTTCACTCGGAAGGCTATTTTCGTGAACTGATTGAAACTTATTCCCATAAAGGATTACAACACCAGAGTACTTCACAACAGTGCTTAAAACTGTATGGCTAGTCTAGTCCATTATGGACTCGATGTGGTATCATAAAAGTAATATTCGATTTATACTGGTTTGCCTTAGCTTAAGTCTCAAGTGGACATTTGGGGCATTGTGAAACATGCACTTTTATCAGTCTTCAGCAAGTCATAGTATGAGTTATTTTAGTCTTAGTGCCCAAATATAGCCTTTCACTACGTTCGTCCTTGTTCTTCGAATTCACTAATCAATCCTGGATTGTGCCAAAATTAAAGGAAATCACTCCAAGAGAAAGATTCTGCTTGAAACGGAACAATGTTAATTTTAGAAAGTATTGAGAGCCAACCAACGTTAATTAAAAAACGAGCTTACGTCCTTAATTAAACATGTAGCACACGAACATGTATATTATGTATATAGGTTACGTGACTAAATATCTTGTTCGGGTATTTGACGCACACGTATGGCAACTTCACTATCAATTAGTCATGAACTTCCATTACGAACAATGTTGACTCATTTCGACTCAAAAGTTTGCTCAGAAACAACGAAGCACGAGTATTCTGGGAACGAGGGGAATGGAGAACTGAATTTCTTGAAATGTTTACAGTCAAGTGCAATTAAACTTTTGTTGAAACAAAAGACTAATGATGATCACTTAATCTACTCCGTGCGTAGTATATGGATGTATTTTTTCAGGAGAGTCTTGTTTGTAGAAAGAAATTGTGAATAAAAGCAATTTTATCGGAGACGGCGAGACGAGCTAAATTTATGCTTTCGTTGATATAAAGCTGTCACCGTAAAAGTTGGAAAGTGAAAGTATTTATAGTACTGATTTAGGTTTCTAGACGAGTACGATAAATATGTTGAATGTGATGAGCAGAAAGAGCAACTATCGGACAGCCATCATTGCGGGTGGCTCAGGATTGAGTGAGCGTGAAGCTGTCGTTAACGGCTGTTTCCTTTTCACCTAGAGAAAGTCTGGAGGAGAAAGAACGCATAGTGCCCTGTTTAACTTTGCGATAGCAAGTGAGCGCTGGGTTAGACTGCCATTCGACTCCCTGTCCAATGCTCAAATGTACACATCCTTTTCCTGCTGCTACTCACTCCAATATACATGTGTATACATGGATGTGAAGAAACACGTATTTAGAAACAAGGCTTTAGCTGGGTATTTTTTCCTCTTTGAAACTTTTGCTGTACTTACGGTGCTTTGTTAAAACCAGGATGCAATACTCCTACTATATGGTTAGAATGGAATATAAAACATGCGCTGGTTTGTAGAGGATATGGTATGGAGAAACTGAAATTTCTTCAGACATACGCTCAAAACTACTACGTTTATGCTCCTGGAAGTTTCCTCTGGCTGTTTTGTGTTTAAATGTTTCCTTTTGTGCTTCCGGTCCGGTGCTAATAATTTTTTTGTAGACAATGTCAATGTTTACAACACCTTTCGCAATCAAGCCTGGAGAAAGCATGTGCTTTCACTTTTACAAGGCTGCAGCAATATGCTATAAATTGACCACAAACATTTGTAATTGTATAGAATACTTGCAGAATTTTATGATTGAAATAAAAAACAAATAAACCCAGATACATTTGCCAAAAGATGCCCACAGAACACCGAGGTAATGGAAACCTTTGTTTTCACATTTGCCTGCTGCATTTTAAAATTTTCGTTCACCTGCGGGTTCATTCGAAATTATAACGTCATCACATGACCAACGCCAATATTTTTCGGAGAAAGTTTTGTAGTTATACTAACCTCCCGGATTTGTATTTAAAAGTAGCCCCTGAAGCGTTTAGGAATTTCCAATGAATTTAACAAGCTTTTAAAATAAAAGTAATTGGCATTTGTTGAACACTGAGCTGTCCTTGCCATGTTGCACAATTCCATCTTTCATGGAGATGGGTGAAGAAACGGATGTGCTTAAATATTTTTTATAAAATGAATTGCTAGAACGGTCTTTCTTTTCGAATGTGACACGATGCGTCTGTATCGCATATAAAATGTGAACTCAACTGTGCTCTAGTTTCTGGTTCCCAAAAGAATAAAATTATAACAATGCAATTTTCCTCTTTTCTACCTTTCTATTATAATCATAAAGAGACGCTCTTTTATTCAACGGTAGTTCAGGAAAAGAGGACAAGCAGGAAATGCCTCCTTTTCAGTAAATCACATAATTCGATTTGATGTGTGAGGTACTGTATCGTATCAGCAATGCCTCGAGATAACTTTTACTCCTACACGTTACTGGAGATGACGACATTGTAAGGAAAAAGGATGCATGGGGTTTCCCGTAAGTAGCATATCCCTCGCCATATCGAATTTTAAAACTCAACCTTCGTAGGGTTTTGACTTTTAGCCTTGAACAACAATGACACACATGAGTGGACGCAAACAAACTCACCAACTTAATAAATAATCTTGTAGATGAAAGTGAGTATCATTTAATAGAAGAACTTTTTCTATTAAAATAAAATATTTATCATTCTTTACAAAAACACTTTTCCATCAAATATTAGATTGTTAGAAATCCAAGAGTAGATTGCATTACGGATGTGGTTGTTTTGTGATTGTAAGTATCAAATTGGGTAGTACAATTAAGAGACGGTGATAATAACTAGGACTCGCTTGATTGCTCGTAGATAAAAACGAAAAGCTTTGATGACACAATCATTCTCTTTATGTGAAATTTGATGTTTTGTAGACTTCATTACCAGAATTTTGGGGTGAAGTCAGTGTTGGTTGTCTGAAAGGATAATTGTATTGATGACTGCTTCCCCTGTTCCACGTGCTCAGTAATTATACGTACAGAAACATGAAAAACAACATGTTCATTCTGGTTGGTAGTATATGACAATAAAAATGCTAATGAAGCTGAAAATCAACTATAGTTTACTATTATTGTGGCTACTCAAATGTGCATAAACACATGACATTCCATGTGACACATACCGATATGAAAACTGATGTAGAAAATCATGCGTATAAATTTTTTTATTTAGTATCATGACAAGTTACTGTATAGTGTCTATATAGTCAGGATACTTAAACCTCAAATTCTCAGCTACACTAGCAAGTTCTCATCCACTTTCTGAATTCTCCAATATGATTATTTGGTTAGGGAATTGCATCGGATATGACGGATAACAAAATTGGATGATGTGCAGCAGAATTTTTCACATTATGGCATTCAAGAATGTAGTACCACTTTTACGTATTACAATGGCAAGTTGTTAGGTGACTTCATGATAATATGTTCGTCAAATAGATTCTAATTAAAATTGTCATTATGCAGAAAGCTATCTGCCACTATATCAGGTATCATTGCTATCCATATCATTCACTTCATAGCCATTTCGATTGCGTGTATCGTGTATAATCAAACAAGAGCTTTTTCACGTTTCTGATTGAAAACGTAATGTTCTTTCTATTACTCAGAACTGGAGTCATGTTTCAACACTTTCATCATTAATGAATATCTGCTTACATGCATATATGTTGATCATGCAAATCAATAAATACGGGAGAATTTATGGAATTTTCACGTACCAAATACGTGTCTAGTAGTGAATGGTGAGACAGTACATAAGGTACTCAGATCATGTGCCTCTATGTGACCTGGTTCACCAAGAAAGTTCGTGTCATTTAATCAAATTTTCCTGGAGAATTGCATGGCTCTTTCTCCTTTCAATTATGAGAAAAGAGAAAGTCAAAGTTTTTCATCAAGCCACAGGATATTATGAGATAGCTCGTAATATTAAATAGAAATGTACGTATATAAAGCTTTTCTGTAGCTCTTTTGTTCAAACAGAAGCGGGGGAAAGTCGTTAGAAGTTATATTATTCTAATTCTTTGTGATAAAATGCCTTCATTCCATTTTACCTTTCATAAAATGTTGAAATTAAATTTTATTTCACACGCCTACACCTGTTGCCGTCATCCTACACATACAACAAGGTCACCTTTCTTTTGTATTGGTTTGTCACATTCTTGATTTATAATTTAACGAAGGTAAAATTCATTCATATATACAACGCACATACTTAATTTGCGAGTTTTGAGAAGCTCCTAATTATTTTGCTTAATATAGAATATTGATATTTAGAATCAACCATTTTTGGCTAAATTCCTATTCAAATCCATATGCAGGTATTCTGTGTGTGATGCATATAGCAAGGAATTCTTGGAGCACACCTTTTGTATGTTTAGATTTTCGTATATTTACGTAAGTTGTGGCGTGTTAATAATTTAATTAATTAAGGCAATTCTAGTCAGTCTTTCATCTTTTGTATTTCAGAAGTGAAGTCTTCTGAAGTTGTTTTTGTTATACCGCGTGAATGAATATAATTAGGTTAATAATAAACTGAAATAGAAAGGCTGACTGAATATTTCCGTTCCATTGCCATTATAATATGTTGACTAAAATTAAAATCAATAAGGACTCACTCATTTCTTTACACGATAACAATGCATAAACCATCAAGTCCCAGAAAAAACAAACCATACACGTACGGTCGGTGATAAAAAACAAAACCGAAAGCTCAACAGGTTTGACTTTCACTGGGCCTATCATAATAAGATCATTTATTTGTATCACAATTGGAATCACTGTTAACATAACGTCGTAAATGCAAACACAAGCCAGTTGAGATGCCGAGGAGAATGAAATGTAGAGCAACAAAAGGGTTTGTTTATGAGTTTTGCGAAATCAAATTCATGCTCTAAAAGTTTTGTCTTGTCAAGGATCTATAATATGATATCACAACTCGTGGCTACTTGTGATAGGATTCAATGCCACGATCTAGCAGTTGAATAGGTGATAAATAGATCATTAGGTACTAGACTGGTGAAGAGAGATGAAAACGGCCGCAATATAAATATATCTACATATATTTCTGGGAATTCCAATACCTCACACAAACTTTGTTGAGTATAGAGCATCGATTTTTTCTCGTAACGTAATTTTAGGTTCTCTGTCATAAAAATAAGGTGGTAGTGACCACAATTGGGCCAATGAGAACGAAATGCGATTCACTTTCATATTATTTATTGCTAACGATAAAGATCATAATAGTAATAGTACTACGCGGCTCGCGAATTTGTTTTGTCGATGCTCGCGTTGCTGATAGTGTATTACATTGGGTAACCGTGCGTTTTTATCGAAGCCGTTTATGAATAAAGTATCTATATCATTGCAAACATGGAAAAAAGTCTGACAGCACGACATGAATAATATAAATAGTTTAACAAGGTTTAACATGCTTATGTAAAAGTCTAGTTTGTGTATGGGGCGTTTTCAAAATGCACTACCTCCTGTTCTGACGAGACATGAAAAATAGTTTGGAATGAAATGAAATGAAGACCTCCTTACCCACTTTGTTTTAGGTTATGCGATAACTTACTTAAAACTGTCTACAAACGCAGTGGCTTAATCAATTCAGATATGCGAATCAGGGACAGGTTTATGTTTTTACTATCGTGGAACGAACAGAAGTTTACTTTTAGTTGGTTTACTTGCATTTTTGATAGCTGTGAAAATAGGTTAAGGTATTCCAATGGAAAAGTTATTTTGGACACAGTTTTGTCTAAAGCATCCCGACAAGAACAGAAGTGAGGATCCCAAACATAACCCACGCGGGCACACAATGCCGATATTTTGTGGTGTTTGGCAGAGTTGCCCTCACCGATTCGACTGCTTCAAAATGAATGTATAACACGCATATTTCACGTGGGAATGCATACAGAACCCATGCTTAAAATGTACATAATATGAGCCTTGAACCAAAATTAATATGCGCCCTGTACCACTACTAATATGCACTTTAATCAACATGAATTTTTAATTGTTTGGCGAAAGAATTTTAATTAAAAATTGTAGTTAAAATATACATACTTTTATTGAAGTTAACCGAAGTTTACACAAATTACATAATTTGAGTTAACAATTGAAGGATAAAACGGAACACTTAAAAAGTTATTCTAATTTAAATTATAGAGTATTAAAATGTATTTAATTTCTAGTTCACTTATATTAATTTTAATCAAAGGGCATAAACGAGTACATTACTTTGAAATTACTACATAAAACAATTTACAAGGCTAATAGTAATTTCTGACACAACACTACACACTTTACCTTATGACCATTAAATGGAGATGAGGACGTTCGGTACACGGCTTCAGCTGGTTGTTCTTGAAATCTAACGCCTGCAGAATTCACTGGACTGCTGAAGTTTTGATTTGGATTGTGGCAGTTGGAATCGGATGACACAGGAGTAGACGAAATTAGTGCTGACTTCCAAAGCTGGTCGATGGTGGCACCGTATACTACAGTTTATTGGAAATCACTGGCACAAGGTTCCAACTGTATTCTTCTTAATGAATGAAGTATGAAATTAAACGTCCTATTTTCACTATGAACTAAGTAAACTGACTCCCGCAATTCCTCCGAAATGCAAAACAGAAAACATCGTGAACAACAATGTAAATCAAAGTAGCTTGCACAATTAAGTTTTCAAAAATCAATTTTGAAATAGATATGTCAATATTATAAGCTGTGTGATCCTCAACTACTTTTGTTTACAACTGATGAGAGCCCGCGCATCTGTAATATAACATGTTAAATGTACTGCTTTGAATTGAATTTTATGTAAATATAATACAATTGAATAACGCAAGTATTATGCACATGGGCTGGGTCAATATATGCAGAGCAGAAGGTTGTGGGCATTCCCAAACCGTTTAAACGCGTTAAATGCTGTGTGATTCAACAATTTTTCCCACCTTAGGGAATGTGGCATATTTTTGATTTCCTATACGTATTATAAGGGAACCGTTAAGTATTTTTTTAGTCCACACAATACCCACGCTGCCCTCACAAAATACGTATATCTCCCACAGTGTGTTCTTGTCGGGATGCTTTGCGACATCTTCCAACATGAAATGAAATCTTTCTTTCACCAATGCTTTCACCAAACACTTTCCCTATAAGTGTGCCCTGTTGCTCCTTAAGAGGACTCTCAGAACCCAACGTCAGTTTTTAATCTTGTTTTGCATAGCATCGAAATTTAGTCACAATTTAAACAGCATCCGTTGTTGATTCCTCATTATGATTAAATTTTTTAAATACAAAATATATTTTCGTAAGAACATGGTTTAACTGAGTATTTTGGTCCGCCAATATGCATATCATGTATTTAATCATAAAAATACACAAATATATTAATAATATATTGAATGAGTAATTCAATGAGAAATAACTCGCAGACTCTCAATGTGCGTCTGTTTGAATTGTCTGAATAAAAAGTTAACATCCTACATGGAAAATTCACCAAATCAAACAGGTAAAACCGAGATGCAGATAGAGAAGAAAACGAAACTGCGTTCCAGACATTTTATTTTACAGCTTTATTACTGCCTCTGGTCAAATAGAGTACAAACCTCATCTTCTCTGTTTTTCGATTTGACTTTCATGCAAAGTTTTGTCCTTCCACTCCCACAGTAATATGAGCGGAGTGTCTTCCATACTTCCATTATTTAATCTTTTGTTGGATTTTTCTTTCGCTCACAACAAACTTTCAGGAAGGAGTATGATGATGTGTGTTATCCCTCTTGGCGAAGAGGTCGACTTGGCTTCATATGCTCACCCAGCCCTCCTTTCACCCTTTCACTTTCTCCGCTAAATTTTTTCATATCCTAACGAGTTACACAACATGATGTCCTCCAGTACTTAACATTATTATATTTATGTATTTCCTCTGGTTTGGCGCTCCTAAGAAAAAGGGCTATCTTGCTCACATACATTCAAGTTATTTCATATCTATATGGATATTTGGTGGTGATGTTGGTGGGGCTACACGCTCTATTTTCTATTGACATCACTCGTGCACTTTTCCCTTTTCTTTTTCTCACCTGAGGCTGATTCCAGCTTAGAATATTCCAAGTGGTTCATATTCCTTGCCGTTCCAACACCGTGCATGAGCTAAAAACGAGATGATGCTGTTGTTGATGATGATGATGACTATGAAGAATGAGAGAGAAGACGAGAGTTACTGGAATAGGATATTGCTGGAGGCATCTTATAAGCCGAAAATGGTAAATGCTGAGTTTATTATTACCCCAGGCAATGTTGGCATATGAAGTATGATGGCGTTCGCATAGTTCATAAATGATATTGGCGTTGTCGCTCCTATATGTATATTTCGTGTACCAAGAAAGAAAGTTGGATGTGTAAATATTCTCCTCTTTATAATGCATGCAAACATTATTATATTTCGTGGTATATAAATGTTGAATGTGCTAAAAATATTCGATAGGGTGTTCAGATATAAAGTTTGTTAGCTAAAATTGTATTCGAAACTTCATTGATAACACGTGTATAAAAACAAACTCAAATATGAAATACTACTTCATTAAACATCGTTTCTGAAATATTTAAGCGAGTTCTAACTTATTTATTGTAAAAGAATTTTCCGCATATCGGTTAGAATTTGTTAATATGGGCGTAAATATGGATTTAATAAATTACACTGAAAATGAGCCACATGAACAACAGACGTATTGATTTTATTAGTTTTTATAATACCAACCACAATTAAAACCAAAAGTTTTAGGAGATCGTATGTAATTCATGAATACACACTTACATATAAATTAACAAGACATGGACAAAATTTGCACTTACACCATCTACTTATTGATTATGTTGTTTATCATTCAATTTCAAAACTGGTTGATAGTGCTTGGGCAGGTACACTTTAATAAGCCCACTTAAAATAATTATATTTACGATTGTGATGTGTGAGTGAGTTAGAAGAAGATGCAGCGGCAAGTGCGTAACATGTTTTAAGCTCATAACGGTACGAAACGGTGGAATGAAATATATTTTTAAAAACTTTCACAAAATCTGTACAAAATAATTGGCAACTTGAATTGAATTGGAAGTTGAGATATCTAGTGCATACATCTATACAGTAGTGTATAGGTTTATTAGCTTAAGCACCATTGCGGAGTACAGAAATGTATGCAACAATCATTCTAAAACCAAACAATTTCTACGCACATCAAGGGTCCTACTCTAATAATAATCTACCCTAATTATTATATTAAAGTCAAAATTACACCGAAGAATAAATGAGATGATCGATCGAATCGAAATATCATTGGGTTTGTCGTGCGACGAAAGTTTTCAGTTCGAACATTTACAGAGAATCTAGTCTTCTTAATGCGAAACATACGCAGAGGTTAGACACGTAAATTACATATATTAGGATATGTAAATAAAAGTACATATAATTTACGGACTTAAACGATATTTTCTCAACAAACATGAATACAAAAACGGTAGTTTCTACTTAAACCCTATATGATTTATAAAGGAATCGCTTTACGAATAAATAAATACTCTGAAAACTGTTGGCTATCAACTCCACCACCATGACTGGCAGTAACTTGATATCCCATGTTGAGAAGACGAGTGAAAGCTTGCACAGAGTTGAGTTTACAATAGCCATTCAACGGGAAGCGGATAACGTGTCTCGCATCATGATGCCAAGCTACCGTACTCCGCGCATCCATAACAGCATGACCCGTCTCAGGAAAAGCTTCTTCTATCAAGGCCCTTTCACCAGAGAGCATAATCCTTTCTCCCAAATCAGGGCTGATGTTGAGAGCGAGCACTTCCCAACAACAAGTTGCTCCATATCCGGCTGGACTGTTGCCTGTGCTGAGGTCACGTTCAGCAGCCGCCGCAGCAATTCTACCTGACTCTGTCATTGCCGCCAAGGGAGACACTGAAGCACGTCGGTTGTAATGACGATGATGGTGATGATTCGACTGGTGCTCTTCGCCATCATTAATCTCATCTCCGGAAATCATATCTTCAACAAAATGGTGATGATGATGGTTCCCAAGTCTTGCCAACCTCCCAACCGCAGCGGAGATTGTGGAAGGGCTTCGTCTCGAGTTGGAATTGTTACAATTATGATTATTGTTAATGCTCCCACTGTTCTTGTGACTGATGATGATGGGCTTTCCCCCATTGTTATTCCCTAAGCCTGCTCTTGGAGAAGAGTTTGGGCTGGTTTTTGTCACTAACGCTGTTGCGCCACCGCTTAGATCCCCGTCAGCACTTCCACCATTACTCCCACAAGCTCCGATGTTACATGGGGAGGATGATCCACCTGCTGCTGACTGCTCTTTCTTTAATTGCTCAAGTTGCTTGTACATTCCTAAAACAGTTAAAGAAAAAGAATGTGTAAGACTCGACAATTAAAAAAAGGTTGGCGGAATCAAATTAACTTTTTTCAAGTATGCCCTAGCAGCTCTCATCATCTTATTCATCATTGAACGCGTTCCCCTATACAACTTAACCTTTTAACTTTCTCCACTTTCTCCGAAATTTTCCACTAAATTTAAGCCATCATAGGCGGCTCATATATACACGTGTACATTTGTCAACATTACCACAGGGCAGGTAATAAGCTGAGAAAAAGAAGGAAGGAAAAAAATGATGCAAAGTTCTTTTGCTTTCAAAAGAAAATTCTGAGCTCTCAGCATGTTTCACGGGAAACTTATTTCATTCTTCAACCGCAAAGAGATTCTTTTTCCAACAGAGACACAGTGAGCAAATAAGAAAAATTTATCTATATGCTTCTCGAAGAATTTTTCATAAGCTCGGTACTTAAACTGTTCATGTTATGGTCTACGTGTAAATTCTTCCTTCCGTCGCTCATTCGGTGAATAATTTAGGGTAAAGTCTCAATCTAAAGCAGCAGTTTTCTTGGAGGAGTTGTGACGAAAAATCTTAATCACTAGCATACTATCAACATCTCATATCATCATTTTCCCACAGGGTTTTTCTAGCTTTTCCATGAAGTAACCGAATAAAAAAGACATTTTTCTCATCTCGGAGTAAACTTTCAGAATTGACCTTTAATAATAAAACATTGATATGGACGTATGTATACTATCCTACTCTAGGCGTCTCCTCATTTCGTTACCCTCCCGTTTAATTACTCGTTCCAATCTACGAGAAACTTTTTTCAGCTGCTGAAATGTCATCCTTTGCTGTTCTCTTGTTAAAAATTTTTAATGTCACCCCTCTCATTATTTTTTATACTTGAGATGAATTAGAAAAAAGTCTACATTGCACACGTCTCCGTGCTTAATTTTTCCAGGAGAAGAACTTTTCAGGAGCTAAGTAATTAAGTCGGCTCTGGTTAATTCTCATTAAGATTAGATATCTTCATCAAGCTAAGAAACTGTCGAATTTTTACGGAACAAAATGAGAAAAAATAAGACAGCACGTCGGAAGTCCCCTGATGATTTTTTCTTCCTGATTTTTTATTACATCATTAAAGTGTAACGAAGTAATTAAGATTACGCTTTAATCACATCCCGGTTTTAAGAAGGAAATGAATGAAGGAGAGAGGAAGGAAAGATGTAGATTGGTTCATCTTTGGCTTACATCATATGAAAAATGGGAGGGGAGTGTCGAAATGAAAAAGGGAAAAACGAGAAAAAATGGAATCAGTCTTGTGTGACATTTATGAAGGTGTACAATCAACTTTGCGGAGAAGTCAGACTGAATAATAAAAAGGGATTTGATTTGAACACATTTTTCACTTTTATTTGTATGCAAAACATGTTATGCGTACCTTGAATCTCAAAGAAGCGAGCTTCTTCAAGGAGAAGATCAATGTCGGTGAAGTCAGCAGGAAGGAGCAACTTGTTGTTCCTGACAAAGTTGAGAATGTGCCGGAACATCTTGCCATCCCGGTCGATGAAATAGTGCTGTTTCAGGCTGTCTAAAACGATTGGAATGCTTCCGTTGAACAGCTTGGCCAACCTTGAGTCTCCATATCTGTTGTAAAAAGAACGAATAAGAAAGGGGCAAATGTAAACAAACTGTAGAACAAATTATTATTCCTCTGCAGTCAACTGTATGCTTATATTATTTTGCCTGAAGCATCATTGTATGTTCCTTCTGTTTGGTAAATACAAATTGCTTCCTAATTATTGCAAGTCAATATGCATGTTTATTTCATATGTCAGAGCTCCATATGCCTGTTCCATGTTGTAGTGTAATTAAAGGGGAAAATACCTTGTCAATGGGTTACATAAAAATGAAGACATAATCAGCTCCTTTGTACTATGATTAGCTCATGCTGTTTGTATGCATTTCGGAGACTAATCATATGTTTTTGTGTAAATGAGCTTGGGCTACCTACAAAATGGCAGGTTACAATTGTTCATGTTCCAATCTATTAGCAAAAACGTCGGGAGTTTATGCGGAAGTTGCACTGGCATGTGAGTTTGAGCATAATATTATTAATCCATGCTAGCACGTGAAAGCATTTGTTGGCTACTCAACGACTCGTTTGGTTTGACCAATAAATTGAAGTCGAAGGTCTTGTGTATGCTATGCCTCATTTGTTCATGAAATCACGTACACATACTTTTCATAACAGGACAACCTCCTTCAAACCATAGAATGCCTTCTGGACAACAAAAGCCTCCCTCTTGCATTTGCATCTCACCTTTGTGCACACCATCAGTCAGTGCAATTCATTAAGACTAGTTTACAGGTGAAAACCCTGTAATTTTCTATAATAAACTGGGAATGAATTTGAAAATTTGAGGTTACTCGAATCAATCTTGCTGCCTAGTTTTTGGCAAGTAAGTACACTTGTATAGTGAATTGTATATATGCAATATCTTGTTATACTAGATGCATACATGCGTGTTGGCACTTGAACTCACAGGGCACATTCCGAACCGAGCAAAATAATATTTACAATAGTGTAACGAGACAATAAACCTCCTGGCACTTGATAATCAATGTTATTAAAAACCACAAATTGCTGTTTTGCTGCATAGCATGAAAGCAACTAACGAGAAGCTTGTTAAGAAAATCTATAAGGAGAATTGACTGGTTTACAAGTACTATATGAAGCTTAGATTTGTTACATATTCTACAATCTAGATTTAAAACCTAAACAAACGACATGTCATAGGTTAATTTGTAAAAAAATGCTATGCTTACTATAAACTCTATGGCTTTATAACAATTACTTAATAGACCAACTCGATTTAGGTGCCTATTAATTTCTGTAATCAGGTATTAAATTTATTGCTTTCAAACATTTTTTTTTGACGTGTAACTCAATCCAAAAGAAGATAAAACCGAAACAGTAATAACCCTTCCAATTTGGTAAAATATCTTTAAGGTGAAAACGGTATTTCAAAAATAAGCTGTTGTCTGCACTTTTCTAAAAAAAAATCTTCATTATCGTCTAGTTTCATTACAATATATGCAAACTCGAGTTTTATATTAGTTATTATGCCTCCTGGATTTCGTAAAGTTTACCCCAATATAAAATATAATATCTACACATCAGCCAAGGAGTGTGCATTACTGGTGATGTTGACTATTGTGAAATCCCCTCTGGGTTTCAAAGGAAAAGGCTGAGCAATCTTTATACTACTTCAAAAATGCCAGGGGCATGGGAAAGGAAAGTCTTTAATGAGAATTACAGTTGCCTGATTTCGAGAGGCGTAGAAGTGGCAATGCATGCTTTAAGAGAGAATAGGTAACGTGTGTTTAATTCTGAAATAGGTGGGGAATGCTGATACAACGCGTTGGGTATTTGACTTGAAGATGTGTTAAATGATACGAATGTAAGCTCCTGCATTTTGATGAGTCATCCATGCAATTGCGATACATTTTATGATTTCTTATGAATGTAAATTTTCGTTTTGCTAATAATGCTAATAATGGCAGAAGCAATTTACAACTATTGCTTTATGATGGAGTCACTGAGCAAAATGTGCAGGTGACGACGCTTCAATTTTCTTCTGTAATGCTGCTTAGATACTGAAATTATGACATTTCGTATGGATGAAAAGGGAAAATTCATGGTTCAACAATAGTGAGCTTTCTTATCTACTGATCTACTTCTAGGGAATAGAAATGGTTTTACTTTTTGTCTAGTAGATCTGTTGATGCATAATTTGCCATAACTTTGGAATGTCAACATCGACCTCTTGGAAGACCATCGTAAGTTACACCTCGACATTCACGAATTTTTCTTCAGTTTGACCGAGTAATATTAATTTCGCATCCTAAAACTACATTGGCATTTACAATTTTTATATATAAAAATTTACAGGTTTCAGCTGCCATATAACATCGCGTTCCAGTATTCCGACTAATTCATCGTTTGAATTTGGAAAATGGCTTTTCTACAGAAATTAGCAAGTCATTCGTGTAGACGGTTCGCAGTTTACCCCCATCGATCCTACTCGTCTAGCTCAGGCACTCGCAAGATAACAACACATTATACAATCCACCCACGTGATAAGGATCCACGATGGAAAGACATTGACATGGCACGGGAAGTGGACGAAGTTGACGTCATCATAATAGGCGGCGGCCCAGCCGGCCTATCCGCAGCAATTCGTCTAAAACAGCTTTGCCAAGAGGGTGGAAAGGACTTGCGAGTTTGTGTTTTCGAAAAAGCAGCGGAAATCGGGGGTCACATTTTATCTGGCGCTATTTTGGAACCAAAAGCTTTAAACGAGTTGATTCCAGACTGGAAAGAAAAGGGCGCCCCATTAAACACTCCGGTTACCGAAGACAAGTTTGCCCTTTTCAGATCCGCAACTTCAAAACTCAGTATCCCCATCCCACCCGGAATGCCAAGTAATCATGGGAATTACATAGTGCGCTTAGGACATGTCGTCCGGTGGCTTGGAGAGCAGGCTGAAGAACTAGGCGTGGAACTGTATCCATCAATCGCCGCTTCCGAGATTTTATACGACTCCAACGGAGCTGTGAAAGGGATTGCCACAAACGACATGGGTGTAGCCAAGGATGGCTCTCCCAAAGACAGTTTTTGCAGAGGGATGGAGTTTCACTCAAAAGCAGCAATATTCGCTGAAGGATGTCATGGTCATTTGAGTAAGCACCTTATGCAAAAATTCGAACTGAGAAAAGATTGCGAGCCCCAAACGTACGGGATTGGACTGAAGGAGCTTTGGGAAGTTAAACCCGAAAATCATCACCCCGGTCGAGTAGAGCACTCGGTCGGTTGGCCAATGGATAAAAACACTTACGGTGGCTCCTTCACCTACCATCTCAAAGACGATGTTCCAATGGTGGCCGTTGGATATGTGGTGGCGTTAGATTACACGAATCCTTATATGAGTCCTTTTCGAGAATTCCAAAGATGGAAACATCATCCAGCCATTACAGCGGTTTTAGAAGGAGGAAGTCGTATTTCATATGGCGCACGGGCGCTGAACGAGGGTGGATTCCAATGCATACCAAAACTAACTTTCCCAGGTGGCTGTTTAGTCGGTTGCAGCGCAGGTTTTCTCAACGTACCGAAAATTAAAGGGACTCACAACGCCATGAAAAGTGGGATGCTTGCTGCTGAAAGTATTTTTGAAGAGTTGTCAAAAACCCCTGATAAAATTATCGAGCCTGTTGGATACCCAGAAAAACTCAAGTCAAGTTGGATCTGGAAAGAGTTGAAGGCTTGTCGAAACGTTCGTCCATCTTTCCACACTTCGTTGGGAATGTATGGAGGACTAATGTACACTGGTTTATTCTACGCTATTTTACGAGGAATCGAGCCATGGACATTGAGTCATGGTGGGGCAGATTATGCAAAGCTCAAGAAAATCTCTGAAGCGAAACCAATCGAGTATCCAAAACCTGATGGGAAAATAAGCTTTGATCTACTTTCCTCCGTGTCGTATACAAGCACAAATCATGAGGAAGATCAACCTCCACATCTGACTCTGTATGATGATTCAGTACCGAACAACATCAATCTGAAAGAGTATGGGGGACCGGAAGGAAGATTTTGTCCGGCTGGGGTATATGAATATTTGGATGATGGAAAGTTTCAGATTAACGCTCAGAACTGCATCCACTGCAAAACTTGTGATATCAAAGATGTCACCCAAAATATCAACTGGGTAACTCCAGAGGGTGGTGGGGGACCAGCGTATAATGGAATGTGAAGAACATGCTATCTCTTAATTAGCCTGGGTTATATGTATCTACTTTTTTTGTAAAAATATTTCAAACTTTCGTTTTGTCCAATTCCTCAAGGTATTTCGTTGATATTTAGTACAGTTCATGTTAATTATAAGAATAAAAAAGTCAAAAATAAGTTGCTCTCAGCTTTTCCAACTTGCATAAATTTTTCCTCGAAGCATATTCTCTATCCCATTTCAAACTACATTAATAAGCTTGCGGGCTACAAAATGAACGATAGCTCTCCTCCACACAATGTTCCGCATCTGATTTGAAATTGAGCAAGGTATTTACTCGCTGATTCCTTTTTTGTATATCCACTTCTGCAGTATTAAATATTACGAAAAAACAGCAACCAACCAGCAGCCATTTAAAAACCTCATATCCTTGGCTTGGTCTCCTTGTTCACCCAAAAACCACCCGGAGCTGGCTTGGTTGATGATGATGATGTGATATGTACAATTTATATAACAATGGTTGAGAAGAACATGAGAAGAAAAACGAAGAAGAAGGAGCTAGAAGGCAGAAGAAAATAAGGACCGAAGAAGTAAAGTAAAGGAAATTGACCTAAAGCGAATTCTCATTCTCATCTATAAATTTCCAATGACAAAAAAGCCGGAGGTCATCCCTTAACGCACAACATATATAACACACAAGCAAAACCCAGAGAAGACCAAGACCAGAGACAAGAAAATGAAGACCAAAGTTTTCCAACAATGAAAATATAATATCCCACATGTTAAAACCCTTGTGGAGGAGATTTTAATGGGAGGAAACTTTTCTTGGCATTTACAAAGACGAAGAAGCCTGCTTCCATATTTTGCGATTGTTAACTTAACAAAAAAGTTTATATCATCATGGTCTGGTTTACTCCGACAGCAGCAGCTTGGAAAAAGTATAAAAACTCACCAGTTATTCAAATAACTCTTTGAGCGACACAATACAATGGAGGTATTGGTGGCGGAGCCTTATATGTCCATCATGTATATTACTTTTACTCAATTTCATTTGCATTACAAAAATAACAATAGAACACAATATCCCATGTTTGATGTTATGTTATGCAATTATAAAGGATATTACAAAATTGAAGTTAGATTTTTTTTAAACTGAATCCTTTCATTTCTCTTTCAAAAAAGAGAATGTAGTTTGCATGCATGCAAAGTGCAAGTTATAGAGGTAACAGGATATACTTATAGGAATAACGTTACGTTGCCTGAGATTACAATAGCCGCAAGCTGCTACTACATTATGCATTTTATCCATTTCCTCATATGGAATAATAGACTTTGTGTGCATTATATCACGGGCTTCTTTGTAATGACATGAAAGAATGCCGTTCCACAACAGCCAGAGCCAAAACGAACCCATAATAATAATCCAATCCAGTCACATTTTCGACCAACAACAAAGAATCGCTGGTTGGGAAATTATGATCTTGGACACTGGGAGTAGCAAACGGCCTAACCTGAAAAAGAAATGCAGGAAATGTGTTGAAAAGATTGCTGGTCAGATCAAGATGGAGTCATATTTACGTCACAAGAAAGTTGGGTGTTCGGTTCATTGTCTCAGGTTGTCGGATGGGGATTTAATTACTCATATGCGCCTCAGCCAAATATGTTACGAAAAACAAGGAAACAATGACATTTTCATATCAACCAGAAGTAGGTACGTTTATATCCATTGATTATTCCAAGAAGTATTCATGAACTTCAAATCCTGAATTTCCAGGCATTTGCATAAGAGACTTTGACGTATTTCTAGTTAAGCTAAGCTATTAGGCAGGATCATCAAGAAAGTTTGAAAACATAATAATTATTATGAATGAATGAAAACCATACGTAGGAAAATAATTAAAGTTTTCTTTTACCACCCACAAAGGTAATGACAACGGCTCAACCCAAATTCAAAGAACCATTTCGCCTTTAACCACAAAACATCTTGTGCAATACAACCAAACTAAGTACATGCATAGATATATATTCTCTATTGTGCCGTTACCGTTACCACCAGTAGTTTTCTATATAGCATCAAACAATGCCGAACAGCCGACCTGAGCTCCAAATAAAGCACAAAAAATAACACCAACCTACGCAAAAAGGGGGAAATGAATGCACGTTCGACGCATGCAATAATACACTCCACATTTTTTCAACAATTGCCATCATTCCTCAACTTAAAAGGAGAGTCTCGGATTTTCTTTCACTTGCCTCCAGCACCATTTTCTTGGTAATCTATGAGTAAATTCAGCATGAGTCTTTCTCTCACTCGGTGAATGTGAATAGGACTGTATTGCCGATGGAAAGATGTTGCCTCAAGGGAAACTGTGTTTCGTTCGACTGTTTACATATACCACATGCCCAGAGTTGCATATACAAATGTACTCATTCTGAATTCCCTTTTAAAAAGGAATGATCGTGATATCGGCATCGGCTCTCAATCCTCCATTCCCTTTTTATATCCTCTACTTTGTGATGATGATTATTACTCCCGAGGCGAACAGTGATAAGTATGAAGTGACGTGATATGTGATATGGGTGATGGATTCTTTAAAAAGAAGTGCTCAATACTTGAGTTACTCTGTGCGTAAAAGATAAACGTGCAGTAGTTTCCGTCCCTGTGTAATTGAAGCACCTCCGTCTGATTGGAAGAGTGCGGGTGAGCTGGGAGCGAAGCTAAAACGGGAAATGTAAAAGTGTGGCATGGCGTGCTCAAACAATATATATATGATTTCAGATTTCATCTCTCCTCTCCACGTTCGTGATCGCTCGTAGGGCTATGTATAATAAGTATGCATCATTGATAAACCCCTTTTTTATATTCCTGAATGAAAATCAATGAATGGGAATGAATGAGTATAAAAAATGATAAAAAGGTGTAGCAACGTTCGGTGGTACATTCATGCTCCAATTTGTAGTTTGTGTGCATAAATCCCTATAATTATTATTGCTTCATGGGATGGTGATTATCATTAAAATGCATAATATTTACTTGGTAAGGGTTTCCAATGACGAGGTGTAGATCGTGCCACCCACATCAATGTGAACTGGAGCAGTGGCCTTGGAGGCAGCAGCAATGCAGGGGATCCCTGTAATTTTCTGACTGCTGTATGCAAGTGCAGCTGCGGCTGCAACTGCAGCGGCTGTCGTGGCTGCTGTTGCTGAGGAGGCGACTGGTGGCGTCGGAGACAGTGAAGAGTTTGACAGTCCGCCTGTAGGTGAATATGGGACGGGAGAGCTGCTCGGAGATGACAAGTGCCTGGAAACCATACAAAGAAGAGAAAGAACTGTAATGGATTGAAAGCGTAATCAGGAGAGAATCCGTTTTAGCCGTTACGTGAATATATTCGATATTGATGCTTCCAGCTAATATGGCAATTATTATTGTCCGTTAAATCGGATCTGGAAATAAACCTCCGGGTTTTTCCCTCGTAGGTATTTGAAGTATACACATTCATTTTTCCATAGGTTTATGTCCATAAAGGTAAAATATAATATGCAATATTATATATAGTAACATGATAGATAAAGGTAGAAGATGGAATTCATAGTTAGTGTACTTTAATATCCTTTGTCAGTCACATGCTAATTATGTACTGTTTGCTATAGAGTATTTACACATGCACTCATTTACTCCTCCATTATAATGCCGCAGCTGTTATGTACTTTTACTCCTTTTGCTCAAAACTCTTTCTCGCTTGCTCCTTCTTTCTCTTTACTATTTTCCTAGAAAAGCTAACCGGAAAAGTATGCTTGGGGTGATTTAGGCTGGCTGAGTGGCTGACTGTTGCCAATATGCCGCCACTGTCGCGCTTTCATAGACAAAGTACGTCCCCACACAACCAACTTCTCTTTTTCGAATGATAAAGAACGCTGCTTCTGGTGATGCCGTAGCGTCGTCATCGTCGTCGTCGGTGCGGCTGATGATGATGATGATGAAGCCAAAGCGTTTTGAAAGATATAATCTTTCGATAAAAAGCAGGACCAGCAGCGATGTTTTCTTCTCTTCTCTCCATTGCCTTTTTCGAACAAATGAGAAGACGAAACACATAGTGGGACGACGGTAGCTGAGCATAATATGATGCAAGGATGTATGTACGTTAATAGAAACACTGTTTTTTGGTTCTCTCTCTCTCCTCCCGGTTTGGATGGTAAGTAGACTATTATTGCCTCGGAGTGAAGATGAGTTTGGTTGTTGGAGTTTATTATTATAGGAAAATGCCTGGAGAAAATCTCACAGAGAGAAAGAGGATTCTCTATCTCTCTCAAATTCTCATTCGCTTACTCTCTCTCTCTTCTTTCGTTGTTGTTGTTCCTCTGAACAAGTAAAGTTAGGTTTTATGCATGCAAACACCTACGTGAGGACTGCTCCCTATATATCCTCTGGTATGGTATGTACTTTACATATTATCAAAGGAGCAAAAAACGGTTTTTATCAAATGCCGTGCTATTCATTCTCTCCTCCCTGCTCAAACACTATTAGGCAGATGGAGGCATATATGGAACATATCCCTCCAGCCTCCTCCTCTTCTGCTTCATCATCATCATCGAAAACTCCAACCAGCCAAACGAAATAGCAATGTATCACCCGGAGGGAATTTGAAGTCTCCTCATGGAGATTTATATACATGCCTTATATAGCCAGTTGTGTGTTTATATTATATATGTAGTCTGTGTATAGTATTACGTATGTAAGTACACGTAATATCCTCTCTCCATCTATTCTTCACCTCAATTTTTCCAAGTAATACACACTGTAAAGGAGGGAGAGGCAATAGGAAACCGAAGGGAAGAAAGGAGATAGAAGACGAAGGAAGAGAAGAAGAGATCTTAAAATGCCCGGAAGTCCAGCCGCTGGCGGATTCCTGACGAAATGGAATGGAATTGTGCCTCTACTTTACTTTAGTTCTCTCCTTTTTATACATTTGGCTGGGAGCGCTACTACACGATTACGATACGATATCATACCTCACATGAATGAAAATAGTGGAGTGGATGAGATGGCAAATGGCACACAAAATATATTAGCGGACCAAGACCAACTTATATACATATACATACCACGCTGGTGGTGGTGGTAGAGAAAGAACTGGAACTGGAGGAAGAAGACAAGATAGGTTTGCTGGTTTTCTTCCTCTTTTGCTGAGTTACCGTTCTTTTCTTTTCCTTCATTTTTGGCTCAGAATCTATTTGGCTCCTTTTCTTCATTTTGCCTTCTAGCATGCTTTGTAAACACACATTACCTACCTACAACTTACTTTACGTGATGATGATGCATTCATCTGTTCTGTTATGTACATAACTTTTTTTTGTATCATATGAATAACTCATATAAAAAATACACACACATGTGTAGTACATCATCATATTCATCATTCTCATCATCACTGAGCCATGTGCATGCATGCATGCTTGGCTATATTAAAGTTTTCTACTTTTCCTCGCTCAAACAGAGATAGACCGACAGACAGGAAAGCACTAAAACAGTAAAGATATGAACTGTATATGTCTTCAGATAGAAGCCCTCCAGCTAAAGAAATAGAGTTCTGCTGCTTCGCCTTGTTCAAAAAACCAACCAGCAGCATTTTCTCCTGTTCTTCATTACAAGTAAATACGTGCATATAACTACTGAGAAATATAATCAGGTGATGTGCTGCTCATAGCATTCTCATCAGACATGTGGGCAGTAAAGGTATATAATGGATGAGGTGAAATTAGCTGATTTGAATACCCCCATATTTCAATGAAATCCACTGCAAAAACTTCCCCTAATCTCTTGCTAATTACCCCACCAGGACAATATAACATTAGGCACCCACATGACTCCTGTTTAAGGACATTTTCACATTTACTTCGGTTCATGATATATGACCAAAGGTCAAAATGTTTTCGGACGAGCAACTTACTCTCTCGAGGTCTTTTATGTAACTTTTTTTAGTGCGGATCCACTAAAGTTTTTCAACGTGAGATTTCCATGATGCAATTTGTTTATTGTTGTGAAGTATTGAAGCGAAGGAAGTGGGAACAATTGAGTTTGCTCAAGAAAAATGGATTTACAATAAGATTTTCCATGTTATGTACTCAAAAACCTTTGAAGACACGTACGAGGATGGATCCCATCCATTGCACCATGTTTACTATGCATGCATGTGTAACCTGTGACGATGTCGCAGCTGGGAGAAAGGTAGACTCATATGGATACCCACATAAAGGGCCACTAAAGCAGAAACTATATTTTTGTGTGTACAAGCCATATTCATATCGTCGTATCATTCTGATACTTATCAGGGAGTGAATATAAGGCTTTTCTAGTTGGAAACATGGCAAAGCAAAGTCAAAATTCTTATTGCTTTTTGGCTTCGTTTTGACTCTTGACTCGACTCTATTTTATCCCCAGAGGCTAGCCAGAAAAACCAGGAGATCACATGCATAGGCATAACTCTTTCTAAAAAGGACATTACCAAAAACGACCAGGAAAACGCAACAGCGCCCCAGAGTTGATCAGATATGTTCAATAGTAATAATCATAATATAATGGCAGCAACAGTGACAACCTGCAAAAAACGAACAACAACGGCATGGAGAAAGCTTATTCCACAACTAGTGATGCTTGTTGTCCTGTTCTCCATACGTGAAGCAATGCGATAGAGCACATTTTATCAGTGAGTGAGCCTGTGGGACCTCCGGTGTTTTCGCATAAAATTCTTTCCACTCTCTCTCTCTCCCAGCTCATGTCTTCCACAGCAAGCAAGCAAGAGTCATTGTTGGACGACCTGATTTGCCTCTGCCAACATGAGCGTACCCTTTTATTATTGTCGTTGTTTTTGCTTTCCCAACCAAAATGGTCATAAATGCTCCAGAGAGAAAAGTGGAGTGGTGCTCTGTCGCCTGGCATTAGGAATAGCTTAGCGAATCAGGGCAACATAGGACCATTTATTTCATGAATGAGTCTCAGACTCGCGTTTGGTCTCAAGAATCTTAAATGACGTGTAATGGGCAAAAATAAAATATGTATCATAAATGCGAAATATAACTTCTCTCCAGGCAATCAAGTCAATTGCCTTGGCTTAAAAAACTCATAAATAGTGTTTGTGTTGTAATGTATCGCACACGTCACAGCAATAACCTCAGGTGAACAAGTAATAAAATATGTATATACACACATACATTTCATTCATATACACAGAGACTAGGGACGGCGGACGTTGTGTAATAGGTTTTAAAATGAGTTTTTACGTCTGGCCCGCTTCGAGTTTCAGACATGGAGAAAAAATGGTTTGAGTAATAACATTAAATAAATATTTGTAACAAAATAATCATAAGAATCAGAATAATAATTCTTGAGAGGGCAATCTCATGTACTTATTATTATGACTTTATTTCTCCCCTTTTGCGTTTCCTTCCTTATCATTATGATTATTGCTTTTGTTGTTCTGTGGGGCTTGCTTTTTGAGTTGGAACATGTGTAACTCGTATATAAAAGTAAACAAAGTTGTGGATGGGATCGGGATGGTCACATGATCCATCCATTCACCAAAGGAGTCTTAGGATTCCGGTTATTATCCCCTTGACGGATCTCAAATTGTGGAGTTGTCAATGTCCATGTCGATCGACATTGCATGAGCGGATTTTTGTTAGGGAAAATATATTTCTTTTGACATTTTGAAGACTCACATGAGCATGAGAGTCATGTCATGAAATGATATGACGGAACAACTAGTACTATGACTGCAACAAGATAAGGAGGAGGTTGAGTTTTGTATTTTCCCATGTTGCAAATCCAATGAGATCGGGGCATTTGATTTGGGTTCTAAGAGCAGGAGTTTGAGAGTGCTTATCGCATTTTTACTAGTAAAGTCATAAAAAAGCCAAAGGCAATGAATGAAGGATGCCTCAGGGTGGAATGTCAAGAGTCCGCTGCTCAATCAAGAAATATTGCTGAGTTCAACTAAAACCCTCCTGATGGTTCTTGTGGTGGTGGTGTTGTTTTGAGTATAGTATGCATGGCTTGCCCTAATATAAATGATTTTGATTAGGGATATAAAAATCCGTGTATAATTTTTTTTGCTGTTATAATCTTATTGTGTGTCAGCAACCAAATTAATGACTTCCATACTAATTACACCTTTAGCATACAATTCACAACTGCATCGACGTGATTTCTCAGGAAAAGTATGTAATCGTGAGTTTATTCCACGCAAAACCAATCTTCATTTTATACAAGTTGGCTGGATGGAAGCTGGACTAGAAGAGAGAAGCCTGCTTGTTTCTAAAACCCTTGCTAAAACCTGATCTGCATAATATTCATATGCAATGCGGTTACGATCAACGATATGATGTGATGTAGCCAGCGTAATGAATTTGAATTAAAATGATTTACATTAGCTGGAATTTACCGCAGCCGGATCAAGCTATAGAGATTTACTCAGTTGTGAAACTAAAGAATGGAAAAAAAGTATTTTGTTCTTCAGGATAGACTTTTGATATACGGGGAGTACGTGGTGATTACACAAGGAGTAATTATAGGGCAGCACCTGATAAGCAGAAGCTAAAGCAATTCACCGGCACTAGCCAACAAGATTAGCTGGCATTTTGAGCATAATCGTGTATTACATGGGGATGGAGACGGGGAGAACTAAATAAATACATTTTTATTGTTTTTAATAACTTTATGGATGATATTAAAATTGAAGCCTGCCCACTCAACTCACACGCCATGCCATGCCACAATGCTTGTAAAGATAGGCATGGTTGAGTGCGTTGCATTGAAAAAACTGTTTTTTGTACGTAAAAGGACCACAAATCAAAAAAAGGACTTGTCAGGAACAGCTGCATGCAGCAACAGCAACAGTTGCACAAGAAGAAGCGATACTTTAAAACTTTCTTTCTATGCGGATAAGATGCAATTCACGACTTTTTTTATTCAGCTAGTTTCGTCTTCGTGGTGTAGGCAAACCTTTTTTCGTGACTTGGAATGGGATACAAAGTACTACAACCAGTTATTCATTGCATGCAGAACAATAGGCACTTTTCTCTAGACCTTTTTCTGAAGTGGATTCTATTACGAAGGATGATGACTTTTACACATTGGGTGAACAAAAGTGCAATTAGCGTGTAGATTGCAAGGAGATTAATTAAGGTGTGAGAGTGCAAAGCGTATCAAAACATGTTTGTGGGAAAATGCAATTTTACGTTCCGTTTAATTTAACAAACTTACCTCTTGGCACAGATAGGAGCTGTATCCATCATGACTGACTTCGGCATTATTTTCCGCTCCATTCAACAAACTAAAGCACAATGCTCCCCGGAACTTTGAATTTCACAAAAATTGGAATAAGATAATATGTACTTTTGTAGAGTTTTCTCAGAGGTTCAAGAAAAAAATTTGTAGCAGCATGCTTCAATAACTTTGACGGCCCACACGAGCCATACTTTCTCCTGCTATGTGTCAATTCCCAAGTTCACTCATTCACAGAAAGAAAGTGGAGAGGGAAAAGGAGAGTAGGTTCATGTGGATGCAGGAAGCATACTAACAGTATCAATTCAGCTTGACGAGCCACAAATACCACACAACACGGCACAGAGTGGCACACGCTACATCAAACAGCAGCTGATGCTGGTGGTGTAACGGTCTTGAATCAGATGTTCCTCTCAGTCCGTTGTTCCCTGATGGAATGATGCGTGGTTCCCCAAAAACAATGTATACTTGTTCATCTGTCCTGGTCTAAATCATTTCATCCACTGACTGTGAAAATTCCAGTTTCTCAGAGGAGATGCAACAAATGGTTGCATGTGCTCCACGATAAATGGGGCAATATGAGAACAAGCTTCCAGAACAGGAACAACCGGAGAAAGCTCACAAGTGGAAGAAGAACGTTCCTCCTCTAGTTTACAAAGACATATGAGTCTTCCTGAATGAGTGTCGACGGGTTTGTATGAAAATCCTTTGTTCACTTTTCCACCACTGTCTTTCAATGTGGTCGCTGACTCAACTTGACGGATATCATTCTCACATAAGAAAATAACATGTGAGATGTGTAAACCAAACCGTGCTTATAAAGTGTGTGCGCACAGTTCAGAAGTCAAAGCCGAAATGAATGCCCAACAAAAACTGTAAGGGAAAGTGCTAGCAGTGGTGCTTATTGCTTGCGTTGCCTCCAGTCACATAAGAAACACTAGAGGTTGCTTATACCATATTTATAATACTAATACATGTATATCAAAAGATAGAGGAAATGTTACGTAGGCACATGCATGCGGAGGCTTATACCTACAACTAGCTATATTCCTAATGCCGCTTACTTTACTACTACAACGGTCGTACAGAACACGTTTGTATATGTATATACTACTTTTTTATTGTAGGAAAAAGAGGCCTTCATCATCATCATCATCATGATCATCATATACAATCAAAACATACTTGAATCTCTAATGCTTTTTAGACACAACGGCACAAGCGAGCCTTCGGCTCATAAATAGTAAAGTAAAAGCCTTTCACATACAAACAGCTTTTTTGCTGCTCTTCGTAGGCAGCCGTATATAAACTAACTAAACCCAAAGTTCATATGATCATTGTATTACATTATTTCACAGATAAAAACTGTTTTCCGTTTTTACTTTAACTTGACTTTTTTCCATGATAGTTTTTGCATAAAATTGTGCCGACATGTGAGTCTATAGTCCACAATACCCCTTGCAACAATAGATTCTTTGTTAACAACACATTTTTTCTCCTAAACTCCTTTGCGAAACTTGGCATTATTGCATTGGCGAAAAAACGCGAGATAATATAACATAGCTGTTGGGTATGAAAACTAAAAAGAATATTTTTAGCAGGGAGCAAGGCTCCATGCATGTCCAACTATGTTGAAAGTGCTGGGTTCTTTGTAGTACGTTATAGTCAACTCTGGATATAGTGGGAAACAACACAAAACCGTTCCAAATATTCATGTTGTTTATTCATCCCTAATTCCAGGCTTCTTTTGCTTACATAATCATACACCTTTGGTACTTTGTCATCGTAATACCTACCTGTGACCTGCAAGATTTATTTTTTCTCTAAAAAATAAATATATTGCAATAGAAATTTGATAATTTTTTTTGAAGTCCCAACTTAGTTTGAAACATGATGATGACGATGAAGCAGAGATATGGAGAGAGCCTCCAAGCAAATTTTACAAAGCAGCAATCAGCAGTATACAACGATATTTTTCCATATAAGCTTGCTGCTGCTTTCCTGCCTATTTCTTTCTCTGGGTTGTGTGTGTTACTTTACTTTTTGGCCATGTGTTTGTGCTGACTTGAAGTTCACTTCTGGCAATTTTTTGGTGGGTTGTGAGATCCCCTACCGTTCGTTCTTGCTGTTGCATTGCATTGCTTTGTAGTAAAAAGAGAAATGAGAGAGATCCAAAAAAAACTTGCTAGCTTGGTTTTGTGTCTGCTCTTTTGCTCAAGGCGTATAAAACGACGAAAATGCGTTTAGTTTAGTTGTAGGCAAAAGTTGGGTTAATAATGCCTGTTGGCCAAATCCGGCATTCTCTCCGTCATCATCAGGAGTGTATGAAGTATATAGCTAGTTCTAGCTAGGGGTATCTACAAGACCAGAGAGTTTGAGTGGAGCTCATTTTGCCAAAGGCGACCATGGCTCTCAATACTCACCAAACCAACCACCTCCATCACCAGCCTCATCGTCGTCATCATCATCAGATTTCAGCACTGCTTCAAGTTAGCCAGAAAAAAAGGTAAGTTTGGGGCTGATCAAATCCACTACTCCAATAATGAAACAACTATAGTGATGGTGACGATGATGACTTTATGAATGCAAACCTCAGCTTTTGACAACAAGAGAAAGAAACCAAACTCACCTTCATCCCATTACTATTTGTCAAGTCACCCCACATACGTATTTGACACAGCTTATCTTCCCATTGTCGCAACTCCAATAATACCTACTTTAACCATTCAAGAAAAAAATGACTGATTGAGTGATAAGGTAAAAAAAGTAACATAATACCTTAACGATAGGATTTTAAGGAATCCTAGTTAAAAGTAGAGAGGAGGCTGAAGAATAGAAAAACGATAATATGAAATGTGATGCTTATGCTATGCCATGCTTGGTGCCCTGGTATAGTACCGGCTTCACCTCCGGCAAAAACAGCAGACCTCTCTGCTCCACTGTGTTGTGTTGGCTCTCCTCCTCTGGTTTGCTTTTGGAGGAGTATAGTGCCTCTGTTGCTCGGCGAAAAAAAGAACGAACGAATTTCTAGCTACGGAAATCTAGCCTGTGGGCTCTCACTGTTAGTTTGGTAAAAGTTTATTTTGCAGCCTAAGCTTTTATTATTATTCTCTTTTTCAAATTCCTTTTCAAACTTTTTGAAAAGCAGAAGCAGCAGCACCACCACACACTGCCTCCTGGTTAGTTATACGCGCAAAGAGAGAGAGAGAAAAAAGGAATATTGTAACGCAACGTAACATATGTGTTTAGCCGACAAGCAACCAAAAAGTAAAAAAAAGAAACTATAATAGCCGTATATACCCGAGAATGAGAAACACATAAAGCCCACAAGGAGTAAATTGACTGGAGCGTGGTTTGCTTTTGCTTACTTGCTTCGCCTACTCCGTTCCAGCATGGCTTGGTTTGCCCTGGCCTGCTTTTCTCTTTTGCCTTTGTTCACAAAGTTTGCTTTGCTCGCCGGTTTTTCATACGATGCGATATGAAGGTGGAGTGGAGGAAAAAAGGGACACGCGTTGGTCGTCATTATGGAGGATATTTATATTATATACTTTTTTCTCGCTGTAATACAACCACTACTATCACCCTTAGCGAAAAAATGTAATGTAGAGAAAAAGCCCTGAAAAAGAACACTTACTTCTTCATCATCGTCATCATCATCATGTGAGCTATCAACACACATGCATAACATTATGAATAGTACAATGTAATGTCCTCTTTCTTTCTCCTCCACCCACTGTGAACTATGGAGAGTTTATTGAATTTTATGCAAAAGCAAAAAGCAAGCAAACGCTGGAGGCATTTTTTTGAAATTTGAGCCAGCTGTTATGGATCACTTCCTCTCTTTTCCGGTTTGGCCAAAAGGGATATTCGGATGGAAGATGTGGAGAGAAGGAAACGAGAGAGAATTTTTTTTGGATATAAAGTTATTTCTCGTCTTCTTCATTCTCCTTCTTTCCATCATCATGTGTGTTGTTTGCATAATAATAGAGAGTCTGACGTAATTACGAATATTCTGGGTGGGGACAAGATAAGGGGTTCCAGTTTCATTGTATAATTATGTTTAATTTGTTTCATTTCTAAACAGTGTCGGAAGTTCATGTAGGTGTCCTCGTAATTAACCAAAGTCAAATAGACAAAGGCAGTGCCGTACTTAGCAAAAGGGTAGCTAGGTAACACCTGATTTAAAATATCTACAAAATGCGCTTTCAAGACAAATTTTGCAATTATAAATAGGTTTAACCGTATATTTGGTATGAAAATGAAAAAATCGATTATATTTAAAGTAAATGTTTAAAAATCTCGCCTTTTTGCAAACCAAATGTGCTAAAAAAAAGTCCCATTTTTTAAAGGAAAGGGTGGCCTGGAGCGACCGCTCCACCTTACTCCAGTATCCGAACGGCACTAGACAAAGGTCGATATATTCCTCCTTTGTTCCAAGGTCTGGTTAGCAATACACTACACATTTCATTTTAATGCTGATGACCATTAGTTGAAGATACTCTGAT